>JAPWDM010000055.1:910000-1000000 GCA_035578155.1 Brachynemurus nebulosus | reverse complement strand
ATGTTTAACAAAGGGTCTAGCCGTACTTCCATGGTGAAATACCCCCCAATAGCAACTTATATTAATAACTATACTAACGGAATGGTGGGGATCTTCCAATTTCCCGGCTAAAACCGAATAGTTACGGAGATAACTAAAAAAAATAATAAAAAATGAGTGCTTTATTCAAAAATTTTTTTCTCGGTAAATACTTAACATAAAAAAATAATTCCAAATCCACATGAAGGTAGACAATCTCTAGATTATTAGATATATTTTTAACATCCCAATCCTCGTTATTAAGAATAATAACAAGGATAAATCCGATCCAATGTTATTTTCATAGGGTTCCCATTGAGTTAGCACCTCAAAAAAATACAATAACTGGACCTTATTCTACTTTATTACCATACCAAGTTTTATTTAAATTCAAAGGGTGCAACATAGTAAAAAAAAATTGTTTATCACCCCTAACCTATCGAACAGCCACTCCAGTTGATCCGACCCTGAAATTAAACATGCCAATCGAAAGCTCTTTAAAAATAAAGTGTTGTGTCTAATAAAGTGTTTTTCCCTATCTCCTATAGTTTTCGAGATAATCAAGGAAAATTGAAAATAGGCTATAATCATTAATCAGACATAGGGAATCTCTCCCAGATAGAAACTTATATCAGTAACTATGTAGTCATTTAGGCAACACTGTAAGTACCATATGTAGATACAGGGCCGCGCCAAGGGACATTTGCGCTGGGGTGCAAGACAAAAATTGCCGCCCCTAAAACGCCAAACTTATTTGTAATACATTTTTGATAATAAAATATATGCCTCCCGGCTACCAGTTTACTTACTATTGGGATCTGTCGAATGGCGGTATGACATCTGGTGTTGAAAAATCAGACTATTCTTAAAGTGCTTTTTCTCAGATGTCATTTATAAGCTGAATTTTGTAAATCTGAAAATACATACAATCGATTTAATTTTTCCATTCATTTACAGTTTTCCAGTTATTTTATGACGTTTGCTATTTAAATTTGACGTTTGTATACTGTAAATTGTAATATTCGTTAACTCGTTCACGCATTTTTTCATATTTTAACCACATTTTGACTGTTTTACAGATGTAAAATTTTCTCCCCTTCAAGAAAATTCCTTTGCTTCGGACTTGTGTCAACCCAAATACAAAAAGTTCTAACATTTACCATTTTTTCTTAATAATATAGCATTGATTACTATATATAAAACTAATGTTAATGCACTTTTTTTTCAGCCATTTTTTTGAAACTCTACCCATAGGACAGACCCCATATACACTTAAACTTTTTTAACAATTTATTTCGCATAAATTTCAAGAACAAGTAAATAAAAATAAATAATTTTACACAAAACAAAAACGAATAGTAACAATTTTAAAATTTTATATAAAATTCACTTTCCTTGTCTTTTTTATTGCAAATTCATTTATTAAATCTGACATGTCAATATCTGCAGCAATTTTGTTTTCTATGCTAATTAAACTTAAATACGATATTCGTTCCTGTGACATACTAGATCTTAAATAATTTTTTATTAACTTAAGTTTCGAAAAACTTCTCTCACCAGATGCCACGCCACTGTCACAGGTATTGTCAAAAATATTCTTAATGCAATTGTCATATTCGGAAACATTGTAGTAAGATCATTAGAAAATATATAATCTAAAACTGTTAATGCATTCATGTCGGGATTAATATATGTTAAAAGAGTTTCTATTTCATCACATAAATCTAACGCATTTATATCAGATTCGTTCCGCATAGCACAAAAGGGGATGTTTTTTACTTAAATTTCTGAGGAACGAAATAATGTAACTTTTCGAAGAAAAGAGTATGGAGTGCTCCAATTTAAAGAACATCCATAAATCTTATCTTATCCTAAGTGGAATAAGCAATATCGAAAGAACATGTATATTTTAAACTAAATTGCTTGCAGATGTGGATAAGCAAATATTGAAAACAAAATTTATAATAACAAAAAACAGAAATAATAAATTAGGGTTAAGATATCAACCAAATAGGAAAAAGAAGATAAAATAAAAATGTTGGTTTTAAAACCAAACAATTGAAATCTTAAACTCTTTTATTATATTTCGACTGTTCAATACAGTGTTTACTAAGTCTTATTTAAAAGAATAATATTTTACTGAAAGATCATCAGTCATCAATTTTCAGTTTGTTTTGTTTACTAATCGTCACATACTATATACAACGTAACGCAACGAAAACTAAACAATTTTAAAGACTGATAAATGTTTTATGTGTAGAATTCAACGACGGTTTTTATAAGCGTGCAAGAACATGTTCGATCCCGATCCCGTTTGATCTCGCCGATTACCGCGCAAATGATTGTTGTCGCTGGTCGACAATCGGAATAATCGGATTACCGACGGGTCACAACAATCATAATAGATAAATATTTAAGCAAAATGCGGGTAACATTTAGTGTCATCAAAATTACCACATAAAAATAGTAATAATTTTATATTTTATTTGCCGCCCCCAAAGCCTGCCGCCGGGGTACTAGGCACCCCTAACACCCCCGCTTGGCGCGGCCCTGTGTAGATAACTTTCGTAGGCCAAAACAAGGTACTTACAAAAATATGATGGAAAATTGTCCATTTTTTAGTCCAATTTCCAATTGTCCGTAACTGTTCGGTTTTAGCCCGGGAGGTGGTAGATATCAATTATTTACAGCCTCACCATACCGTTGGTACAGTTATTAATATTTTAAGCTGATACTGGGGGCCGTTTCACCATGGAAGTACGACTAGGCCCGTTGAAATAATTGGGAAAGTATTTTTGAATTTTTGTTAGTTGTTGGATACCACTACGAAAACTAACTCCAAATGTTGAGGCTGTTGGAATTTTTCGCCTTATAGATTATAATCCTGAAAACTATTCTTTAGCAAATGTTGTAAGACTTTCATTTATGATGGTTGAACTGAGAGCTGAAGTGGAGTGTAATAACGGTGATCACATGATTTTTGATTTGAAGGGTTTCACTCTACAACACATACTCAAGTTGACACCGACAATTTTGAGAAAAGGCTACGTGGCACTAAAAGTATAATATTTTTAACTTTGTATTTTTAATTTTTTAAAGATTAATGTATAGTATTTTCAATTTTAGAATGGTTATGCATTTCGAATGGCCGGATACCATATTCTGAATGCACCAGAAAATGTTAATATGATTCTAACTCTTTTCAAACCAATGTTGTCTACGAAAATGTATAATCGTGTGAATAAAATTTTGTACAAATTATGTTATTTCAATTTATCGAAAAATGTTAATATCCATTTTTTCTTTACTTTTATTTTAGATTCAAATTCATAAGGATTTAGATTCATTGTACAAAGTAATTCCAAAAGATATTTTACCAAAGGACTATGGTGGCGATGAACCATCTTTTGATGAAACTTTAGGTTTGAACTGTAATTTTATTTATCAATTCAGATAGATTGGATTAAAAAAATTACCTATTGTTTACAGACAAATGGAAAATACTGATGGAAAATAGTCGTGAAAAACTCATCAAACTGGGTGCAAGGAGGTCAAATGAATCTAAACGACTTGCAGGAAACTATTTGGATGAAATATTTGGCTCTGTACATGGATCATTTCGACAGTTACAAATAGATTAGTTTAGTTATAGATAGTTTCCATATGTTTAGTTTAATAATTATTAAACAATTTGTTATATTTTTTTAAAAGTTAAACATATTTTTCACTTAGAGCCGGTTTATTTTCAATTTAAAATAATTTTTTTTAAATAAATTTTATATGATATACATTTGTTCATAAGTAAATATTCATTTATTTAAATTGATAAAATTATAAAGTCGAGATAAAGCAGGTGAATATAATGAAATCAATTAGAAATTGTCTAACGTTGTTAAGGTAGTACTCTGGTAACTCGGGCTGTTTTTCATGTCTATTTTTAGGGGATTTTTTTTTGCTTTTGAGAAAGAACAAATGAAAAGTTTTGAATTTTTAATATATTTTTATTTACATCTTAAGATAACAAAAAAAAAAAATTGAATAAATTAAATTTTGTTTTATTATTATTATTATCACTTGAAGTGGGCGTCTTAAAAAAAAACCACATGGATGGCCCGAGTGATTTTGACTCTTGGGGACATCTGAAATCAAAAATTCTTTTTTAGTCTTAATCTATAGACATGTCATTCTGGTCGGAACTATAATTATGAAATTTTATCAATAAATAACAAAAATGGCGGACTTCGGAAAAAAGTCAATTGTTTGTCGCACAAAAAGGGTGTAAAATGGAAAGCTAGGGTTTAAAAAATTAACTCTAATTCCGTGGGGAACTACAAGTGTGTCGAATAACCAGTTTAAGTTTCAGAGCAATCGGTTGAATAGAAAAAAAGTTATAATCCGGGCCAACCGTAAAAACGCTGTTTTGAGAAAAACGCGTTCAAAGTTTCAGCAACAAATTTTCATAAATAAACTCTTACTTACATCAATCGTCGATGTCCAACCGCGTCCAGCTGCCGACCGACCTTCGGCGCATACCTATGAGGTGCTCTCGAAAATTAGTTGTAACTCGGTTCCTATTTCGAATTTCGGTCTAAAATTTTCACAGTATATTCTCAATATATTGTACTTTCGAATTAAGCAAAAAAAAATTTCGACTTTTTAATCCAAGTTACCAGACTACTTTTACCTTAACAAATAAAGCAAAATTAGAGGTACAGCCGACTCTCGTTATCAATCCGCTCACTATGAGTTCGCCAAACATTCCCCCTTCATGATCGAAAAAAATTCATTTCAGTCTCTCGTTATAAAACCGGAACATTGGTGTTGATATTTGATAGCGCAACTGATAAATCATCCTGTCAGAATCTTTTTATTCACTAAAATAATTTTTTTATAGGTCCGAGTTTACATAATACATATCTAGTTGACCAATACAAGTTTTATACAAATATTACAAACTTTATTTGACTAACAATATTATTTACAATTTCTACAAAAGATTTTAAAAATTTTTTTAAAGAAAATATGTGTTGACAGTATCGTTTAAACTCCTGTCACACAATCTAGAGAACGCACTTAGAAAATGTTTGTAAATGTATTTATTAAAAATAGGTAGATTTTGTGCCGCCTCTAATGAATGGTAATACTACACTAAACGTCCGGGCTATTTGATTATAAATAAGTACACACTCATACGCTTGAAAAGTAGGGGCAGTGCGAGTTACGGCGGTCAACTTCTAAGCACAAGTGGGGGTACAGGAATTCTTAGAATTATATTCTCCTACAGCCCCGTAAGCGGACTGATAACGAAAGCCACCTGTATAACCTTAATTTGTATTTTTTTTTTATTAGAAAGAACAAAATAAACATACAACAAATTAACAAATAAGCAAAAAAAAAAAAACAACAGTATAACAAAAATGGCAAAAGAAACAATTGGCCGTCAGCCTTGCGACTATATCGGCCATTTACCAGTCAAAACCTTAAATTACTATAGTTATTTTAATATAAAATTAACGAAAAGGAGTAGAGACAGAAAGCTAAGTACATCTAATTTCACTTTATTTGTTGCATTAATTTAATGAAACCAGATTTAAATTAAAGTTTTAAAGTAATTTTAAGTTTTTGTTATGAAAGCGAGCTTTAATCTGATTGTCGCATATTATATACGCTTTTTACTACACAATGCAACTAAAAAAGTGGATATCATATAAAGATTTACTATCCAGACGTCAATAAAATTAAAATTAATTAATTAACAAGTATTGCACACAAATTTGGTTCATTGATCTTTACTAAGCCGCACAAATGTAGTCTGACTTAAGAGCAAAGAACTATCTTTAGAACAAAGTTTCTAAAGGGATATTCGAAGTCCTCGAAATTCGAAGCAATCTCATTTTTATTATTTACATATTGAAATTCTAAGCACGTTTGCTTCGAAACAATATTTTCACAAGTGGCATTCTCACTCAAAAACTATTCGACGGAAATTTTTGTAATTTATACCCAAGATACTGTATATTATTACCTCTTATGTGATCATTTTTGAACCCGCTCCACCCCTCGCAGCACTCGGCTCCTATCTAATATTACGTCACGTCAGTTTGCACGCCTTTGGACCCGAAGGTAATTTTGAAAGTAAATATTACATCGAAACGCCCAATAACAGTTTTTGGATTTACAAGTAGGTACTAATTTCTAACGTGCCAACCACCTTAAATTACTTTATCCGATTATCAAAAAAAGTATCAATATAATTTTATAGATATACACCAGGTATATAAACATATACCTGAATAATAAAAACAATAAAAAAATCAATCAGTCTTTTATTACATAACATAATATACATACATACATATGTATATATACATATATGATAATAAATATGTAATATAATAATTACAAGTCCGTTATATAGCAATCAACATTGTCTTTTTTAACATGCGTCTGTCGTAATCAACATTAATAAAAAAAAAAAAGTGAAAAGAAGTATTACCAAATAATAACCAATAAAGAAAACTTTGCTAAGAGTAACAAAAAGACATTTAACACCTATTTCTCTAAGAAATTATTACACAAAATCAACTTGTTAATTATAACAACATCAAAGAAATTTTGTGGTATTAGTTAATTAATATTTAAATTATAAGGTGAGTAAAAAAAGCATAACATTTTTTTTCGTTTTATAACACATGCGTCATTAAAGTGTTGAAAAAATTGTATTCTCGAGGAAATGCACTTTTTTTTTTAAAAAAAAAAAAGTAATTAACTTTTTATTTAGTTAGATAATTTGTAGTCTTCTTTTAAAATATTGATAGATTTTGGTTTTTATGCTAAAGTTAAAAAAAAAACTAGTTCAGAATCGATGATTAAGAATAAAATCAATTCCAAAATCATTGGTGTAACAGATTTTTTCCCAATTCTTTTAATTTTTAATTCACAGTACTTGTTTAAACTATTCCTAAACACGCCGCTACAAATAGTCCGACGCACTAAGCTCCGTATTCAGGCCCTATGACAGGGTAGCGTAGCCGGGATTGCAGTCCCGGGATCTAGGCTTGAGGAGCGAGCTCTTAGCTCTCGATAGAGGATCCGGGAAAAAAGTTAAGAAGTTTTGTTTTTTTGTTTACCGCTTATTTTTGGGGAGGTACATAACACATAACACATAGGTGGGGTTTTACGTCATCTTTTGTCCTTGAAAATTAGGCCGTATGGGATTGCTAGTTATGTATCTGTAATCAGTAGTTTGGCTGTATTATTGGGAAGGTAATGAAAAACTAACGTGACTACTGTTCCAAAGAGAGTGCTAAGTAATTTATATCAAATTCATACTTTGTTGCTTTTAAGAGAATGCAGGCTAAACTTGAATGATCTAATAAACTTTCTCTGTACGTGGTTTTAGGCCCATTCCACACTATAGTACTGCTCTCGATACGCTCTCGATTCAATAAAATATTTTATCAAGTATTTTGATGTGATAAAGAAATTTGTTGATAAATACATAAAATTTGTGGTTAGGTACCTCCTAATTCTTTAAGGGCTGGTAGCAACGAAACCGTATAGAATACAAACCTAAAGCGGCCCCTACACGCTCCATAATATTGTGCAATTCATTGAAATTCCCTCCAGACAGTTCAATAATTTGTAAAACAAATTTGTACAATAAATTGAATGTAGGAATTGTACATTAATCCTATTGTTGTTTAATTCTAAATATTAAATGATAAAGACGCTGCGAAGCAGTAAATAAATAATTAGTCTTGCAAATTAATAAGTCAAACTGCTTCAAATAATAACCATCAAATATGACATTACAAAATAATTAACAAATCGAAACTTAAACAAAAAAAGTGGTATTGCGCAATAATATCTTCAGAGCCTACAGACGTTACAATATTCATTCATTGTACAATATATTTCAAACTGTTTTTGATCATCATAATATATTGTATAGCTCTCCAATATAACCTACAGACGATCAATTATATTGTACAACCTCAAATTTTGTGCAATATTATTGAACGTGTAGAGGCCGCTTAATGTCCTGAATGATTTTCGGTTGCCAGAAGAAATTTAATAAGAGTAGGTATGTTTTATGTAGAAAATTATATTGTATTTCGATTTCCCTTTGATTTCGAGCTCGCCACATGTGGAACAAGTTCGTCATCACTGACGTATATTTAAGCATTGTAAGTCGGATAGTCACGGAATATTTCATTTTTAAAAACCGAAGAAGCACCTACAGGTTTTTCACTGGAGCTCTTAAGAATTTAAAAAATTTTAAGTTTATATTTTTATTTGTAGCTTTAAATAAACATGCAAATCAATTATTATGATGAATTTATTGAGTCAAATAGAATCGCTGTTTTGAAACATTTTGGTAAAACTGAGGAAGATATTAAAAATGATGTCAAAATTATTACTGAATGGTATGAAAAGCAGCAACATTTACCGTCAATAAATGGTTTGTATCAAGTTTTATTTTCATATGAAAAAAAAGGTAATTAAATTAGGTATCAGAAAAGAGTTGGGCCCAAAAAGCCCGACTATGGTCTTTGTTAACGTTAAAAAATATTTTCTTGAATTCAGTTTTTTTTAATATTCTTTTCGAAAAATAAAAGATATCCTAATTTCTGCCTGTTACAAATACTCATTCTGTCAAGTTATCCGTTTTTCCTGTATTGTATCGTAATTACATTTATTTATAAAGCCATTCTAAACATAACATAATTACATAGGTACCTTAATTTTTCAGTACACAAAATTGAAATGTTTTTATGTCGTAAAAAATTTAGTTTGGAGAAAACGAAAAAAATAATAGAAATGTTTCATTTACTTAAAAATTTAGTCCCAGAAATGTATACCAATTGGGATCCTTTAAGTCCCGAAGTACAACAAGCAATGGATGTATGGTAAGTAAAAATTCTATTACCTTAAAATTTTAGAAAAATCAAAAATTTAGATTACAAATCACGCATAACATTCTTTAAGTCAACTCTGACAAACTCATGCACCTTATTCACTCTTTAGTGTTCCACATCAGAATTATCAAAACGAAATACTCAATCACTTCGGTCTCTGTCCATCCATCAATCTCCCACTGGTGATTTTCTCTAAAACTATTTAGTGTAGAAATTTAGCATTTTAAAGGGCTTCAAAGCAAAATTTATTGAAGAACGAAGTCAGAAAATATAAGTTAAGGATGTATTTTTGGAAGTAATTTTCGAAAAAAGTACTTAATATTTGCTGTTGTCCACTTTTACAATTAAGGGGCCTCTTACAAGTAATGTGCTATAAACTTTTTTGGAATTTTTTTAGGGAAACTATCCTAATGAAATAAAAAAACATCTGTACATTAAAGTACATACCGTGTTTGCGGGTTACTTGAGCCCAGATTTGCAAATCATCTGATAATTTCAAAAATTGAGCGTAACGGTTATACTTATTTGGGATAGGAAATTCAGTATATTAATCTATATATGACTACGGTTAGTTTATTATATAATATGGATCTTTTTCTTATGGCTCATAAATTTTATAGCTTTTTAGATTTTGGGCTCAAGTTAACCTTAAGATCGGGTTACTTGAGCTTAAACTTAAATTTCCAGGTGATTTTCATTTGAAAACAGTTTGAGACCATGTAAGATGTTGGTTACCAATTAAAACATTGTACAAACATATAAGGAACTTTACTTATTCAACACTCTTATCGCAGCATCCTGCATAACGTAGCGAATTTCCGTTTACAAAAATTAGTTTTTCTCGGAAACTAGTTGACATAGAATAATAGTTTAAAGACCTTTTTTGTGTGATTTTTTCTCCTCGTTCCAACAGTGTAAAAATTTTTGAATAAGGAGAAATTTTGGAAAAAAGTTAATTTTTTTCATGAAAATTTCCAAAAATAACATGTTTTGGGCATCGGACGTGCCTGGTTAACGAACTTGTCCAACGGTTTAGGACTTTTAGGAATTTCTGCAATAGTCTTGTACCATTTTATACCAAAGTTATAATGGGCTCAAGCTACCCTAATTTTAAGGTTATTTTACTGATTTATCAAAACCTTAATTTAAAAAATTAACGGAATGGTTGGCAGATGAACATATCAGCCAACTACCCTAGTAAGCCTGTGAAAAGTCATAGGCTCAAAAAAAAAGAACAAAAAAAAGGTGCCAATTATTAAAACAAAACTATAAGTCCGACTGGACTAAAATTGAATGCATTCTCCTTATTATGGTGTTTTTTGTAAGACTATCTAGAATCTGCCGTTAATATAAAAAATTGGATTTTTTAGAACGCCTGAGGGATCAAAAAACAGAGCAATTTTTCTTACTTTTTCATTTAAAATGACACCAAAAAAGAAGTATGAAGT
Organism: Brachynemurus nebulosus; assembly: GCA_035578155.1. Taxonomy (NCBI): domain Eukaryota; kingdom Metazoa; phylum Arthropoda; class Insecta; order Neuroptera; family Myrmeleontidae; genus Brachynemurus; species Brachynemurus nebulosus. The sequence goes on along the minus strand of JAPWDM010000055.1, from coordinate 989,613 downwards.
TTAATGGACTGATTCTAAACAGTCTTACACAAAACACTATAATAAAGAGAATGCATCCAATTTTAGTCCCATCGGACTTATAGTTTTTCTTGAATCGTTGGCACTGTTTTGAATTACAAAATTTACATGTGACATTCAACAGGCCTACAAGAGCAGATAGAAAGCCAGAATAAAAGAAAAAAAAATCAAGATACATTTAATTATATGTACGTTAATGTACAAAACTTTTTTTTTTGATTACAATAAACAGTTTCTTCAGAAAAAAATTCGAAACAAAGTGTTTCTTTTAGCATATCACTTGTAAAAGACCCCTTAATATCAAAATGATCACTCAAAAAAATTAAAAAAATTGTGAACATTGAGGATGTGTCGTGAATTGCAAAATTAAAGCACGAGTTACATCAAATTATGTTTAAAAATTATTTGTTGTACGGAACACTATTTGCGCAAGTACAACTTGTATTTGACGAATTTCTTCCCATTTTATTAACACAAAGAATTATCAGTGACAAGACTTAATGCCAAAATATATTTTTATACTTGAAGCAGTTTTATCTATATGTCTGTATATCCAAATACCATATGAGATCAAATTTTAGTATGAGCATACCTTTACGGAAGCTTACACCAGACTTGCATGCTGTCCACATATCGAAAATTTTCGACACGGAGCCAAAACGATTTAATCTGTGGGAGACATGTAAACTAACACATATGATTACGTTACTACATATAAGAAATGAATTTAATCTTGGTGTCCAGTTTATCATTGACTTAAATGGAGTTTCGCTTGGCCATATACAACCTATGACGCCAGCATTACTTAAAAAGATTCTAATTGTTCTACGGGTAAATTTTCTTTAAGCGTTTTTTTTATGATACAAAATATTGTTATTATACATACTTACATACTTTTTACAGAAAGGTTGCGGCCTACGAATCGCTGGAATCCATTTTCTCAATCCTACTCTTGGACTGGACAAGATTTATTTGATTTTAAAGTATCTTCTAAAACCGAAAATATACAATCGGGTAAATTTTTATTTTAATTAATATTTGCTTATTCGATTTTTTCTAAAAAGTACTTATTGTAGAAAATATCTAGTTTAACAACAAGTTAAGTAACGGGAACTTACTACAGCCTTGGCCAAAAGTATTAGGCACCCCCAAAAACACATGTAACTCATAAATTAATTTAAGAATGGCTTATCTGTTTAATAATAGAATGAAAGGCAATACTAAAAGTTAATTTTAAACAATAGATAAAGGACTTTAAGGTACCATAAAACACCTGGTCCACAAAACTTGAAATATCAAGTTTCTTGAAAAATAATGTAATTTATTGGTTAGTCTTTTATGTCGTTTTTTAAGCTGAAGCGAGCTCAAACGAAGTTTTTCTGCGGTCCTTAATTGAGTCACGGATAAGTTTTCTAACCTGGCGGTTAATAGTGATGCTTTTTTGCCCGTTCTCATTTTGTTTACAGTCTCCGCAAACCTTTTGATGGTAAATTGCACTGCACATCGTCATATTTTACTAATTTAGCAATCTCTATTTGAGTCTTCCCATCTTCATATAACATCTGGGTTTTTATTTGTGTTTCTGTGTTAAGTTCCAGTTGTTTCGGCATTTCGTATTACAAACTGTCTCTACTACACAAATAAACAACACTCAGCAGCTTCTTGTTATCCTGAAAGTTAATAAAAGACTAACAAATAAATTACATTAATTTTCAAGAAACTTCATATTTCAAGTTTTGTGGACCAGGTGTTTTATGGTACCTTAAAATCCTTTATCTCTTGTTTAAAATTAACTTTTAGTATTGCCTTTCATTCTCTTATTAAACAGGTAAGTCATTTTTAAACTAATTTATGAGTTACACGTGTCTAATGGGGTGCCTAATACTTTTGGCCAAGGCTGTACCTAAGCTTTTTCGTAGCTGGAATGGTACGCCCAGGGTAGACCCGCCTGGTCAGCTATATTTTAAAAAAAAAATTTTGGCTATTTTCATTTACAATACCGAATAAATGCAGTATAATTCCTATAAAACGACTTTTATAAATATACAGGGTGTTAGTGAATAAATGTGAAATATTTTAACAGGTGATTGCTGAGGTTCTTTTGTGTAAAAAAGTTGATATAAACTCAGGGCTGAAAACACTTATTTTCCAAGATACAGGGTGTTGAGTTTCTCGTCTTTTTTAATATTTTCTTAAATATTTCAAAAACGTTTTGGGATATTGATACAAAATTTGGCACATGCCATGACAGGATAAATACCCATATTCTGAAAGAAACAGAATATTTCCACTCAAACCAGTCGTGTTAGTATGGCGATGTAATAACATAGTTTTGAAGAAAAAAAAGGCATTCCAATGATTTTTTCCAATTCGAAAATGTTTTTTCAAATGTCCCATAAATTGTTGAAAAAAATGATATCCAGTTACTGTTCCTACCACAAAACCAGTATGGACTATCTAGTAGCCCATCTACTCTGTATCTTGGAAACTAAGCGTTTTCGAACCTGGGTTTACATGAACTTTTTTACGTAAAAGAACCTTGGTAATCAAGTGTTAAAATCTTTCGCACATATTCACTAACCTTCTGTATATTCTAGTCCGACCACTTATGCGCCAATCACCTTATAATAATTTAGGATAACTTAAGTTTCTTTATAACAATATTATTTATAGCCGGATTAATTAACTGATAAGAAAGGAAAGTGTTTAGTAGCAGTAATTCAGAGGTCTGGATTCAGATCAATAAACAGGTAGAATAAACTAGCAAATTAAAAAATGTCATTACTCTCTCAAGGCTATTCAGTTACCCCTAAACGTATCTACTAGGATCTTCAATGAGGCGTCAAAACAAGTCAACACAAACAAACAAATAAACAAACTAACTTTGACATTTATAATATTAGTTATGATATACTCTTACCAAAACATAATATTTAGTGATATTCGTAAAAGTAAACATGTTCTAGTATCCCCATGAGTAATGAATTAGGATTCTCATTAAATTATCAACTACTAAATGTATTATTGATCCATACTCAAACACTCAAGTAAGTTAGAACTTCTGAACAATTAGAGTCAAGCAGACCTTGGTTTTGGACAAAAAATAAATGCTTTGATCAATTTACTTCTAACAATAAGTCAAGTATACACTACAATGACTTTATAGTTTCAAAATCATTTCAGTAAAAAATCCTGTAAAAAAATTAACGAAAGAATAATATTCATCCAAAACTTGATGGTTTATTTGTGATGTGTGGGTATTTTAAACCAAGGGCATACTAGTAGCATGCCTACATGTTTTATGCATATAACCAAATCAGAAATATATTTTAAATTATACAATTTAAAGTCATTATTAATTTCCTATCGATTGATCGAATCAAATTTACCTCTAATCCACGTAACTTCACTTTTACCTATTTTGGCTTGTAGATTAAAATACACCACAAACTAGAATCATTATACGAATATGTACCAAAAGAAATGCTACCACAAGAATATGGAGGAGACGAGCCGTCAATATTCACATTAAGAGGTAAAAAATATGCATTTTTATTTTTTGTTTGTTATTACCATAATAGAAATATTAACTATTTTTAACATTACACAGAGATACAGCAATCCCCCGAAGAACATGGTTAATTGGTTCCGTGTTCTTTGAAACCGTGTTGTGCGAGACCACATAAGCATTTTCTATTACAATGAAAATAAAAAAAAAAATCGTAAATATTTCGTAAACGGTGCATCGTAAATATTTCGTAAACGATGCATCGTAGCTCAAAAATAACGAAATTATTGAAGGCTTAAGCGAAGCGAGTTGTGGGTATTCCAAACATATTGCGACTGTTAAAACCTACTTTTTCTTATCGAAAATAATCGATAAGGAGCTACTTATCATAAATTTGTTATAATAAAATTGTTTAATTTAAGCTCTATTAGCTTCTCTGATTTGGTCACAAATAGAATATTTTTGAAGAAATGAAATTTCGATACTTTTCGAAAACGTAAACTTTTGATCGTAAATATCTCGTAAACGATGCGTCGTAGCGAAAAAACAACGAAATTTTTGAAGGCTTAAACGAAGCGAGTTATGGGTATTCCGAACATATTGGGACTGTCAAAACCTACTTTTCGTTATCGAAAATTATCGATACCGCGTAACTTATCATAGATTGGTTATAACTGGTTAATTTAGGCTCTGTTAGTCCCATTGATTTAGTCACTAATAGAATATTTTCGAAAAAATTAGTTTTCGATACTTTCGTAAACGTAAACTTTTGATCGTAAATATCTCGTAAAGGGTGCGTCGTAGCGAAAAAATAACGAAATTTTTGAAGGATTAAGTGAAGCAAGTTGTGGGTATTCCGAATATATTGGGACTGTCAAAACCTAATTTTCGTTATCGAAAATTATCGATGTCGAAAATAACGACATTTTCAAAATTTAAATATGTAAATTTCTACAGTTTTTTTATCATTTTTATTATAAAATTCTCAAAAATTTTAGTAGTTTTTATTTCCAGCATTTTTTCTTTTATAATAACAGATTCAATTTACGCGATTTTTATTCGTGTAAATCGAATTCACATGGAACTGATATATTCGCGTATATTGAGGACCGATGTAACTTTATATCAAATATATAATATATGTATTTTATTCTTTTTCAGAAGAATTACTTAAAAATCGTGTTGTTTGAAACTATGTAATTCGGGGGAAGGGTACCCGTGTTCTTCGAGACCCGTGTTCTTCGGGGGTTACTTGTATATAAATTTATACGCCTTAAATCGATTTTTAATCATCGCATAATGTAATTCGTTCATTTTTAAGACCTACTACATACGCACATCTAACATCTATGCATACAAGTATAATAGAACTATAACGAGACCGTTTCTATGCATGGAATTTTTTTTGAAAATTGTAATGGTACTGTACTGTAAATAGTTATCGATGAAGATATCAAAACAGCGATTTTTCAAATTTTTGTCTGTCTCTCTGTCTTTCTGTCTGTCTATCTGTCTGTTCGCGCATCACGCAAAAACTAATAAACAGATTTTGATGAAATTTGGTACGATGATAACTTATTATCTTGGTCAACATCTAAAATACTTCATACTCTGGGAAAATGTCTCATTTCCACAGGAAAATATAAAAGCCACTTTGAGCATGCGCACACATTACGCAAAATCTATTGAACGGATTTTTATGAAATTTGGTCTGGTGTTAACTTATTACCTGCGTCAACTTATAAGATACTTTTTATTACGGTAAAACGTTTCCTTCTCTCGGGAAAATATGAAAACCATTTTGAGCATTTGCATGCACTACCCAAAAGCTATTGTTCTATGCAAGTTCTGTATAATTATTACATTTATATACTTCTCATTCATTTTATAACAATGCCTCGCGCGAACGATGTCGCGAGTACAGCTAGTAAGTATAATTATATGATATTATAACCGTACAAATCTTTACGTTTTCAGATCAATTGAGAGAAGAACTTGAAGCCCATAGAGACTTATTGATAGAAGATTTAAAATTAAAATGCAGTGAAGCAAAACAATTTGAACGTTTAGATGAGGATATTTTTGGTTCCATGCATGGATCTTTTCGAGCACTTCAAATCGACTAGTAAATTACCGAGAAATAAATAAATATTTATATTGAATCAATTTCAATAAATAAAATGTTTATTTCTTTCATTTATATCCTTCACTTGTATATGAATGAAACAAATTTTTACCATGACAGCCATCAGGAGCCGGTTCTAATTTGATTGTACCTAGCGCCATGAGGGTCGCTTATGATCAACGAAGTATTATATAATTTCAATAAAAAGTATTTCATACTTTCAATACGATCGTCGTTATTTCAGTTAACACTTGGGTTACATTTTGATATAATTTTCATTGGCTTAGGAGGCACTTATAAGTGACGGTCGTTGATAATTAACAAAAAATTCAATAAGGTTGAAAATTCGAAAAACAGGAATTAACGGCTTAAAGAACTATATTCCACATTTAAGTCTCTATAATTTAGACCAGCGTTTCTCAACCCTTTTTCAGTCACGGCCCAACAAAATCTCCTATAATTTTGTGCGCACCAGTTACCTACAGAATGACACATGGCGATTATTGGTTTTTAAATTACATTTATATTTAACATGAAATGTCAATTTCCAATTATTTTACTTGGCCGACCATGTAATTCAAATAAATATTAACATTTTTTTGTAAGAATTGCAGAAATGTTTAAAAGCAATTATTTAATTTTAAATAGATTTCTTCTAGCTTGAAAAATTTCCGCCTTTATTTGAAATAACATTATGTTCTGTAATATGAAATGTCGGTTTCCGACCACTTGGTTTACCCTGTAATTCAGATAGAGATCGACAGTGTCTTAAGAGTTATAAAAACTAATAAAAGAAACTATTTATTTTAAATGGAATTCTTGTAGCCTGGAATCATTTCCGTCATCAACTGGAATAACATTATATCGTGTAATATGAAATGTCGTTTTGCGACCACTTGGCCTATAATGAAATTCAGATAAATATTGACATTTTTTAAGCATAAGGATAAAGTTTAACAGAATTTTTTTTAAATTTTAAGTAAAATTCATTTAGACTGGAATCAGTTCCATCATTACCTGATTGGAATGACATTAAGTCGTGTTATATGAAATATCGTTTTCCAACCACTTGGTCGACCCCACCAGAGTTGTGCCATGTGACGTAAAAAACTAGGTTTTTACATTTTTATGTAAAAAATTGTAAAATATATAAAAAACTGTAAAAAACCGTAAAAAATTGTAAAAAATTGTAAAAAATGTAAAATACTTAAATCAATTGTCATTTCACTGACAAACAATTTATTTTAACGGTTATTACTTGTTTATAAGTTCACATGAAACATAATAACAATAAAATCACTGATGATAATGATGATGAAGATGATTCATACCTTTAATAAAATTTAACTGAATAAATAAAAAATTTTTTAATATTGAATTCTTTTTCCTGTTTGTCCCCATTTATATTTTAATTTTCAAATTACTTAATTATTAAATTTTACTTTGCAAATATAGCGAATACTTCAATAGCAAATATGGAATACCATCAGTAACGCTTACATATCTATTAAATTTAAAAAAAATTTAGTTTTTTTCATTTGTTAGATTTTTTACAGTTTTTTATCAAAACAAGTACAAATTTTTTACAAGTACAAAAATTACAGTTTTTTTACATGTAAAATAACTGTAATTTACCCGAGGTAAATTATACGCACAACTCTGGACCCCACCAATTTATCCTCGCCATTTTCTTTTTTTCAGACAAGAAAATTGTGTCACATTGTTAGTCGAGCACTATCATGTGCCGTAAATAATAAAGCTAATTTCCAAAAACTGTTTTTTTTTTTACTGCCTAAAAGTATTTTTGAAATGATTTAGCATCACCGTTTTTTTTTTTTTTTTTTAATACAAACAATCAATCATGTGCTATATTGTACCAAACGTGTGCTCTGTGCTATCATAGCACACGTTTAAAGAACTGAATTCCAAAACATGCAATTTTTTATGGGAAAAAATCATTTTTACATATCTAGCCCCACCATTTTCTTCTTTCTGAAGCAAAAATTAAAAATTATAAACATTTTTGTAATTCACACATCTTTCTGTGGACTGACGGGATACTATTGCGGGCTAGCGGCGGGCAAACACTACTTTAGAGTCTAGCTCTAGACGATTTATTTCAATTTTCAAAATGTTCCCTTGCAGTTGTGTTTTTTTATTTAATTATTATTATCGAATTCTACACATCAAAAACTATAAGAGACAAGCACGGTTTTACTTGTCAGCCTTTAGAAAAAAATTATCTATTTTTCACTCTCTCCTTAAATCGTTGAAATTTATGGATTGCGTTTCTTTATACTAAAATTTATATCTCTTAGGTTTTCCATAGCAGTTATGTTATTTTTTAAACTTAAATGTAGGAATTTTGTTCAGTACCTATATAAATAGATCAGTAGCCAAATCGGTAGGTACCCAGTACTGAATTTGAAAAAAATTCTGTCCGAAATTTTTAGTCGAATTTTCTCCGAAAAATTAGACTTATACAGTCTATACGATAAGAGCTGCGAGAGGCGAGACCAGGGGCGCTATCCGTTTTCGGACCCGTAGAACACGATTATGTAAAAAAAAAGATGTCTGATATATATATATATATATATATATATATATATATATATATATATATATATATATATATATATATATATTTTCCCGCAACCTTTTAATATGTGTAGGGCCCCCCTATGGAAGTTAAGAGATGAAATTTGGTAAGTGGGGCTTATTCCGATGCACAACAATACTATCAAAGTGGGGTCAAATTTTGGGCAAATTTTTTTTTGGACCCGACCTTTAAGGGGGTGGTGGGGGGCGGAAAAGCAATAAAACTTTTCCAAACCGGTTTTAAATAATGTTTCGGTCAATTATCTACAACATATCCAAAATTCAGCTTCCTAGGATGATATGGTGGGAGTAGAGGGGGGAAAAACGATTTTCGCTGGATCTAACAGGTCCCCAGCCCCCCAGAATTAACGTAGAGGGTTGAAATTTGGTGTGTTGATAAAGTTCGTACCTAGGTTGTGCTTTTTGGAGGTTTTAATATTTTACCCCCACCCCCCTCATTTTTAAGCTACAATTTCATGCATTTTCGACGTTTTCGAAGTTTGTACCACTCGCACAGGTCACCCGAATAAACCTAGAGGGCTGAAATTTTGTATTCGGATTGAGTTAGTATCAAGGAGGTGCCTTTTGGGGGTCTTGACTTTTAACCCCTACCCCCACCATTTTTATACCCAAAAGAACATGATTTTTCTTGTTTTTTAACAGTTTCGTTCGGGTCAAAATCTCCCCAAATAAACCTAGAGGGCTGAAATTTGGTGTACAGGTTAAGCTAATAGCCAGACACTGTTTTTTGGAGGTTTCAACTTTTAACCCTTACCCCCACGATTTTTACGCCAATATTTCCTTAATTTTTTTGCTTGTTTTCTAACATGTCTAGAGACTCCATAAGGAAACCTAGAGGGCTGAAATTTTGTACGTGTATTCAGTTAGTATCCAGCTAGTACCTTGTAGGGAGTCCGCATCACTTTTCCCCCCACTTCTCCCATTTTTACATCGGAATTGAATGCTATTGTTAAATGTGTTTTAAAAGCATTATGTTTATTCTAAATACAAGTAGGCGAATAGTAATTTTAAAAAATTTAAAAAAAAGTGAACTTACTTTTATGACAAATGAAATACATACATATTAAGTAATTTAAAAATGTTATTAAAGTCACTGTTTATTTATAAATTAGGAATTTTGGATTTTTAGTATTTATAAAATAGAAATTTTGGATTTTTTTGGAAAGAAAAAATATCTTTATAAAGGCCTTCCAGTTTACTATTTAAGGTCCGTTTTTAATTTTTTAAACTAAAACATAAAGGCAATTAGCGGATAAACATGGGCAGGAATGTCCTCGTACGAATTGTGTTGGCTTTTTTCTGCTACCTGTTTTCGGCACAAAATTGAAATTTACTGAGATACAGCCCTTAAATACTTAAAACCTTTTTTTAATGCCTCGATCAGCCGAACACTCATCACCAGTTTTGAAACCAACAAAATGACAATTCGGTTGTAGACTTTCAATCACATTTCGCTTGTAGACATTCAATACCGAAGATGAAGGGGAAAATTCGACTACCGTGATGGGGCTCCGCTGCTCACGGCGTTTTTTTTCCATACAATTGTTAATTTATGTAATAATAATAAATTAAGAAGTTTCCCCCTTCAACAAGCATCACATTATCGCGTGGAGAGGAAGGAGGCGTAAAATATTACTTTCTGATCAATTGCTTTTTTTACGAGAAAAAAATTAGTACATAATTAGAGCATATAAAACTGTCCACAAAATGGTTTTATACTTTTATACCTGTTTTCCGCCAAATCATTTGACTATTTAAATTCTAAATATAATATCCCTCTTAATCTGGTGCGTCCACCTAGTAGAATTAAAAATAGCATAAAATTTCACCGTTTCTCCCTGCTCAAAGTACGGTACGGGGTGTTCATTAGAAGAAGTGAAAAACTTGATAATTCATTAACGACAGATATCTAAACTAAGAAAATATTGATAACTCGGATCAAGCCTGACGAATGGAGAGGGCAGCCGAGGTTGTAATCTCAGGGCCCGGACTTGAAGAAGGGGCCCTGGAAAAAGTAAAAGAAGCTTTTAATTGCTTGTAACTTATTTTTTTGGAGAAAAATTTATTAAAATGTTTGATTTTTTTCAAGGCCGGCCAGTTCTCTCCACGACCCTGACTCAGACAGTGAAAATTGACATTTTTGATTACTATTAATTAACTGTTAGTCACACCGCACCGTACACGGTTTTAATTCAGGTAAAAATTATATTTTAATAATGTTAATGCAATCTTAGAAGGAGTATTGATCTTAAGTCTTTCAAAATTAAAAATATTCCACTACACATTATTTCAAAAATTTGGAAACCTTAGATATTTTAGTCAAATAATAATTTTTATGTAATTAATTACCAGTATTAGCCTTACAAAAAATACGTTACCAATGAGCTGTGGCACACAGCTTCCTTGTAGTTTTAAATTTCGTCTTGTCTTAAATTTCATGCATATCATATTATTAAAATGATGTTTTAAACAAGAAATACTTTAAGATATAAAATTCCCAAGTTTCCCATATCCTAAAATTATATTTCGTCGTATAGTTCATGAACATTTATTGTAATTCACAATATTTAAAGACAAAATTATAAAATAACTAGCCGTATACCCGATGGGATTTCCCATCGGCAATATCTTTTTATTAGGTTCTCACTGCTCAGTTTCAATGTTTTTCAAAATCCTAGATACCAATTTTCACGGTTCTAATTTCAAAAATGACGAACTTCCCATACGAACTTTCATTTCATGTTTTAACCCCTTAGGGAATGAATTCCCAGAAACGTTTACACAACTGACTTTTATTTATAAATAGAAGCCTAAACATAAATCTTCATATCTTCCGTGTTAAATTTCATCCTTCTAAACCCAACAGTTTAAGCTGTGCGTTGTCTGTCAATCAGTGTATAAAATATTATTTATTTGAATAGTCATAGTAACATATTTTGATATATCTCTAATTTCAAAAATGACGAATTTGCATACAAATTTTCATCCCGTATTTAACCCACTTAGGGGACGAATTTTCAAAAATCCTTTTTTAGTACTCACCTACGTTACATAGGGAACTCCTGTGCAAAATTTCATTCTTCTAAACCCGACTGTTTAGGCTGTGCGTTGTCTGTCAGTCAGTCAGTGTTTTATTAAGTAGATAGCAAAATATATTTTGTAAGCTAATCCCCAAACACTCTCAACATTTGAACGAAGTGAGGCCAGTACCAAATAAGATATCGACATTTAGTGGGATTTGATGGTAGTGTCGTAGCAATCATTATTCCGATTGCGATGAAATTCGTATTGTTTCTGTAGCACCTATGGAATAACGCAAATTGTTTTTTGGATTACAACGTCTAAACTCTGTTATTCCTTAATACACTTTCTATATTTATTAAGGTTTATTTAAGTGTACAATATTTATGTATTCTATATTTAATATATTGTAAAACTATATTAGTACCTATCAACCAGTTTTGTCAATTTTTGCTTTCAGCAAATTTGTGGAATTATTTCCAAATAAAATTTTAATATTTAATGTCAATAACAGACAAGATCCTTGTTAAGGTTCAATGTAAAATACGCTAATTAAGGACAAAAATATCATATAGAGCAAAAATATCTAATTAGTATAAAATACATTAAAATTGTTGCTATTATAATATTATGTTTATTAATTATACCCAAACTATTGATTTTTTGTTTAAAAACCTTTCACTGAATAAAAATTCAAATATATTTAGGTACTTCACAACGAATGTCACTCAAATGTCCTTGTCCGATTTCTTTAGGGAGTTTGAGTTGAAATAGAAGTCTCATTCATAAATTTTATGTCAAAAATAAGTAACGGTAATTTATTAATAGCATCTTTAAAAACAAGAATTTCAGACTGAACAAATTAGAAATCGGGTTCCCTTGAACACATGCGGTTTTAGTCGACGGGAAACTTGAATTGAACACGTGTTTGGAAGGAAAGTTAGTTTTACAAAACTGTACAGGTTTCGAGGCAATAGAATCTCCTATTGAACACCCAAAGTGAAATGAAGGCCCTCGGACACAATAAAAAATTTTCAATAATTTTTTTTTTCATTTTTCTTCTCTAAAAGTGTAATTAACGAGCAACAAAAAGTCTTTTTACTTTGTCCGGGCCTCTAACTGAGGCTCCAAGTCCCCTTTTTACACCTGAAATCCCGGGCATTTGCCTCACCCCCCCCTCTCGCTGATACCCAGATTTATATTGCTTAATATTCAAAGCTTCGTACTGTCAGGTAATAGTATCTGTCAGGTAAGCACTTAAAAATTTAACAATGATACAAATTTTAAGAATTTTTATTTGCCAAGAATGGTTCAACTCAGTGTGTAAAAAATTACAAAAGAATTGAGGTTGAGTAAAAATGTATTTTTGTTTTATTATTCAGGCTGTACTTATATTTTAACCAAAACTTAAAACTGGATGATTAGCTTCTAGTCCGTCCACCAGTTGTGGATTTACCCTAAGTGCCACTCTAGGCTCAGTGAAAAATGCCGCCCCTAAATAGTTAAAAAAAATTTTGCCGAGCTTTTTGGCCAAATTTGCCGCCCCAAAAATCTGCCGCTCTACGTTCCAGCCTACTCAGCCTTCTGGTAAATCCACCAGTGCCGTCCACGTTACATAAATTTTTGTTTGACCAATTTCTTGGTAAAAATATAAGTTTATGCAAGCAAAAGTTTGTGCAGTTGCTAAAAAATTCGTACTCAATATTACACCAAATGTATTTTAGACGTGATTAAAAATTGAACTTACATAGAAACTAGGTAATTTAATGAAAAAGACGGTAATTCAACCTAAATTTTATACTTACAGGTACCTGAACAGTGTACCTAGGTGCTCTTTAACAAACTAAGTCCTACATTTATAAATTTTTAAAAATTACCTTCCGTCCCAGAAAGACTTCCGATTTAACAAAATAAGAACCTAATATGAAATAATAATATATTGTTACAAATACTATCTAAATAATTTAACCTTTAAATTTGTTAATTTATAATTTTTTTAATGAGTTTTTATAAATCACTAATCAAAACTATTAATCACCTTGAACGGTATCTAATTAATTTCATTTTGTTATTCAATTTAATAAAACTGAATGAAGTAGCACAAAATTTGATGGTAAATAAATCAATTAGGTTTCTGTGGGGGGTATACTAAAGTTTTTACTTAACACTACTATGTATTGACTGAGAAATAAAAAAACTTTTTTTTACCAAATCGTTATTATGTTAATGATATTAAGCCAGTTTTAAAAATTTGATCAGTGTTAAAAAGTTATTTGTTACAAAAGAATAAGGAAAATATAAAAATATTATGGTGCACAGGATGAACTTGTTGCTTTTTTAATAATTTTTTTATTTATATAAATCAATTAGAAAGACTATAAATTAAAATCAAAGTATAATCTAACGTGGCGGTCATTTTTTAAATTAATCTGATTTATTTTATTACGTAGTTTATAACAGAGCATACAGTTTAACAATCAAGCGCTAGTTACTACATTGTTAGTAATAGATTTCTTATTACTTAAAAATTTTGAAATTCAAGAAGACAATTTTAAAATATGGTTGAACAATTAATCGAATCAAATCGTGAAGCAGTTTTAAAACATTATGGGAAAAGTGAAGAAGATATACGAAATGATGTTAATCATATATTTGAATGGATGAAGAAACAACCGCATATACCTCGTCTTCCTTCCGATGAACAAAAGTTAGGTAAGTGAAAATTCTTTAATTAATTGTTTTGATACGGCGGCGCTAAAATTCTAAAATCAAATAAAACAATTGTTTAATCACTCCGCAGAATTGTTTAAAATCCTGACTCAAACCTAAAGCAACTATATCGTTCAGGGCCGGACCTACAGTTATTAGGTGGGGGGGGGGGGGGGGGGGCGCAAACTTCGCAGTTGGCGCCCTCTGCGGCAAAAATAGTAAATAAAAATTTTGGCGCAGCGATAATTAAAAATTTTAAAAAAATTTTTCCCTGCAAAAACCAAGTGATGAGCAAAAAAAAAGATCAACGCTACATTTTTCCGATTTAGCTGGCCCCTATCAGAAATGGACAGTGCTCCATTTACATGGACATGCTTTTTTATTGCTCATCACTTGTTTTTCCAGGGAATATTTAAAAATATCACTGCCCCACCATTTTTAAGTAGGCATTTTCACCGTTTTGGCGCCTCTCAACTTACGTTTTTGGCACACCTAAAAGCTTACAGGGGACACATGCCCCAGCTGCCCCCCCTAAATCCGGCCCTGATATCATTTGAATGAATTGTTTGCGTTTTCTTCTCAATTTTTAACCCTTTTTTTAGAACGGTAAATGTGGCAGTTTCTTAGGTAATTAAAAATCTTAAGTATATTTTATACGTATTAACATGATGTCATAATATCAAACACCACGCGTACGAAGCCGCGGGTAGATACTAGTTTATAATAAAATGTAAAAGTAGATGCCGAGAGGTTTTTCATGATAGAACTTGTATTTCTTTTTGGGTAACTCATAGTTTTAAATTTGGATGGTCCCCCTATTTTTATAATCTGTAAGTGTTACGAAATTGTGCTGATCTGTATGTTATGAGATATCAGCTTGTTCTTCAGAGTAAATATGGACAAAATGATCCATGCGTAAGCCATCTAATATCAATTTTTCTGATTTTTCCTGAATCAATTGCAACATGAAAGATAAAAATTACATCAATCTGTAGTTATTCTAATAAGTAAGCCGCGTACCTACGTTCGCAGGTTTCAAAGTTCGAAATTTCAATCCCATTTTTTTTAAAAATTTGTAAATTTATTTGAGCGCTTAATATTTTTATCGTTAGCACTCATTAAGGAAACTTACCACAAAATAAAACAAGGGTGATTTGTGTCTATAAAATTTTACGGCTAAAGTTACAAATCTCACCCTCTCTTCAAACACCCAATTCGGTACAATCTCAAAAATTTTTATGACGTTGAATTCTTCAAAAAATAATAATAGTTGTTTTTTAAGGTTTGCCTCTATCTTTTATCATTTTGAAAATAATACGTATTTTACAGAAAATTGCATAAAATATACATTACTTCCAAGATTGTGCAATTAATTACAGCCGTACTCGTCCTTTCTAAAAAGAGCTGCATAAATTGTAATGAAAAGGTAAACTATAATATATTCTCCTCAACTGCGTCAAATTGCTTACTCGGTACCGCGTACCGTACCGCGAATATCAATAAAGTTGATTTTATTATCATTGATTTCTTTTTTTGTAGCAACTGTAGCAAAGAAAATTGAAGTGGGTCTTGTACGACGAAAATTTAGCCTCGAAAAGTTTAAACATACTCTAGAAATATACTATTCAATAAAGAATATAGCGCCGGAAATTTATGGTAACTGGGATATCCTGAGCCCCGAAGTACAATTAGCTTTTAAAACAAGGTAATATTGAAATACATAATATTCGCGCGTACTCTGTCTCAACCTCGTATCTGAAAACTCCCAATTTTTGGACACAAAAAAAACATATTTTAAATCCGTGTTTTCATCACTATGAGCTTAAGATTTATGCTAATTACACCCTTTGATGTTGGCTACCCATATATATAAATATATATAGATAAGTATATATGTAAAAACCGTATTTAATATGTTTTTTGTGAGTCCTAAAACATGTAGCTTTTGATATACGAGGTAGAGACAGCCAACGTGCGATATACCAAGATTGTAACGGCTATTCACTTTTGTCTTCAACGCTTACATTCAAAATTTTTATGGCGTATGTTTTTAACTAATGTTTTATCGTTTCAAAATTTAATAATTTCTGATATTCTGTTCGTGCTAATAAGACTGGAAACTATTTACAATTTTCTATAATAATTATAAGTAAAATAATCTAATGATGTTCAATAATTGTTTCTGTAGTTGCTGGGTTCCGTTACGAAGATTAACACCAAATAACGAAGCTGTTGGAATTTTTCGTTTAATAGATTGTGATCCGAAAAATTATTCGCTAATAAGCGAAGTGATTGTATCATTTATGATGGGTGAGTTGCGCAGTGAAGTCGAATACAATATGGGTGAACATATGATTTTTGATTTAAAAGGGTTCACTGTGCAACACATGTTAAAAATGCCGCCGCCCCTGGTGAAGAAAATGTATGTTGCATTAAAGGTATAAAAAACTTTCTAATATTTTATTAATTTCTTAGTTCTTATAAATTAAATTATCAAAAAAAAATTTTGGTTTTGTAGCATGCGTATGGACTTCGAATGGTTGGGTATCATATTTTAAATGCTCCGGACAAAATGGATATATTGTTATCCCTCGTCAAACCGGTTATGTCCCCGAAATTATTCAATCGCGTGAGTAAATTTTCATCTTTGAATGTTAACGCCAAAAATCTTATTTATTTCTACAACACAAACTGAATATCGTCTGAATGCGAATTAGAATATTAAGAATGCGATTTTAAATAATTTTCTAACGAGAAAATTTTTTAAAATGTGTTTTGTTTTCTCAACAGTAGCTTAACTGCTTCTAGCTTCTCGAAATAAATAGATACACTTTACTTTTATCCTTTATTTATGTATAATTATCACGTATCTTTTGCCCAGGTCTTAAGCCAGAGTTCGGCAAACTATTTTGGAAAGGGCTAGATTGTAAAAATCTTAAGTTTAAGGAGACAAGTAAGGAACTCGAAGATTTTATGGTTAATTATATACTTCATAAAACAAAAAAACGCCGTGAGCAGCGGGGCCCCATCACGGTAGTCGAATTTTCTCCTTCATCTTCGGTATTGAATGTCTACAAGCGAAATGTGATTGAAAGTCTATAACCGAATTGTCATTTTGTTGGTTTCAAAACTGGTGATGAGTGTTCGGCTGATCGAGACTTTAAAAAAAGGTTTTAAGTATTTAAGGGCTGTATCTCAGTAAATTTCAATTTTGTGCCGAAAACAGGTAGCAGAAAAAAAGCCAACACAATTCGTACGAGGACATTCCTGCCCATGTTTATCCGCTAATTGCCTTTATGTTTTAGTTTTAAAAATTAAAAAAGGACCTTAAATAGTAAACTGGAAGGCCTTTATAAAGATATTTTTTCTTTCCAAAAAAATCCAAAATTTCTATTTTATAAATACTAAAAATCCAAAATTCCTAATTTATAAATAAACAGTGACTTTAATAACATTTTTAAATTACTTAATATGTATGTATTTCATTTGTCATAAAAGTAAGTTCACTTTTTTTTAAATTTTTTAAAATTACTATTCGCCTACTTGTATTTAGAATAAACATAATGCTTTTAAAACACATTTAACAATAGCATTCAATTCCGATGTAAAAATGGGAGAAGTGGGGGGAAAAGTGATGCGGACTCCCTACAAGGTACTAGCTGGATACTAACTGAATACACGTACAAAATTTCAGCCCTCTAGGTTTCCTTATGGAGTCTCTAGACGTGTTAGAAAACAAGCAAAAAAATTAAGGAAATATTGGCGTAAAAATCGTGGGGGTAAGGGTTAAAAGTTGAAACCTCCAAAAAACAGTGTCTGGCTATTAGTTTAACCTGTACACCAAATTTCAGCCCTCTAGGTTTATTTGGGGAGATTTTGATCCGAACGAAACTGTTAAAAAACAAGAAAAATCATGTTCTTTTGGGTATAAAAATGGTGGGGGTAGGGGTTAAAAGTCGAGACCCCCAAAAGGCACCCCCTTGATACTAACTCAATCCGAATACAAAATTTCAGCCCTCTAGGTTTATTCGGGTGACCTGTGCGAGTGGTACAAACTTCGAAAACGTCGAAAATGCATGAAATTGTAGCTTAAAAATGAGAGGGGTGGGGGTAAAATATTAAAACCTCCAAAAAGCACAACCTAGGTACGAACTTTATCAACACACCAAATTTCAACCCTCTACGTTAATTCTGGGGGGCTGGAGGCCTGTTAGATCCAGCGAAAATCGTTTTTCCCCCCTCTACTCCCACCATATCATCCTAGGAAGCTGAATTTTGGATATGTTGTAGATAATTGACCGAAACATTATTTAAAACCGGTTTGGAAAAGTTTTATTGCTTTTCCGCCCCCCACCACCCCCTTAAAGGTCGGGTCAGAAAAAAAATTTGCCCAAAATTTGACCCCACTTTGATAGTATGAGGTGCCTCGAAAATGAGCCCTATTTACCAAATTTCATCTCTTAACTTCCATAGGGGGGCCCTATACAAATTAAAAGGTGGCGGGAAAATATATATATATATATATATATATATATATATATATATATATATATATATATATATATATATCAGACATTTTTTTTTTCTACATATTCGTGTTCTACGGGTCCGAAAACGGATAGCGCCCCTACTCTCGCCTCTCGCAGCTCTTATCGTATAGACTGTATAAGTCTAATTTTTCGGAGAAAATTCGACTAAAAAGCAGATTCGAATTTTTTTAAGATAATATTTCACATAGATCAATATAATAAAGACTACTACAGAAAAAAAGTTCTACTGTCAACAGAGACAGTTGAATTTTGTTGAGTTAATACTTCATGATCCTGGAATTCGAAGTTCCAATATGATCCGGTGAACCGTAATTTGCTGACGCCTTCCTTAGATCAAAATATTAGATTTATGCAAACGAAAAAACAAGAATAGGATATTGCCGTGACCTACAAAACATAATTTAAAAACCGTTATAAAACTGACCATGAAAAAGTATCAAAGTATCTATAATACGAATCATATGACAAGTGTTTTGTTAATAAAATTTTTCTAATACATGTTTTTCAGATTCAAATACACAAAGACTTAGAGTCATTGTATAAAGTAATTCCAAAGGAAATTTTACCAATGGACTATGGTGGAAATGAGCCGACATTCGACGAAATATTAGGTTGGTAAAAGTAAATTTTTTTACAATGTTATTTACGGTTGATATAATTTTTTTTTTACTAGAACAATGGAAAGTACTGTTGGAAGATAATCGGGAAAAACTGATTGAAATATCTAAATTAAAAGCAGATGATTCAAAACGTATTGGCGGAGATTTGGATATCGAAGTATTTGGATCGATGCATGGATCATTTCGACAATTACAAATAGATTGATGAACATTCAATCGGAAAAATTTACTGAAAAATGTATTAATAAAAACTCATATTTTTTACAATTACTTTAATACCTATGAATTAAGTGTATTTATTTTTTTTAAGAAATAAAATTGAAATAAGGGGTTACATACCCACAGAACTTTTTAAATAAGATAAAAATACGTTATGTCGTCTTCATAGAGTCGGGTATTTTCAGGCCCAATGAGAGGGTGGCGCAGTCGGGGTTGTAGCCCCAGGACCCCGAGCTGGAAGAGACCGTAACGGCTGGTAGGGGCTCGGGAAAAGTAAAAAAATTTTTCGGAGAGAAATTTTTAAGGGATATGCGTTACTCTAGGGGCCCGACATTTTTCTTCACGGTTCTGGGTGTTCTGAATCTTGATCAGTCATAAATAGTGGCATATTTAGCCTAGTTATCACACTAGTATAATAATGAAGTAAAATCTTTGACTTTGTATATACGACTGAACTAATCTGCAGAAATACTCGCAATTTCAAAAAAATTTTTACTGGTGTGTAGATGATGCCCAATAAAGGACCGATCAGACCAAGACGATTATCTTGCGGGCTAAGTGGATGACACTACTTGATTTATACCCAAAAATTCAAGTAGGTAATTTCTGAACACAATTAAAGTCAAGTGGATTTAAAATTCGACAAAGAAAATCTAATACGTGTTTTGAACAGTTTGTCACGTTTTAGCTCTTATGTCAAGTATGCAATATAATTTCTTATTTACCCGCCACCGTCTCTCCACACATTAAATTTGGTGTTGTTAAAACATAAAATATCTTTTGTGTTTTACAGTTGACTATATGAGTCGTATAGTTCCAAAACTATCCTTGTCTATTTTGTAAAATTTTTCAGGAAACGCAAAAAACTGTTACTAGTACACATGACCTCTAAAATATTCTGATGGAAAGTTTTTTCAACACTAAACTGATGTTAGATTAAGAAACATTAATAAAAATTATGAAATATTGCATAGTTTTCTATTAAAATAGCTTTTAAATTTTGGACAAGGCCACTTTTGCAACTAAACCACGGATAAGGTCAGTTTTGTAACTAACCCTAATGGATTAGAAAGGTTTTAGAAATGACATATTCTGAAGCGTTTAAATAAACGACACAGAATTAAACCTCAAAATATTTATTTACGAGGCTATTACATTTCCAAAATAAACTATTTTCATAAAGGCTCCTAGAGATAAGATAGGTGAATTTACCTAAGGCCCAACCTGGGTAATGAGTGCCATGGTAATGTTCGCCCTTGCACGTGTATTCCGTAGCTGCAGTAATAGGCCAAGCTAGCTTTGCGTTTTCAAGTTATACGAAAATGTTCAATTTCAACTTTTCCTAATTTTCGATTTACTTTTCGCTCAAGTGTATAAATTTGTGCAAGTGTTATGTATATAATTGCTTGTAGGATTCTAAGAGCTCCACAATACGATACATTCAGCTTCCCAAAACAAGGAATTTAGTTAAGTGTGGAATAAAGATGAGTTAGAGATAAGGAACATACAAAAACCAGTGCTATAAACAAAACTGTTTCCTAACTGCGATATAAATTCAGCGATCACTTGTCTTTAAATTTTCAGTTCACTTTTTTGTGCCAGTAGTCGTGTTTTTTTAATCGATGGTATTTTATAAGGCCTTTCCAGTCAGGAACACTGATTATGATCCTTTATTGATTCAATGAGGTCAATGGTGTTTATATCCAGACCATTATTTATTTACTGAGACTTTTCCGAGAAAATTTCTATAGAATCTCAATTCTTCAATACTTTCCCATTCGTTCCCAAAATGTTTTGTGAATCAAAATTTGACATCATTTAAGTTAGCTGCATTAATTTTACTTTTAAGAGAAAGTATCTCTAGCTCCAAATTGTTCTGGAGGTTATTGAAAAAGCTTTAAAAGCAGTAGAGGATTTTACTTAGCTTAGGGAAGCTATGGAATTGAGTACCTATTGTGTAATGGCGGAGACTGTGGATAAGGTTAGTTTTGAAAATAAATGGATAAACCTAGTTATGAAACTGACACATGAGTGAATAAGGCTGGTTTTGGAAATAACCTTGATTTTTAAAATTAATTTACACAGGGTACGAATTTTTTTAAAACTTACTAATTATTGCTATAGATGGACATCTAACTGCATAATAATACGGCGTCACTAACTCCAAATCGATTTTTTGTGGACAACGCCACTATTTGAACTATACGACTCATATTACAAGTTTAGCATCTCATTAAAAAAAAAGACTGAAATTTATTTTGATCAAGGTCAATGTAGTCAACGTATTTACCTAAAAATTTGGTCAAGTGCAACTTGTATTTGCACAAGTAATGTTCCGTATATTCGGTTGTGTTGAATAGTGGAATAATTGATCAAATATAAAGGCAGACAAGTTTTGTTTTCCACTAATAATAATAAATAAATAATAATCTAAATAACCCTTATAATCTATTTTTTTTCACATTTTCTTGAGTGACACTTTCGGGAATATAATGGGGATACAAAGTTTCCAAGACACTTTTATAAAAACTGAACAAAGAAAAACCAATGTTTTTAAATTCGTGCTTTAATAAATTTTCATTTAATAAACCACCATACATTTTTGAAGCTCCTGATTTTAACATCCAAAACAACCCGAGTCAAGATTTTAACACTGCATTGACCCTTCTAACATCTAAATGAGCCTATATTCACCCTAAGTGAATCTATATCGACTCTTAATGAACCTACAAACACAATGTTTACAAATAATAACCCTACATTGAAGCTACCTAACCGTCCATAAACCTATCTTAATGCTATTTAACACTTTATAAACAATTAAATAGTAGGTCTGAGCAGGTTCGATGTAGTCTCAAAACATTTTATTAGTTTAAAAAAATATATGGGAAAAAATAATATACATATATACAGTGTCTCTCATAAAGTACGCATGATATGGGAAACAATTTTATTATTGATTCCTTGAAAAATATCCTAGTGGGCTTAGTTGGTGCACCAGTTTAAATGAGATACTAGCTAAACACATTTTACCGCCCGCTTAATATTTGACAGAAAACCGGAAATTTCAAATTTGTGAATTATGAAAAATGATAATCCTTTGAAAGTTATTGATTACCTCCTGATGAAATTTTGGCATCGTATCAAAATTAGGCATAGTAAATATATTCCGAAAGCTAAATATCACAGTTTGCAAAAATAAAGCCCAAAAATCTGCTTTTCCAAAATACGAACTTAACTGACCCTAAATTCAAAATAATTGTACGAATTCTAGCAAAATAAAACTTATACCATTCGTTGAGATCTGCGTATTCATAAAATCACAATTATCATCAAAATATTGTTACAGACATCGGTCTTTCAATAGAAAAATTTAGCTTGGTCACAAAAAGACACGCTCTGTAATATTGGAATTTTAACAAGCATGAATAATTGTTATTTATTTATTTTCTTTGCAGTTAGTAGTGAAAATACTCGTTACGCAAATCTCATTTCATTGATGACAATTGTGATTTTATGAATAAACAGATCTCAAAGAACGGTATGATTTGTATTTTGCTAGAATTCATAAAATTTTTTGAATCTAGGGGTACTTAAAGCCGTATTTTCAAAAAACAGATTTTTGAGCTTTATTCTTGCAGACTATAATATTTAGCTATCAGAATATGTTTATTACACTTAAATTGCCTAGTCTGCATATTCATAAAATCACAATTATCATCAAAATATTGCCGTAGACATTGGTCTTTCAATAGAAAAATTTAACTTGGTCACAAAAAGACGTGCTTTGTAACATTTTAAGTTTTAACAAGCATGAGCAATTGTTATTGCTTTATTTTCTTTGCTATAAGTAGTCAAGATACCTCCTCGTTACGAAAATTTCATTTCATTGATGACAGTTGTGACTTCATGAATAAACAGATCTCAAAGAACGGCATAATTTTTATTTTGCTAGAATTCATGAACTTTTTTGTATTTAGGGCCACTTAAAGTCGTATTTTGGAAAAGCAGAATTTTGACCTTTATTTTTGATACGATGTCAAAATTTCCTTAATATTTCAAAGGACACAATGTTATTGTTTATATATCACAGATTTGAAATTTCCGGTTTCCTGTCAAATTGCAAACTGGGATAAGATAAGTTTAGCTATTTTTTCATTTTAACTGATGCAATAACTAACCCTGCTAGAATATTTTTCAAAAAATTTTATTAGTAAAAAAGTTTCCCATACTGTGCGAACTTTATAAAAGACACTGTATATATGTATGCATATACACTATATACCGGAATGATTGACAAAGATGAACAATAGACATAAACGAAACTTTACGACACAGACGACGGAAATGGCCGATAAGGTATGTGAATATGTTTCAGCTATTTGAAGAAATCACGAACTAGTTTTCTTTAAAACGAATTTAATAAAGTGTATCAAATTTATTGTCAAATATGTGTAGTAATTATTTCTTTATTTTGTATCAATTTAAATGTAAACTACCTCACAAAGTATTACGTAAATCATTTGATAATTAAAATTGAATCAATGTTAAGTGTAAATTTTAATTTGAACCGGGTAAATGAACTCGACAATTCATAAGGTGAAAAATTAAAATTTTGTGTTTATATGAAGAAACTGAGATGAACTACTTAGAAGTGAAAACTGTGAAAAAATTAAAAAAAGCGTTACATTTTAATTGTTAAAAATTGAGGTGCATTTAAAATAATTGTTAGCTTGTTGTGGTAACGCTCCAAACAGAAGCGGCTTGCAAGCGGTAAACAAGCCCTGGGGTGAGATGAAAAATTAAAATTTTGTGTTTATATGAAAAAACTGAGATGAGCTAAAAATGATAATTGTGAAAGAACTGAAAAACCATTACATTTTAATTATTTATATTTGAATAACAAGAATCAAATAGTTAAATTAATTGTCAAATATACATAGAATTATTATTATTAATAAATAATATTGGAAAGAAATTATTACCATTTAAATGGTGTTTAAAATATGTAAAACATGGGTTAAATGATTTTAATTTGAATTGTACTTAATGTATATACTTAAAATTAATAAACGTAAAATAATAAAATACTTTTGTATTCATTTTAAAACCATATCTATACGCATGCATGCATGCATACATCCATACGCGTACGAATGTACACATATATGTATGTGTAGATGTATGTATGTACGTATGCGTATATGTATTAGTGTATTGTATGTATACGATTAAGAGCCTCTTTTCAGCCTCACAACATCTGATTTTAAGGGTCAAGGAGCAGTATTGTAGGGTCAGTAGAGATACTACTTTGACACTATAAGTGGAGAATCTGTCATTTTGCGACAACATGTAGGCTTAATGTAGGCTTTTTTTACATGTAATTCTGAAACTACTTTAACCCTATTTAATTCAATTAAAAGGAGTAATGTAGGTTTAATGCAGGTTTAATATTTCGACGCGGGAACTTTTCAGAAAAAAATTCAACTATCTGTAACAGACGTTTGTAATTAGGCCATTTTCTATAATTTTATCAAATTTCGACTATCTACATCAAACCGTCAATAAGTAAAATCCTTGCGACAGAAGACAGAAGGAGCACCGACGTGTTTCCATAAATGTTCTGTTTTGCTAATTTTTATATGGAATACTAAAAAGTATAGCTTGAAATTAATTCAACTCAAAGTAAAATAACAATCCAAGTTTGTAACATAAAGAAAATCTCTTAAAATTTATTTTTAGCAAAAATTTTTGGATTAGTCATCTATCAAGAAAAATAAAAAAATAACTTGTTTGAAAATTTAAAATTCGATATGTTTGATTTTCAAATCTCTTAGAGATTCTATTACATATATAGAGGTACAAAGGAAACTGCACTTACAGATATCATCGACAAAAGTGAAAGCATACAATGTTCCAGAATTCAGAAAGACATTTAATATATCATTGTTTAAATACTTTAATCAATTTTTATTTTTATTTTTACCTTTATTTTTTTTAATTTTTGGGTAGATCCGGATCTGTCCAACCTACCCCCTAAAATCCCCACTGCCTCACCGACTTAATTTTTATGAAAGCAGTCGGTACATTCCTAGACTGGTTAAAGACACTGTTTACCATCATACCTCATCCATTGAATTTTTATTTATTTTAAAATTACATCAATACCTACCCAAAATTTATTTAGTGGAAAACTGACTAAAAATATAAAGGAAATTTTACATTCTATAAAGGTGACTTTGTGGTTCAATAAACCAAAAAAAAATTTAAAACTGGATTATGTATTATTTTTAAAATTTCTCAAAAAATAAAACTAACATTGGTTGTGCATTGCCAAGATTGAAGGTCAGTTTAAAACACCCACGTCAAAATTAAAAGAGGTATCTTAGTTTTTAGTAAATTTTCGAAGTTTAATCAAAATCATAATTGCTTTGAAAAAAGGAGAAATGTAAAAGTACTACGCCTGAAGAGTGATGTTAATTAAGGTGTCCAATAATTTGGGCACTCGAACCCAATTTAAACTCTCATTATATATCTGTGGCATCAGAGAGGGTTATCCACGGAGAGCCATAACAGCGATAGCAGTTTGTGAGTTCCCTAGAAATGCAAAATAATATTCAATAATATTTTATTTGTATATATGTAAATAAATGTATATTTCACGATAACTTTCGAACGAAAGCATCCTATTTTAACGAAATTTGGAGGAAATGTTGCCAATCCCAGACACTAAGATACTTACGCGTTCTATTTACTATTTACTACTTACCACTTCAGTGTGATCGACGTCTTACATAGATAAAATTTAAGTGAAATTACGGATAGTTTTTGAAGAAAGTTTAAAAGAAACTTCTTAGTTTTTAAGCAAAGTAACGTACTATTCCCAAAAGCGAAAGTTTTTTGCAAATACAACGCAAAAATAATACTTGTAATTGAGCCATTACCGATATAAAACTAGTTTATTTTTTCACGCGTTGTCACCTAGAAATATGTATGTAATGTATAATGAGCAACAAAGTCAAACCATTTAACCGCATTATGCAACTATTATTATATTTAATCAAGATACATAATATGTATGTATTAATTTCGTATCATAATACAAAATTCCATTAATGCTACACAATTGCCTCATTAATAATTACCGATACTGCCGATACTACCCATTAACCAATTTAAAGTGAAATGTGTTGTTAATAATAGTAATTAATTACTGATTGTCAATTTATATTTAAAGAAACCATCTATATTGTGATAGAATATCAGTTTGAATTTTTGCTATAGATGGACATCTAACTGCATAATAATACGGCGTCACTAACTCCAAATCGATTTTTTGTGGACAACGCCACTATTTGAACTATACGACTCATATTACAAGTTTAGCATCTCATTAAAAAAAAAGACTGAAATTTATTTTGATCAAGGTCAATGTAGTCAACGTATTTACCTAAAAATTTGGTCAAGTGCAACTTGTATTTGCACAAGTAATGTTCCGTATATTCGGTTGTGTTGAATAGTGGAATAATTGATCAAATATAAAGGCAGACAAGTTTTGTTTTCCACTAATAATAATAAATAAATAATAATCTAAATAACCCTTATAATCTATTTTTTTTCACATTTTCTTGAGTGACACTTTCGGGAATATAATGGGGATACAAAGTTTCCAAGACACTTTTATAAAAACTGAACAAAGAAAAACCAATGTTTTTAAATTCGTGCTTTAATAAATTTTCATTTAATAAACCACCATACATTTTTGAAGCTCCTGATTTTAACATCCAAAACAATACTTTTCAGAAAAAAATTCAACTATCTGTAACAGACGTTTGTAATTAGGCCATTTTCTATAATTTTATCAAATTTCGACTATCTACATCAAACCGTCAATAAGTAAAATCCTTGCGACAGAAGACAGAAGGAGCACCGACGTGTTTCCATAAATGTTCTGTTTTGCTAATTTTTATATGGAATACTAAAAAGTATAGCTTGAAATTAATTCAACTCAAAGTAAAATAACAATCCAAGTTTGTAACATAAAGAAAATCTCTTAAAATTTATTTTTAGCAAAAATTTTTGGATTAGTCATCTATCAAGAAAAATAAAAAAATAACTTGTTTGAAAATTTAAAATTCGATATGTTTGATTTTCAAATCTCTTAGAGATTCTATTACATATATAGAGGTACAAAGGAAACTGCACTTACAGATATCATCGACAAAAGTGAAAGCATACAATGTTCCAGAATTCAGAAAGACATTTAATATATCATTGTTTAAATACTTTAATCAATTTTTATTTTTATTTTTACCTTTATTTTTTTTAATTTTTGGGTAGATCCGGATCTGTCCAACCTACCCCCTAAAATCCCCACTGCCTCACCGACTTAATTTTTATGAAAGCAGTCGGTACATTCCTAGACTGGTTAAAGACACTGTTTACCATCATACCTCATCCATTGAATTTTTATTTATTTTAAAATTACATCAATACCTACCCAAAATTTATTTAGTGGAAAACTGACTAAAAATATAAAGGAAATTTTACATTCTATAAAGGTGACTTTGTGGTTCAATAAACCAAAAAAAAATTTAAAACTGGATTATGTATTATTTTTAAAATTTCTCAAAAAATAAAACTAACATTGGTTGTGCATTGCCAAGATTGAAGGTCAGTTTAAAACACCCACGTCAAAATTAAAAGAGGTATCTTAGTTTTTAGTAAATTTTCGAAGTTTAATCAAAATCATAATTGCTTTGAAAAAAGGAGAAATGTAAAAGTACTACGCCTGAAGAGTGATGTTAATTAAGGTGTCCAATAATTTGGGCACTCGAACCCAATTTAAACTCTCATTATATATCTGTGGCATCAGAGAGGGTTATCCACGGAGAGCCATAACAGCGATAGCAGTTTGTGAGTTCCCTAGAAATGCAAAATAATATTCAATAATATTTTATTTGTATATATGTAAATAAATGTATATTTCACGATAACTTTCGAACGAAAGCATCCTATTTTAACGAAATTTGGAGGAAATGTTGCCAATCCCAGACACTAAGATACTTACGCGTTCTATTTACTATTTACTACTTACCACTTCAGTGTGATCGACGTCTTACATAGATAAAATTTAAGTGAAATTACGGATAGTTTTTGAAGAAAGTTTAAAAGAAACTTCTTAGTTTTTAAGCAAAGTAACGTACTATTCCCAAAAGCGAAAGTTTTTTGCAAATACAACGCAAAAATAATACTTGTAATTGAGCCATTACCGATATAAAACTAGTTTATTTTTTCACGCGTTGTCACCTAGAAATATGTATGTAATGTATAATGAGCAACAAAGTCAAACCATTTAACCGCATTATGCAACTATTATTATATTTAATCAAGATACATAATATGTATGTATTAATTTCGTATCATAATACAAAATTCCATTAATGCTACACAATTGCCTCATTAATAATTACCGATACTGCCGATACTACCCATTAACCAATTTAAAGTGAAATGTGTTGTTAATAATAGTAATTAATTACTGATTGTCAATTTATATTTAAAGAAACCATCTATATTGTGATAGAATATCAGTTTGAATTTTTTAGACTTCTTGTACCTAATAAAAATTTCTGAAATTATATAATTTCATCATGCCGGCTTGTCTGACGAAAATTGAGGGACAGCCACCACAGGTTTTTACATTTTCAAATTTATGGACACGAAAGGATTATGATAGCACCTTTCCAGAGTGCGATTTTAACGCCTCTGGAACCCATTCTGGAGAAGAGCGTTTTCGGATGTACCGGATGAATGAAATCACCCTCTGGAACGGGATCACTGCGAAGTGAATACTGGCTTGTGATGTTGTTCTTCTTGTAGACAATAAATACGAAGTCATTTATTGTCAAAGACTGAACAAAACGATTTTATTCTTCAAGAGTGAAGTTATCACACAAACCAAAATACAAGGTACCTAGGGGGATATGTTAGACAGTACTTAGAGGGATATGTTAAACACGAAGAAGCGTCTGCGCATATACAGCCAAGCGTCTTATGGATAGTCATACAGGAAATTTAAGTGCTAAAAGGAGTAAAAAAATAACGAAAATCATTAATAACGAACCAATAATTTTTTTTGAAGGCTGGGGGGCGGGGCGGTATCACACGCAAAATATGTCTCTCTGGAGACCCACTTGACGAGCCAAGCGACGAGCCTTACCGAGCGAGTGTGGTGAATCTAGCTAGTGTTCATACTGCTTGCTGTTTTGTGCTGTCTGCGATTTGCTGAATTTGACAGATCACTGCAATTTCAATTTATTTTCCATAATTATTATTTATACATTATTATGCACATCGAAATTTTATTATAATATTGTATACAAATGGTTCTGTAATAGGGCAAACTATTTAAAATAAATAATTTTAATTTATCTACTTATTTTTTGGAAAGTAATATAAGGTTACGTTTAGGACAGAAAAGGCTCTTTAAAAGTCGTTCGCACTGGGTCCATGAAATAAATAAAAATAGGTACGAACATGATGATTTTTATCATCTTTTACCTCAGCAACGACAAGATTCATAAAAATTTTTGAAGGTACTTTAAAATGACTTCTGGTACCTTCCATTATATTTTAATTTAATTATTAAACCATCCAAATTTAATTTTTTTGAAATATCCTGCCATAATCTGGCGACATAGTCTCGGTTGTGGTAATTCCTATGTTTTGGATCCCACAATGCTTGCTGTAAATAGTTTTCATTTGTTAATAATTCGATGTCTATGTTTTATCTTATTATTATATTATTTTTTAAATATTACAAAAGAAATATATATGTATATTACGACGCAGCAACTATGGACAAAAGCAATAAAAACGACAAAACACAACAGAGAGCATAACAAACGGAATCAGCTTGAAAACGCTTGAAAATATCAAACTTGTTTCACATTTGCAAATCGGCTCGGTCCGGACTCGTATCGCATCGCTCGACAACGGTTGGAATCAGCCATGTGTTTAAACATGTGCTTTAAAATGTATGTGTTTAACAAAATAGCATGTACTCGCTCAGCATCGCTCTGCTCTTACTCGTTTTCTGTGTGCACGTACACTAATACTATACACTAACGATAATATTTCTGTAGATTAGGGATCTAACTAGTACAAAAATTTTTTTTATGTACAGATTATAAGTAAAGATCAACAACGAAAAAATTGTTCCTTTTTTGTTTTTCTGTATTGAAGGGATAAAAATTTTCCCTTGTGGAGTATCTTTAGAAAAGACTCTTAAAATAAAGGTGAAGTTCCTTTTACCAAACGTCATTTTTAATCCCAGTTTACAAAATAGTAAGCTTCACAGTGTCATACTCCCACACCCTAACTTTTTCTAGTGTAAGACCCAAAAAATTTATATTTATTTTACTTTACAATTAGCATAAGTACTAAAAGAATTACTACAGTAAACAATAAAATTGCGATAATAATAGTTTTTGGAAGGGAATTTTCCGATAATTTAATAATGTAAAAATGATTTTTTTTGTATTCTACAAACCTGTCAAACCAGAATAACCATCTGGTAAATAATTTGTGATTTGGTCAACTATATAAAATATTAACTAAATAATATCAGAGGCTTAATAACGTTCAGGGCCGGCCAGAGAAGGGATCAGGTGGACAGTTGCGCGGGGGTTTGGGCCTAAAAAGGGCCCCCGGCGCCTCTGTTTAGGGCCCAAACAAAGTGAAAAAGCGTCTTGTCTTTTCGCTTCCCAAATGTATTTTTGGAGAAAATTTTTTGAAAATGTTTTGCTGTGCCGGGGTTTCGTCATTTGTCTCACCAAACCTGATCACGTTAAAAAAATTGAATTGTATCAGTTAACAAGGAGGCAATACCTAAAAAAGACTGTTCCGATTACTAGTTTTACATAGCAGTTTTTTAGTACGAACTCAAATTACACCTTAAGATGAATGTAACGACAATATCAAGGTTTTTAAGTAATTACCTCGCACTCGTAGGAATGCAGTAAAAGGTCAAGTGAGTAATAATGACTTACCCACATTCTTATTAACCAAGTTCGAGGCTTCATACAAGACGTATTATATAATTTTTCTTGCATAAGCACATCTCACTAGGGTAAATTTTTGCTTTCTTAGCACTTTCACTATAGTTGACATTTATATTTTCTTTGATTGTAGTGTTTACGTAATTAGTAACCATTCTGGTTCTTGAATCTTAATTCGTTTTGGTTTAGGTTAATTGACAGATATATGCAGTTCTACTACTATAAGCTAATTCTGTTTATTGGAATAACCAATTCCAATGAACGGTAAATGAAATATTTCAACGCAGGTCGGGTATTCGCTAGTTTGTTATAGATAAATAGCATATTCGAAGTACGACTAAGCTTGAAACAGATTCACAGGATAAACGAAAAATTGATAAATTATATATGAAGTTGTATCAGAAAGCTATCGCTTTCGTACAAATAAATGTTCCAAGATCAGATCTATGGATCTACCGATTTTGATGTTTGACTAAAAAATATGTTATAGAACTATGAAATAAGTGACATTTTTTCCAATTGCAGAAGAGCTTCTAAATGCTAAGCGAAAGTGAATGCGTCAAAACGTCATTAAAGTTTGCTTTTTTATTATATCACTAGAAAGTGATTTCAAAATTTAATTTTTTAGTCGTATTTTTCACAGAAAAAATTAGACTATATATAGCCTATACGATAAGAACGGGACGAGACGAGAGTAGGGGAGCTATTCGTTTTCGGACCCGTAGAACACGATTAAAACTAAAAGGTAAAATAATAAAAACTACATTTTTCAAATTTGCTGCAGTTATAACTCGAAGACAAATCATCCGGTCGATTTGATTCTTATTGCAGCTTCTTTTATATATATATTTCTTCGTGCCATGAACCTCCAGTTTTCCGATCGAATAAAAAATGTAAATTTTGCAGGCCAAAAATCATCAAATTTTCGCGCAAAATTTGAAACTTTTTTTTTAATTTCGCCAATTTGTTAAATTTCAACTTTTTTTTTCGATTGAGGTTCATGGCACGGGCAATTCCATCTAGTTTAATAGGCTTTTTGGTTTTTTCTATTTCAGACACTGTGAAGGTCGCTATCACTGCAGCAGTGGGGGAACTCTTTTCTTTGGAGCCTTGGAAGATCGCGAATAACTTACTGAAATTTCAATTTCTTGGTTCAAAAATGTTATCATGAATTTATTATATATCAACGAATATCTCCCTAAAATATTTAAACATTCCATACAATAGTTTTCTTTAAAAAAATTCCCAAAAATCACCTTTTTTCAGACTAGTGGTCCCCCCTAAGAATATTATACTTACAAGGAACGTCACGGAGGTGTACCCCTCCGATTTTGTTTATTCTTTGATATATTGTAGAACATCGAAAAATAAGAGACATGTGTTTTCTTTTAGCGGTTGTAAAAACGGTTTGAAGGGGTGAAACCACCCTTCAAAAATTGGGGTAAAAATTTAATTTGTCAAATATCTCAAAAACGGTAAGAGATAGAGCAAAAGTTTAAATTGGAAATATTGATCTTTTTCAAAGAGCTATCTATTGATATGTAACTTGTTTAAATTACGTGAACAGAGGTTGTTAGGGATTAAAATTTAGGGGCTAATTTTGCGAAAAGAGGTTAAATAATACATTGGTTTAAAATTTTGTTTACAGATTTCAAATCTATGTGAAAAAATTTAATTGGTCTGTTGTTTCTCAATTTCATAAATTAAGTTTAGGAGTAAGTAACTAAAGAGTGACTATGTTGACATAATCATACTATTTAAGTAATTCAGGAACTTCTTCATGGAAAATAGCTTAAAACAACTATAACGACATAACGTAAAAATGATATTCTCGAATTCAAAATTCAGTTTGAGGAGCATTGTAGGGGGGGGGGGCGAGTCACCGTCCTAAATTACATTACGTTTTTATACACTCATTTATATTATTAACATACTGGCGGATGATAATAGGGTCATATTAAGTGCTTTGGAAGTTATATGTAATATCCATCTTGAAAATATCGTTATTTTGGATACCGATAATTTTTGATAACGAAAACTATATTTTGATAGTCGTAATACGTTTGAAATGCTTATGACTTGCTACGCTTAAATACCACACAGTAAAAAAAATTGTGCTCTACCTAAAAAAAAAAAAACGAGTAGTTAAAATTTTTTTGTTAAATAAGTAACACAACCCTGCGTTAATGTAACATTTCGTGTTTCTATTAAATGAAAATATTAACACAAATTTCGATTTAACAGAATAAAAATGTTAACCTGTTTTGAACAGCAAGGAAGTAACACAATATCTGTGTAGAGCAAAAGAATGCTATAAGTACCTAACTTACATTAGAATATATATCTACCAAAATATATATAACAGAAATGATAAGAGTAGTTCTTATTATTAAACAAAACCGAAAAATTATAAGTTTTTTCAGTTATTGACGAATATAGTTTTATTAAACGTTTAAAATTGAAACAATTTTCTTACACTTTAAGGTTATTTTGTTACAGATTCAGTTACAAAAAATCATGTCAGCTTATTTGAGATTGTATTATATAATATACAATCTCAAGTAAGCTTACATGATTTTAATTAATTTCTTAACAAAATTAAATGGCAGCAATCAAGAACGAATAAAAAATCATCACACATATATGACATATTTTACTTATTTATGTTGCATTTATCTCATTCGTATATTAGCTTAGTTCAATATAGTTACCTCCCTTTACTAAGAACTGGGGTTGTATACGAGTTATATTTGAAAAGTCCACTGAAAGAACGATACAAGTCCACTTTTTTTAATTTTTACATCCATACATTATAATTTAAATAAATAATGTTAAATCAAATAAATTTAAATTTATATGAACAAATAATGATTGTTTACAAAGTGTGATCCATTCCACATTGAAGAAAAAATTCATTAAAACTATATTGTTTATACTAGCAGACTTTAAATAACTGTTTTCTCAAAATCTTGAAATGTGACTTATATCGTTCTTTCTGTGGACTCTTCATTTGTATAAGTGTGTCGGTGTGTGCCTGTGTATAGGTAAAGGTTTTTATATCGTTCCCATTATACAATATTTAATATACATATCGTTTTCGTTACTTTGCTTCGGGACGATAATTTTGTTAGCCTAATTAAAATTCACAAAGTGTTTGAAAAATTGTCACAACTGTATCGGCTGGGACTCGAACCCGGATCTCTTGGTTACTAGCCAAGCGCCTTACCAATTAGGCCACCGACCGTTCGTTCGAGTGCCACTCCAATTCCGATAATCAATCAAACACATCCTCTCTTTAATGCGAGACGTAGTTACATTTTTAACTTCAAATGTTATCGAGTGCCTGTGAAACATTATTAATGTATGGCCGACTTTTATCAGTATCTATACATACACCAATATTTATATGTTCACTTAATGTCCTTAGCCTAACGTTAGCTAAAGGAGCTTTCATCGTTACAAACCAGAGGGCTCTGATTCAAAAAATTATGCACGTTAAATATTTTTCCATGGTTTTTCACGGTATAAATATTTAATTTCTGAAGTACAGCCACATTTACAAATTATGGAATAAAAATAATCAATCACCATGTTAGAAATTGTTGTCTTAAAATGTATTGTATGTTCATTTTTGAGTGCTCTCTGGTTTGTAATGGTGAAAGCTCCGTTAGCTAACGTTAAGCTAATAAAATTTTCGTCCCGAACGCCAGCTTTACTAATGTTATATATGTTACTATATTCACACTAATATATCATAATATTGTCGGTATATTCATACTAACACTTTCTTTCGTTCTTATTCCATTCGGGACTAATATCATAGTATTATAATATCTAGAATATCTGATATTAGTAATATCTAATATCTCTAAATATTAGTGATATCTTAATGAATACTAATATATTCGTCTCACCACTACAAAGGACTGACTTACTTTGCGTTCTTTGAGTCTCATTTATACTAATATATGAAGAAAATCGTTATAATTTTTGACGATTTTCAAATACCTTAAGGTAGTTGGTCGATAAAACGATTTTTTCAAAGGATTTTAACGAAATTTCTCTAGATATTTATTTATTCCAATACCAATAATACGAGCCCTTACCAAAAAAAAATTGACCACCCAAATTTTGAGAAAAACGACTTCAAAGTTTTATAATTTTAACATGGGCTCTTATGGGAAAATTCAATTTTTTTTGAATAAAATGAAAACGTGTCAAAGGAATTTGATAAAATTTTAATATGTTATTTAAAACAAAGTTACAAACCATATTTAATAAGAAATAAAAATTATTGACCACGCCGTTTTTGATATATAATTTAAAAACATCATTTTGCAACGTTTTTACCACGCTTTTTCAACAATATTCTTAAATTGCTACAACATAAGCGCTCGGAAATTAAAAAAAGCAAGTGGTATACAAATATAATCACTGAAGAATATTAATACATTATTTAATTTTTGATAAAAGAACAAATTTTTTTTGAGATATACTTTTGTACCCGACTATCTCAGAGCAACTACGTTAAGTGGAAGTAAAATATTGAATAAAAAACTTTAACAACTAACTCTGATAAATCTGAAAAATTAAGACAAAATGTATGTCCTCTTGTTATTGACATAAATCTTGTGTAGAGATTTGACACATATTCTTTGTGTAAAAATAACACAAAAAACTGAGTGGACCGTTCTGGACATGTGAAATGTGTTAATTTTAACATAATTTTTTTCACTGTGTATATGTATATACACTAATAATAATGAGTGTATGAAAACTTAAGGTAATTTCAGAAGATGACCCCTACCTCGCCTCTCTCCTCTTCAATGTTGATCAAACTGAATTTTGGATTTGAAAATATCAATTTTACGTTATTATAATAATCTTTTTTCCATAAAAAAATTCCTGAATTACTCAAATAGTATGATTATGTCAACACAATCACCGGCTAGTTACTTACCCCTAAACTTAATATTATGAAATTCACTGGTTGCAGTTG
Organism: Brachynemurus nebulosus; assembly: GCA_035578155.1. Lineage (NCBI taxonomy): Eukaryota > Metazoa > Arthropoda > Insecta > Neuroptera > Myrmeleontidae > Brachynemurus > Brachynemurus nebulosus. The sequence continues at coordinate 953,163 of JAPWDM010000055.1, read as the reverse complement.
AATTTGCTAGTTAGGTAACAAAAACTAGTGATAGGTGTAAAGGGCCTACCACTGTGACAGTCAAATTGAACCAATACATAAAATTAAAACTTACTAATAACAAAATATCGGTGTCGTGTAACCATTACCAAAGTGGCGCTTTTCGCATTGCCCACCGCAGGCGTCCTTGGCATTGCACACCAACAAGCACATCGGTACCAGGTATTTTTTTTTCTTTTTATCATGGTATTATATTTTTTTACAAAGTCCTGTTAGTCGTAGAAATGCGCTCATCTTTCTGACAGAAACCGGGTCATTGTTTAGATCTATCTTAATATTTCCCGTTAGGTTTGTGTGGTGTCTTACCCAGGCGTATTCAAGGCATTCCTCTATTATATGTTTCACGGAGAGTGTCACTCCGCATGTCGGACACATGGGCTAATCACTACCGGCGAGTAGATGTTTATGGGTGAGTGCTGTGTGGCCTATCCTCAAACGAGTTAACGCCACATCTTCACGTCGGCTCAGTTTTACTGGTGCTTTCCATTCTTCTACATCCGGTTTAATTTCTTTTAGTTTTCCGGTATAGTGATTCCATTCGTAACGTCACATAGCCCTAGCGATCTGCTTCATATGACATTTCAGATCCTCTGGTCTTAAGGGTATTTCGTCTGGAACAGCGGAGTTGGCTGCGGTTCGCGCGGCTTTATCCACTGCCTCATTGCTGGTGATGCCGACGTGGCTTGGGCACCAGATGAAACAAATATTTTTGACATCTTTTAAGCTGAATAACGTTTCCTGTATTATTTTTACCAGAGGATCCAGGCTGTTGTATTTCATTATCGCTTGAATAGAGCTTAGTGAGTCCGAGCAGATTAGGAAGTCTTTATTGCTGGAGTATTCGGTACTGCGCAAGGCCTACCAGATGGCGTACAGTTCAGCAGTATATACGGATCAGATGTTAGGGAGTGTCCATGTGTGCCCTTCACCAGCTGGAGTAACGAAGGCACTTCCTGTGTTAGCTGCGGTCTTTGATCCGTCTGTGCATAAACACAGGTGACCCGGATATTCGTCAACTATACTGAGGAAACTGGCTCGTAAAAGTTTTGCTGGAACTTCAGTCTTCGTGTTTTTGCATAGATCTAGACGACACTGTGGTTTCGTTATGAGCCAGGGGGGGATGTCACAAGGTGTTATTTGGAAGACTTCAATGAGTTGGATATTAACTCTTTCTAAAAGCTCTTTCGCACGAATTCCCAATGGTCTCTGTGCTCTGGGCCTCTCCTTGTACATTTGTTCTGTATCTTTATTGAAGAGTATATTATAATTTAAGTGTTTTTTGTTTGACCATATGCTCGCATAATATGTTAGAGTTAGTCGATCAAATCGATTCCAAAGCGGGGATAGGCCAGATATAGAATAGAGGCTCATGAGTGGGCTTGTACGAAAGGCACCAGTGGCGAGACGGATACCGGCACTGTGGATTCTTTCCAAGACTGTTAGACGAGATCTACGAGCTGACGAGTACACTGCGCAGCCGTAATCAATCTTGGATGCTATAAGTGATCTATATATTTTCAACAGTGTACTTCGGTCTGCCCCCCAGTCCAGGCTGGCTATGCAGCGTAGCAGATTGAGTGACTTCTTACATCGTACAGCCAACCCATTGATGTGCTTGTTCCACAAAAGTCTTTTATCAAAAGTTAGTCCCAGAAAGCGCACAGATGTCTTTGGTTCTATTCTTTCAACTTTTAGGTATAATACAGGTTCGTTGTGTTCAGTGCGAAGTCTGCAGAAGTTAATACAAGAGGTTTTCGTAGTTGAAAATTTGAAACCAATTTTTGAGGCAGCCCGATCCACACTGTCAATGCTTTGTTGTATGCGTGTCTCTAGATGGTGAGTGGACTGGTCGGCTGAGAAGATGGCTATGTCGTCAACATACAGACATTTGCTAATTGGTGATCTTATGTAGGCCGTGATATCATTTACTGCTATCAGGAATAATGTGCAACTGATTGTCGACCCCTGAGGGATGCCATTTTCCCTCTTAGTCCCCACTGATGAAGTTTCTTAAGGATACCATATCGCCAAGTCGTATCATATGCCTTCTCGAGGTCGAAGAAGACGGCCAAAAGATGTTGTCCAGAGGCATACGCGTTTAGAATGGCGTTCTCAAGGTGAACGAGCTGGTCAATGGCGGAATGATTTTTGCGAAAACCGCTCTGTTTAGTGTCTATTAGACCGTTTTTTTCCAAGTACCAAATCAGCCTGTTATTTACCATCTTCTCAAGGATTTTGGAGATGCATGATGTTAGAGAGACTGGACGATAACTCCGAGGTTGTGATGGGTCTTTGCCTTCCTTAAGTAGTGGGAGATTGATAGCTTCCTTCTATTTCGCCGGATATGTTCCGGTACTCCAGATTTTATTGTAAATAGTTAATAGGGATTTTTTCATAGTATCTGGTAATTTTTGGAGGAATATGTAGGGAATGTCATCGGGACCGGGTGATGTCTCTCGGATACTACTCAGGGCGTCATGGAGTTCGAGGGCCGTAAGTGGGACATTGTACGGTTCTGACTCGTTAGAGTTAAAATCCAGTTCCTCCAATTCTTTCATATGTTTTCTACGTAAAAACTCCGAGTCGTAGTTTTGAGAGCTGCTCACATTTTCGAAGTGGCTGGCACGCATTTCGGCTATAGTTGCTCGGTCTCTGGTATATTGGCCGGGCATGGTTTCGATGATGGAGGGAGCATGAAGTGTTGGCTTACCAGCAATAACCCTTACCTTCTGCCAAGTTTCCCTTACGTCGGCTGAGAAGTCTATGCTGGCTACGTAATTTTCCCAAGATGCCTTTTTTGCCAATAGAATAGTTCTTATTTCTTTTGACCGTGCTTTCTTGAGGCTATTTTGTTTTCTTGGGTGGGGGATCTTTTAAATTTTCTAAGAGCTCTCCTTTTTTCAATCACCACTCTTCGGACGTCATCGTTCCACCACGGAACATTGCGTCGATGAAGCATACCAGTTGTTTTAGGAATGGATTTGTGTGCGCTGTTCAAGATTGCCCTGCAAAACTCATCGACAGCTACATTTACTTCCTCGTGGATCCGCAGGGGATGAAAGTTGTTAGTGTATTCATCCCAGTCAGCGTCTTGGAGACGCCATCTTCGATGTGTAGTTTGGCGGATTTGTGGTGTGTCGGTTTCAATTGCTACTCGAAAGTGATCGCTTCCGTGGTTATCCTGCAGCACTTTCCAACGTAGTCTCGAAGCAATTCTTGGTGAGCATAACGAAAGATCAATGGCTGAGAAACTGTCACCTCTAATATTAATATATGTATGCTCCCCGGTGTTTAAGCAGACTAAGTTACTGTTTTCGAGAAACTGTTCTACGAGCCTTCCACGGCAATCTGTCTGTGAGCTTCCCCATAATTCATTGTGTGCACTAAAATCTCCAAGAATTATGAATGGAGAAGGCAGTTGTGCAGCCAGCCCCTCCAAATCTTCAAGGCGCCACTGTTGATTTGGAAGGTATAATGAACAGATACTCATTTCAATTGGTGTGCACAGTCGGATAGCTACTGCTTGAAGAGGGGTGTCAAGGTTGATCTCATGAACCCGCAGGAGATCTTTGACAATAATTGCGACACCCCCGCTTGCTGCTCTTTGATATTGCAGGTCTTTTCTGAAGATTTTGTAATTTTTCAAGTTATATTCTTCCTCTGTTTTTAGATGAGTTTCTTGTAGACAGATACAGTAAGGTGTTTGGCTCGCTAACAGATGGTTAATTTCGCAGTAGTGCCTTTTTAAGCCATTGATGTTCCATTGAATTATTATCTCCATTTTGTAGGAAAATGTTAAGGGAGAGAACTTCAGTTTTTCTTCTTCTTACTTCCTTTTCTAGGCACTCCTTTCGGCCATCCTTTCTTCTTTTTAGGTTTGATGAATTCTTGTTCCGCTGATTCAAGGGATTCACTGTCAGAACAAGTAAGGTTTGTTACATGTCTCTGCTGCTCCTCAGGTTGTGATATGCTGAGGCGGGAGCTACTTCTCATTATTCTTGCCGGCGGTTGATTTGCCGACAAGGTTTTCGTAATATGACGTAGCACTTTTTGTGCTACGGCATCAGTTTGCCGGGAATCCGGCTGTTTAAAGTCCACCGACTCATTTTCGGTGGAGGAGGTTGTTGGTGCAGGTAATTCAGCCTGCGTTGATTTTTGGGGCACCAGTCTAGGTATAGTTACCGGTGTCGCCTTTTTTGTTTCTTTTTCTCTACGTTCTTTTATATCGTATTTTCTGAAGTATTCCTCGATGATTTTTGACACAACTGGCATGATTTCTTGCATGATCGCTTTGGGGGATGCAGGGTTGTTGATTACAGATGCATAAGAGGACTTTTGTGTTGTTGATTTTCCCACGACTAACTTTCTCGCTTCTGTATAGCTTAGCTTGTTGGTGGTTTTAAGTTCCTGAATTGCCATTTCCTGTTTATATACAGGACAGTTACGAGATCTAGCGCTATGTTGTCCACCACAGTTAACACATACGATTGGCTCTTCGCAGGAATTTCCTTCATGTGTTTTCTTCCCACATACGCATACCGCTTCTAAGGTACATCGGGTAGATGTGTGACCGAACTGCTGGCAGTTAAAACATCTTAAGGGAGCGGGGATATATGGTCTGACGTCGAGTCGATGTATTCCCGCTCGAACTTTTTTTGGTAATACGGCCCGGTTGAAAGTGAGCACATGGGAAGCAGTTTCGATTACTTTACCGTCTCGGCGCGTTGTTAAGCGTCTAACTTCCACGACCCCTTGAGCTTTCATACCTTCTTCGATTTCGGCCAATGCGCAGTTGAGAAGGTCACGATAAGTCACGACGCCTTTGGTATAATTGAGAGACTTGTGTGGCACCACTTCAATTTCTATATCATTGAATTCAGTCAGTTCGCTTAATTCGAGGCTTTGCAGGGCTGATGATGTTTCAATTAGTAAGCCAGTGGCCGTTTTTTTGATATCTTGCAGCACACCACATTTTTGTGTCAGAAATGTATCTATTAAGAATGGACTTGTTTTCGTTATATCAATATTCTCGTCCTTGTATTTCATGATCCAATATTTTGGTGTTGGCTCATTTTCCTGAATTCCAATATTTTCTCCTCTTCTCCTCTTAGTTGAGGATTTTTCCAAGACGGGTTGTTTTGGCACAACCTCCGATGCCCCCGTGGATGGAGCGGGACCCCATTGTTATTTTTAGGTTCGGTTTCCATAAAGTTTTTTTTCAGACATATTCCCCTCCGCGCTTCCCACCCTCCGTGGAGCCTCAAATGGGACAGAGTTACCGCAAACCGGGCCCTGTCAGGAATACGCTTCAGGGGCTCTATCTGCCGGCTCTGCGCTGGTAAGGCTAACCGTCAGTGCTCGATTGCTGTAGCCGATGCCAACTACAGCCGCGGTCTACAAATGAAGCCAAGGCCAAAGTGGTGTGTTGTTCCATTGATCTCGCAGTCACAATTTCCCTCAACCACCAGGATCCTCTTTTCCACTCGACTCCGCTAGGCCACGGACGAGCTACCGTGGGTTCCTTTGGTGTTCTAATGTCGGAAACGTTGTAGAAACAAAAGATAAAAAAGACAAAAAGAAACACTTAAATAATAAGAAAGGCAAAGTCAAAAAAGAAAAATATAAGGAAGACAAACAGAAGCGAGAAAAGAAAAAAAAAGAAAAATACAAAGAGAGGAAAAGCAAAAAATCTAATAAAATCACTATTGAGAGGTATCATCATAACGGGGTGAGGAGACAATCAAACAAAGAAAGTCAAGAATAATAAAGGTATAAAGACGTAAACAAACAAAATAAAGCAGAAACGAGAAAAGAAAAAAGAAACAAATTATAACTCAAATAAAAAGACAAGCACCCCAGATTTTTTGTCAAGGTTTACTCCTCTAGATCCGGCATCTTTTGCGAAAACGGTGGTACCTCGAGAAGGGACGGTGCCGATCTTGAGTAGTCAGAGGCTAATGGAATCCGAAGATTACTGTATTGCGCATAAACTACCCCTGGAACCCTTAGCCTCCTTGACACCAATGGGGGATAAATATCCCTCACGGGTGCCAAGGGCAGCTGCTATAGGTGTCCTCACCACCCCCTAAATTTTAACCCCCAACCACCCCTGTTGATGTAATCTAGACAAGTTGAATATCTGTAGATAGCTCTTTAAAAAAGAGCAATATCGCCAATTTTAACTTTTGCTCTATCTCTTACCGTTTTCGAGATATTTGTAAAATTAAATTTTTACCCCAATTTTTGAAGGGTGATTTCAACCATTCAAACCGTTTTACAGCCGCTAAAAAAATATGTGTCTCTTATTTTTCGATGTTCTACGACATATCAAAAAATAAACAAAATCTAAGCGATACACTCCGTAACATTCCTTGTTAGTCTAGTTTTTACCCGGGGAAAACATTTTATTTCCATGGGAAAATTCCAAAGAAAATAGTAACAGTTTTCAATAACAATGCGGTGAAGGTACACATTACACGTTTTAACTAGATGTTATAATTTTAAAAACCACGCGAATAAAGCAGCGGGTAAATGTTAGTATCTAATAAAAGCAATTAAAAAAATACAACTAAATTTTACAACAAATTTCAAACAAAGTAAAGGTAAAATTTCAACAACATGTAATATTGTTTGTTTAATAAAAACACTCCTAAAATAATAATTTTAGAAAAATATTCCGAATTACATAAATAAATCTTTTCCTTAACATATTTATGACATTATTTCAATAAAAAAAATACAGTACAACAACAATAAAACTGGTCTCTAAATATGTAATTGCAGAAATACTGACAGCCAGTGGCATATCTTTTTAATATCTGAATTTATATTTAAATCCAGATATTAATTTAGTTATAATCTATTTCATTTAAATTTAAGCATGATTCGCCACTTACGAATTTAAGGAATTCCCGTTTTCTTAGCTTTATCTTCTTCATTGTTGCAAATACGTAAATTTTAAATTTGCAGTTTGTTTTTAGAAAAGAATAGACAATTGATTTGTTTCGAATATAAGAATTATTTAATTTTTTAACGATGATTCATGCTCAATTGTACAGGCAACCCCCGAAGAACACGGGTACCCTTTCCCCGAATTACACGGTTTCAAACAACACGATTTTTAAGTAATTCTTCTGAAAAAGGATAAAATACATATTATATTTGATATAAAATTGCATCGGCCTCAATGTACGCGAATATATCGGTTCCATATGGATTTGATTTATACGAATAAAAATCCTGAAAATTGAATCTGTCAGTTATAAGAGGAGAAATACTGGAAATAAAAACTACTAAAAATTTAAGAGAATTTTATAACAGAAATGATAACGAATATGTAGAAATTTACATATTTAAATTCCGAAAATAAGTATCGTTATTTTCGACATCGATAATTTTCGATAACGAAAAGTAGGTTTTGACAGTCGTAATATGTCTAGAATACCCACAATTTGCTTCGTTTAAGCCTTCAAAAATTTCGTTACTTTTTCGCTACGACGCGACGCACCGTTTACGAGATATTTACGATAAAAAGTTTACTATTACAAAAAGTAGCGAAATGTAATTTTTTAAAATATTCTATTGTTGACCAAGTCAGAGGGACTAACAGAGCTAAAATTTGACAATTATAACCAATTTATTAGAAGTAGTTCGTTATCGATAATGTTCGATAACGAAAAGTAGATTTTAACAGTCGCAAAATGTTTGAAGTACCCACAACTTGCAAATTAAACGGAACGTTTTTTTATCTTTTTATATTTTCACACTTGTAATAGAAAATACCTCTCTTGTGTGGTCTCGAACAACACGGTTTCAAAGAACACGGAACCAATTAATCGTGTTGTTCGGGGAATTGCTGTATTTAAAACGGGGTATATAAAATTGATTTGATTATAAAATGAGCTCCCACCATATAATTTTTAATTTACCAAAATATTGTATCAAAAATATTGAATGATTACCGAGATATAGGCCTGTAGAAAAGGAGGGACGAAAAAAGTACACGAATGATAAGAAAATAGTGAACGTTTTAGGAAAGTAATATGGAGCTTAGCCTAGTCAGTAAGTATCTGTCAATGTACTGCCTTGCAGATATTAAAAGCAGAATATACAAGAACCTGCAGTAAAGTAGTCGCAGGTGAGGGAGTAGACACATGTCCACGTTTTACTTCCCACTTGAGTCAGAACTAAGTACCTGAGACCATCAATGGTTTTAACATTGCAATTTATCTTCAATCTGTTTAGAAGAAAAGCAGTTCAAAAAATTAGAACTTATGTACATAAGTTCTCGCGGAACTTTGCAACTAAGCGTTTTACCGCAGATTGCTTAATGTCTCTTGAAAGTCGACATAAAGATCTATCTACAACGATCAACGATTCAAACATTTCGTTACTTATATTCAACTTGTTTAGATTGAAAAAGTAAATGGGTTCTCATTGAACTTGAAACCCTGTTTTAGCCATGTTCCTGTCATCCTATGGATCTCAAATTTTACCCACAATATCAGTTTGATTGGTAGTTTAATCCACCACAAAGTGATACTTATTCTTCGACAGGCCATTTCCTATAGCAATCTTGGTAAACTCTTGTGGATGTTAAAAAAAAAATACGAGCAAAAAAAAAACTTTTGACACCTACTCAAAAGAGTCTCTTTTTACTGTAATTAGCCAAGTCTTATGTACTTAAATATTGAGATGAGAATGTTTCATTTATTTTTAAATTTTTTTCCATATCTGGTTTATTTCTTGGAAATGGTTGATTTTTTTTTTGCAAAAGCCATAGCATAAGATATACCCTTCTTCTCTTGATCACCAAACATCTTTACAGGTAACAAATTCACCATTTTTTATACATTATACCTTTGAAGTAGAGTAAATTGTACGCTTGAGAATCGCTTCACGTACGGATCAGCCTCAAGTATACAAGAATCGTCGCTGCATAACGAATCTAGTACCCCATCATAACAATAGACTTCGTGTCCGGACGACCTAAGCGCAAACTAATTTTCACTATGAATTAAATTTATATACTAATTTCAAACTTTTTATTCCGCTTATGACTAATTTTCCTTTAAATGTAAATTTCTAACTATAGAAATTGAAAATTATTCAAATATATTCTTATAAATTTTTTATTCCATTTATTTTTTGGTATTTTGGGAGATCAATAAGGAAAAACAAAACTTAATATCAATTGTTTAGGTTAAGTGTTACAGTGAAACAAATTTTTATATTACGTTCTGTTTCCGTGAGTTCTACGAATTCGCAAATATTAAATATGGTAGAAAAATTAATTGAATCAAATCGGGCTGCAGTTTTAAGAAATTTTGGAAAAACGGATGCGGATGTAAAAAATGATTTAAATCATATATACGAATGGTTGGGAAAACAACCGCATTTACCGCCACCTATGCCTGAAGATGGTAAGTTTGACTATGATATTTTTAGCTGCAATTTTCTAATAAAAGAAATTAGCTTTTTAATAAAACTGATTTTCAAGAACTTTTTTTAAAATTTAGGTATTTAAATTTAATTTAAATAATTTAAATATTTTATTAAGGTCGCTAGCTTGTAAAAGATGATGTAACTATTATATTCAAAAAAATCTCTAAATTATAGTTCCATATTAAAATTGGTTAGTTGTGAAATTTTTTTTCCATATTTCTTTCCATCCGTTCATATTTTTTAGTCGAATTTTCTCCGAAAAATTAGACTTATACAGTCTATACGATAAGAGCTGCGAGAGGCGAGAGTAGGGGCGCTATCCGTTTTCGGACCCGTAGAACACGAATATGTAGAAAAAAAAAATGTCTGATATATATATATATATATATATATATATATATATATATATATATATATATATATATATATATATATATATATATTTTCCCGCCACCTTTTAATTTGTGTAGGGCCCCCCTATGGAAGTTAAGAGATGAAATTTGGTAAATGGGGCTCATTTTCGAGGCACCTCATACTATCAAAGTGGGGTCAAATTTTGGGCAAATTTTTTTTCTGACCCGATCTTTAAGGGGGTGGTGGGGGGGCGGAAAAGCAATAAAACTTTTCCAAACCGGTTTTAAATAATGTTTCCGTCAATTATCTACAACATATCCAAAATTCAGCTTCCTAGGATGATATGGTGGGAGTAGAGGGGGGAAAAACGATTTTCGCTGGATCTAACAGGCCCCCAACCCCCCAGAATTAACGTAGAGGGTTGAAATTTGGTGTGTTGATAAAGTTTGTACCTAGGTTGTGCTTTTTGGAGGTTTTAATATTTTACCTCCACCCACCTCATTTTTAAGCTACAATTTCATGCATTTTCGACGTTTTCGAAGTTTGTACCACTCGCACAGGTCACCCGAATAAACCTAGAGGGCTGAAATTTTGTATTCGGATTGAGTTAGTATCAAGGGGGTGCCTTTTGGGGGTCTCGACTTTTAACCCCTACCCCCACCATTTTTATACCCAAAAGAACATGATTTTTCTTGTTTTTTAACAGTTTCGTTCGGGTCAAAATCTCCCCAAATAAACCTAGAGGGCTGAAATTTGGTGTACAGGTTAAGCTAATAGCCAGACACTGTTTTTTGGAGGTTTCAACTTTTAACCATTACCCCCACGATTTTTACGCCAATATTTCCTTAATTTTTTTGCTTGTTTTCTAACACGTCTAGAGACTCCATAAGGAAACCTAGAGGGCTGAAATTTTGTACGTGTATTCAGTTAGTATCCAGCTAGTACGTTGTAGGGAGTCCGCATCACTTTTCCCCCACTTCTCCCATTTTTACATCGGAATTGAATGCTATTGTTAAATGTGTTTTAAAAGCATTATGTTTATTCTAAATATAAGTAGGCGAATAGTAATTTTAAAAAATTTAAAAAAAAGTGAACTTACTTTTATGACAAATGAAATACATACATATTAAGTAATTTAAAAATGTTATTAAAGTCACTGTTTATTTATAAATTAGGAATTTTGGATTTTTAGTATTTATAAAATAGAAATTTTGGATTTTTTTGGAAAGAAAAAATAACTTTATAAAGGCCTTCCAGTTTACTATTTAAGGTCCTTTTTTAATTTTTAAAACTAAAACATAAAGGAAATTAGCGGATAAACATGGGCAGGAATGTCCTCGTACGAATTGTGTTGGCTTTTTTTCTGCTACCTGTTTTCGATACAAAATTGAAATTTACTGAGATACAGCCCTTAAATACTTAAAACCTTTTTTTAAAGCCTCGATCAGCCGAACACTCATCACCAGTTTTGAAACCAACAAAATGACAATTCGGTTGTAGACTTTCAATCACATTTCGCTTGTAGACATTCAATACCGTAGATGAAGGGGAAAATTCGACTACCGTGATGGGGCCCCGCTGCTCACGGCGTTTTTTTTTAAATTTATTTTAAAATTACAATGTGTAAGCTCATTTTACAATTAAAAAACAATTTTATATAAAAAATTAATATTCAGCTAGTATTCGGTATGGCTGGCATAAACTTTGAAAACAATATCAAAATACACTAGGACAGAATTCGTTGATTTTATTCTTTTAATTAAGTAGCTAAATTTTTCCTAAATAGGTTTTGATCGTTTAATCTTTAACGGGATTTATTTATTTATTAGATTAAGTTTTGGTTTTCGAAATGTTTTAGGGATAATCACATTTGCTGCGTGATAAAAAAATTTTTATTTCTTAAGCTATATGACTGAACTGATTGAAATTTTGAAATTTTATGTATTAAAGACACTAATAAAAAAAGTCATTCATTAATCTTTATAATATTCTAATGTAGCGGTTTCTAAACTGGGGAGGCGCGCAATGTTCACCAGGAAGGCGCGGGTTAATTGCAAATATCGTTGTCGTTTTGATAAAATCATGGTTTTAAGATTATATATTATTTTGAGACACTGTAAAAAATTTTTTATGAAAAAAAATAATAATTTGCCATTGACAGCTAGTTTTAGAAAATCGCTGATTTTTCGCCGTGAGCAGAGTAACTCGTAAAATCCTTACCTAAAATAAAAAACAAAATTTTTTCTATTAGTAAATAAGAAAAGATGCTTATGACTTGTAGTTGAACGAAAAATTACTGTTTCCGTTCACTACATCTCATTTTACAAGTAGATAATCAATGAAAAATACGAAAATTTTTACCAAAAATCAAAATGTTTTGTTTAAAACTCTGTCAAAAGTTGAAATTTCATTTTTTTTAAACCCCTTTGCTCAAGTATAGGCCATAAGCATTCACTAATAGAAAAAAATTGCCAAAAGTTGCTAAAAAAGCCATGTAACCCCTTAACACTGACTTTTCTGCTCACTACTGTACGTAATATTTTAACAATAACAATTCTCAAGTATCGAATACGTGTCTGATCAACGGTTTCCTCTCAAGTGTCGTATAGACCTATCATCCGCCAAGAATATTCGTTTTTTCACTAAAAAAATAATTTACGAAGTGTTTATAAATTTGTTCAAGAGGGGGGCAGCTGAGGTAAGATTTTTTATAGGGGGGGGGGGGGGCGTTAGTGCACAAACTTTGGAAACGGCTGCTCTAATGAATTAATGATCTTCAGCATTCTCATGGTTTAAGAATGCAAACTCGGAAGTTTTAAAAACAATTAAAATCAGGACTCGAAAAATAAATATTGAGCAGGTTACTGCTAATTGGGCATACCTAGCAGTTTTTCATCGCTTGAAAACTTTAAATCCTCGAAATGGTTTTTTATATTTACTTATGATTTATACCTTTTTTTTTTTTAATTTGACATTAGAATGTGTATGAAACTATATCTAAATAAATACGTTATGTATGAAAATTTTCGAATGTTTTTGCAAGGTCTTCCAGTTTTGTACCGACGAAATATTTTTACGCATAAATTTTTAATAATTTAAAATTTGTTATTTTTTAAAGTTCCAGAGAAATAGATTTTGGAACCCTTATAATTTCGTCATGTCTGTCCACTCCCTATTCCAATCCTGGCGACCCTCTTTAATTATTATTATTAATATTTTTTTCTATTATCATCAAATGAATAAGGTCATAAATTTCACTAATTTTAATTATTCAATCCAACTAATTAAATAGTAGCATCCTTGGAACTACATACCTTAATCAGTGAGATATGACTGAGGATTCATCGATTTTCACTATTACTTCGTATTATTTTTTAGGTGAAGCTCAATTATGTGATAATTTGACAATAATTGCCACGGTATTTACTATTTTATTAACCTATAAAAAATTTTCTGTCGTACTCAGATAACTATCTAGTGTACAAAAAGTCGTATTTGTGATGATTTCGTAAATGAGAAACGCGTAAAGAAACTATTAAATATACAATTTAAAAAAATATATGAGCTCAAATATATCTTCTAAACTGGAGCCAGTATTCATATTTTAATCATGCGGAAATATAATATCACCGTACCTACTCAAAAATAACAATCTTTTTAATTGAAAGACCTAGAATGAAAGAGTCACCTATAGAATAGAGAAACCCTTCAGTTATAATATAAAATTTGTACAACCTTCTCGCTTCACCTTTAATAACGAAAGAATTATTTCGTCTCTTGAAAATCGCCAAAAAATGGATTTTCCCTCAACTAAGAGTACGGAAAATTCAAAATTATTCATATAAATTGTTCTTGAAAATCGGTGTCCAGACATAACTTTACTTGCAAAAACATTAAACTTATGAAATTCTGTATCTAATATTGTAGTATCTATATGATTTCTGATTTAATCATCAGGCTGTTGTTTCTTCTTTCAGCTAGAAAAATTGAAGTACTTCTTACACGGAAGAAATTTAGTCTTGAAAAACTAAAAGAAACAATTGAATATTACTATAATGTGAGAGACATAGCGCCAGAATTATATAAAAATTGGGATATTCAGCATCCAGAGTTACAATTAGCCCTAAAGACAAGGTGAATACAGAGTATACTTTAAACTACGTGGATATTCGACTGATAATAGTATTGTATTTACAGTTGTTGGGTGCCTTTAAGAAAACTAACACCAAATCACGAGGCGGTGGGAATTTATCGTCTTTTAGACACCAATTCGACCAACTTTAACACATTACATATTCTGACACTAGCGTTCATGATGGGTGAATTAAGATGTGAAGTTGAATATAATTTGGGTGAACACATAATATTTGACCTACACGGATTCACCTTACAACACATCTTAAAGTGTTCACCGGTATTAGCAAAGAAAGCGTATATTGCATTAAAAGTAAGTTTTGATAAATTTATTCAGTTCTATTGTCAGTTAAAGGAAAATGAATAATATAGTCGGTAGAAGTCATTATTCTACGTAAACTAGTTTTCGAGAAAATTTAAAAACATAAGAATTTTCTTATATTTTGTCTAAGTTAGATTTGAATTTCAATTATTTTGTTATGGTAAAAAATCTTTTTGGGTGATGTCTTGAAAGTGATCTAAAAAAATAAAAAAATAATATGACTGGCATTTGTTGTAGCGGGCAATTCTCTGCGTAACGCACGGGACAATTTTTACAAAAAAAATATGTTTAAAAAAATACAATTAATAATAATCAAAACAAAATTAATGTTTATAATACGTAGAAAAAGAATTAAAATTTTTTGAGTACCTCTATTCTAAATTATATCTTATTCCTATCTTTGATTTTAGCATTCTTACGCACTTCGTATGGTTGGATTTCATATTCTAAACGCCCCCGAAAGAATGGATATGCTACTATCTCTATTTAAGCCAATTCTATCGACAAAACTTTACAATCGTGTAAGTAGAATTTAATAATGGTAAGCCATAGAGTCATAAGCAGATAAATTAATTATAATATCATTTTGTTTCAGATTCAAATACATAAAAACTTAGAGTCATTGTTTAAAGTAATACCAAGGGAAATCTTACCAAGTGATTATGGTGGCGATGAGCCATCTTTTGCTGAAACTTTAGGTATGAAACCTTATCAAAATACACAAATTTTATAGAAGAAAAAATTCTTAGAACCACCCTATTGATATAAAAATATTAATGTAAAATAATTGAAAACAGTTCCATCGTTAAATTCAATACTTGTTTTATTTCAGAAAAATGGAAATCGTTAATGGAGGATAACCGTGAAAAACTAATTAAAGTTGGTGAAAGAAGAACGGACAAATCCAAGCGTATTGGGGACTGTGATACAAAAATTTTAGGATCAATTCATGGTTCATTTCGACAACTCCAAATAGACTAGAATTTACACATCATGTATGCACAGTACTTGAATGTAAAATAATGGAAACTAAAATTAATCATTTTTATTAGATAGTTAATACACTAGATATACATTTATTATATTGTATCCAAAACTTATAATAAATTATTGATCATATTAAAGCAGTCTCCGACAATATATCTCGGTTACCCTTTAGCTGGGACACTTGGCTCTTAATGCTGTAGTAAATAGCGGTATCTATTTTTAAATTTTTATATTTAAAATATGCTTTGATAAAAAGATTAAAAAAAATTAATAAATATTTATGTTAAAAACTTTTTCAAAATGCAAATTTTTTAAATATTTTGTTCCCATTTGTAGTAGTACTATTGTGTAAAAAAAAAAAATGTTTTTTGCAAATAAACTCTAAAATTCTCGGTAAAAAGTCCACTTGCGACAATGTATGATTAACGTTTCTCGTAGATCAACGTATGAATCTAGGATTAATGCGAAACGCAGTTATATTTTTAATTTCAAATATTATGGAGTGCTAGTGAAACATTATTAATGTATGACGAACTTTTGTTTCAAACACTATGTGAATTTTAATTAACACAATGAATTGGTCATAGATATCAAAGCAAATCGAGTGTTCAAGTATCAGCTAAGCTGGACATTTAAGTGAACATATTAATATTGGTGTATGTATAAATACGAACAAAAGTTCGTTATACATTGAGACAATGTGTTTGATTGATTATCGAATTGGAGTGGTACTCGAACAAGCGGTTCGATAGCCCAATTGGTAAGGCGCTTGGCTAGCAACCAAGAGATCCGAGTTCGAGTCCCAGCCAATCCAGTTTGATAATTTTTCAATCACTATGTGAATTGTAATCTTATATCCTGACAAATTTTCGACCTTTATAAAACTCTTTGATGTTGAACTCTGGTGCGATTTTAACTGTGAGGGACATTGTAACCGGTACAATATAGGAAAAAAAGTACATAAAAATATTTTATGAAACAGTTCAACGCCAGAAGTCGTCAGCTCTTCGACTGTTATATGAGTGTAGTAACATCCGTGTTGCCAATTTCAAGCACTTTGTTCCTTTATATCTCTGTAGCCTTTCTGACTCTCAACTTTAAATCTTTTTTGGGTTGCCAGTAACAGCCCCTAGGAACCACCTGATCTAGAAAATACCTCAAAATTTCAAATAATAGAATAATTAGCACATAGTTTTCGATTATCTCAAATAGACGTACTGTTACCCAGTAGTTCCTTAAGGGCCTCATATATACACGATGAGATCTGTATCGATACAGATAGCGATACATATATCCGAGATTTGTATCACGTTTATTTAGCACACACACTCTGAAATTCAATCGTGAAACCTCAGTACAGATAAAAAATTTTATTAATAAAGAAATGTGCGATCTACGACCTGTGCTATTAGCAACTGCAATGGCAGTGTCAGAGTGCTTAAAAGATAAAAATACCCCTGTCGCAGCATCTGCATAACATAGCGAATTTCCAAATCTTGGGCACTGGCGGATCTCATCTAAGACCTGTACCTATTTAAAATAGTTTAGCTTTCTAAGAGTAAAAGAATTTTTAAAATCGGCTGGGTAATTAGTTTTGGTATTTTTGGGGACCCAAGAACCCGAACGGATTTTGTGCAGCATATTTGTATCCATCTAAAATAATTTAGTTCTCTAGCAGTGAGAAATTTTTTAGCATCGGTTCGATAGCTTATTACTGGCGTTTTCGGATCTGCAAGATCCCGGTGGACCTCATTAAAAAATCAGCTCGACCGTATATTCTAGGCGGACTTTATGTAATATATATATATATATATATATATATATATATATATATATATATATATATATATATATATATTATGTAATATATATATATATATATATATATATATATATATATATATATATATATATATATATATATATATTACATAAAGTCCGCCTAGAATATACGGTCGAGCTGATTTTTTAATGAGGTCCACCGGGATCTTGCAGATCCGAAAACGCCAGTAATAAGCTATCGAACCGATGCTAAAAAATTTCTCACTGCTAGAGAACTAAATTATTTTAGATGGATACAACTATGCTGCACAAAATCCGTTCGGGTTCTTGGGTCCCCAAAAATACCAAAACTGAATTTGGTTTTGAATATATATATATATATATTAGGGTGGCGCAAAAAAACCATATATTTTTCTTTTTTTTGTCTCGTAGGAAAAAAAGTTAATTTAGCTCGATTTGAGAATGCTCACCAAAAATTAGCTCGATAAAAAATTTTTTAAGGGTCGCTCAAAACTTTTTAAAATTTGAAAATGGGCCAAAAATCGATTTTTGTTTTTCATCAAACTTTTTTTCTCATCCCTACATATGTTTGTACATTGAATAATAAAAAATTCCTCCAAATTTTAACTCAAAAAATTGATAATAAAAGGTCGTTCAGGATTTTAAAGTGAAAATATTTAATATTTTTTTAGGGGCGCTAAAAAATATTAAATATTTTCACTTGAAAAATTTTCAGAGCCCTTGAGCGACCTTTTATTATCAATTTTTTCAGTTAAAATTTGGAGGAATTTTTTATTATTCAATGTACAAACATATGCAGGTATGAGAAAAAAAATTTGATGAAAAACAAAAATCGATTCTTGGCCCATTTTCAAATTTTAAAAAGGTTTGAGCGACCCTTAAAAATTTTTTTATCGAGCTAATTTTTGGTGAGCATTCTTAAATCGAGCTAAATTAAGTTTTTTTCCTATGAGACAAGAAAAAGAAAAATATATGGTTTTTCTGCGCCACCCTAATAATATATATATATATATATATATATATATATATATATATATATATATATATATATATATATATATATTCAAAACCCGTTGTGTAGCATTCTACGCCGCATTTGCATCCGCAGGACAGTTGTGGATCTCAGATAACACAACCTGTACCTATCTAAAATAGTTTACCTCGGTAATAGTAAAAAAGTTTCAAAATCGGTCAGTTATTTTATTTTTGACACTTTTAGGTCGCACTGATACTATCAGACCTTACATAACGTAATCTATATGTATCTAAAATAGCTTAGCTCCCCAACAGTGAAAAAATTTTCAAAATCGGTCGGCTAGTTTATTTTTGACACTTTTGGATCCGATGGACCCTGGCAGACTTTACATAACGTAATATATATTTATCTAAAATAGTTTAGCTCTGTAACAGTGAAGAAATTTTTAAAATTGGTCGTTTAGTTTATTTTTTACAATTATGGGATCAGTAAATCCTGGCAAAACTCATAAAAGTCTAGTACTCTAACAGTAAGAAAAGGGTTCTAAGGATCTCATATAACTTATGGCAGTCCGTAAGCTTCTTGCGGACATCATTTAATTAATTAATTCATATACTTTAACTTACTAACTGTGAAAAAATTTTTAAAACGATTGGTTAATTAATTTCTGGCCTTTTTAGGTCCCGAAAACCTTGACCTCACATAAAATACCTTAAATCCATTTGAAATGGTTTAATTTTTTAACATTATTAATTAATAGTGAAAAAATTTTCAAAATCGATTCAAAATATTTTTCCGTGCATACATATGTACATTGTACATATTTTGTTTTGTTCCATATTTAATAATATTATATCATAACATAATCTTCAATTTTTTGTTTACTTAAAAATTCAATAAGAAAAAAAAAATTCTTCATTACATTAGCTGAGAAAATCTGTTTAATTTTCATTTTTCAACTTGAGATAGAACCATGCTAATTATAATGCAATAAATGAGAAACAAAACTCTATACATGTATGTGTGTTATAACACATGTATGTGAATAGACTTCACTTGTTCTCACAAAATTCTTTAATAAAAAAGTGAAATATTTTTATACTTCATAGAGAACTGAGATATAAATATAAATTACTTATTAGACTAACAAAGAAAGAAAACTAATATAATGGTGAAAATTTACATTTTCTCGAAAAATACTTAAAATAGAAAGAAAATTATAAGAATATTTTCTTCATAATTTTTTTTTCCTTTTCAACGATGTAAAAATCGAACTGTCTTATGATAGGATCGAATGATAGAAAATGGCCAGAAAACCTACTTCTGGGCATCCGACGTGTCTGGCTAACAAACTTGGCCGAGCCAATTCAGAATCCAGTCCGCACACAAAATTTCATAAGCATTAGACGTTTCGTTCGAGAGTTATCGTGGCGACACATATATACATATATATATATATATTTTAGTGAATATCATTTTCGTATTCTAGGGACCTCAAAACACATTTCTGTTATGATCCCGGGCTTAGGTCCCGTCATAACACCTGCTGTAATAGCATATTTCCAGTTTCACTTTTGGAAATTCGCTAAAACACACAAAAAGAATATGGACGAAGCGATGGTTAAAAGATAGACATAAATATACTCTTTTTAGCTTGATTCAAGACTTAAAACTAAGCCAACCAAACGACTTCAGAAATTATTTACGAATGGTCGAAACACTTTTCCAAAAGTTATTATGAATGGTAGAGTGTAGGATTAACGTAGTTGTCTATTACAAACATCTTTACATTTTGAATCCCATAAACATGAGTATAATTAATACATACGTATATTAATAAAATCTTTCCAAAAATTTCTATCTGCAGACACGATTTTTCAAATAAATAACAATTATTTACTTTATTAACTGTCAAAATAAAAATGCAGCCATAGTTACCACTTGAGACAAGCACGGTACCAGCTGATACTCGCTGATACTGATTCGGTGATACCGAGACAGTCACATACACGACGAGATCTGTATCATGATACTGAAGCCTGTAACATGTAGCGATATAGATCTCATCGTGTATAAGGCCCTTTACCTTTTCGTATAGATATTTAAAATTTTAATGAAGTTACGTAACATATTTTTATTAGGAAAAGAAAAATGTCACGGAGTGATGATTAGTGGCCAAAAATTTTGTCTATTCCCGGAACTTGGGAATTTTATAAGTACTATTAAATGTTTTGTGATGTGGTTGGAGCGATTCGTGCTTAGGTTCAGATTTATACAGAATGGTCCAGAGTTTTATGCCGTAATTACTAGAGAGTTGATAGCAAGTTCAAAAATAATGACAATTTTTAATATATCTGACGCTCAAATAACGAAAACGCTCATTCAGGTCCGACGAGAAGGTGGGGTATACGAGGTTGTAGTCCCGGGATCCGGACTGTAACGGGGAGCCCGTAGCGGTCAGTAGGGATCCTGATAAAAGTAAAAACATTTTTTTGCTCGTTACTTATTTTTTTTTGGGGGGGGGGGGAGAAATTCTGCGCTCATTAAGCGTAACACATACACCTTTCCCTCCAATTCGTGATAAGGGTGATACGACCTTGTAAAGGAGTGAAATGAAAACGATTTTTTTCAGACGCCTTTGAACAATAGATTCATATTTTAAGTGTGCGTACATTTGACATTGAAATAATTAAATTTTTTACTAGCACTTCTTCCATTACTTATAATTAAGAGATAGTTTTGAGTGTTACATACTTGTTACAGTTCAATAAATAATACCATTTTCGAGTAATTTAAAGTAGTTACAACAATGTAGTAAAATTAAATGCAATAACGGCGTTGACTAAATTAAAAGTTACGTAAACACCAAAATGATGCAAATTTTTTTTATTTGCTAAAAAACAATATTTTGGCGATTAAATTAAAAGTTAAAATAATAACGGTTCTGTTGAAACTTGTAAATTTTCATTGAGTTTTATTAAAGTGTTGTTGATAAGACTGTTTTCATCTCACTCTTTTACATTACACAATTATATCTTCATTATAATTTTGGAAAAAAGTATCCATAAAAAAGGTATCCATATTTTTAAACGTACTATCAACTATAGCAATTAAGGCACAAAATTTTGAATCTGACATCTGAAATATGGAGATCTGACTGATTTTTAATACGAAACTGTGATTTCCCAGTGTTCTCATCGTAATTCACTATAATGGTGTCTACAGTCTCCCTGCTATTCGTTTTAACACTGTAACCCTGGCTGCACACCCAAGCGACAGACAAGAATTATTTTTCCCCATGCAATCTATATTTTTGTACAATTTAAATTGATTTTTAGATATGATGGCCATTCTCAGTTTTTACAAAAGACAATTTTTTTCAGCTTTGTGGTTTGTAAGTTTAGTTTTTCTTCAAAAAGTTTGTGCTTTTTCTTTCTTCAGCCCAGTACCTCTCGTATCGTATAGGTGTGCAGACATCATATCTTACGATAAACATCGAAGCGTTTCATTCGAATTGACCACCATCAGGACACCAGATTTTCAAATATTTACTTTTTTGCAGATTCATATACCATTATATACAAATAAGATATATAGAGAAATCAATATCAACTGCAAATGACTCGTTCTGATAAATTTATCTTTTAGATAAACTCATAATATTGCTATCTCTCACAAGATCTGGTATCTAATATATTGAAAAAGGATAGTAAAAATTATAATATCTTTTATGTGTGACAAAACTTTACTTTTGAAATGAGTCATTTTCTTTATATATAAATTTGACTTTACGTACATAGAACGATTAATAAAATTTTTCCAATTTTCATTGTCTATACTAAATTTATTCGTCGCTCGACGCAACTTTTTTTTTTATAGTTACCTCTAAAATTAGAAA
Source organism: Brachynemurus nebulosus (assembly GCA_035578155.1). Lineage (NCBI taxonomy): Eukaryota > Metazoa > Arthropoda > Insecta > Neuroptera > Myrmeleontidae > Brachynemurus > Brachynemurus nebulosus. The sequence continues at coordinate 931,206 of JAPWDM010000055.1, read as the reverse complement.
TTGCTAGATTACACTCAATCAAGTTTTTTCCTATGAAGGTCTCTCAAAATTGGACAATCACAAATTTTCTCACAAATTCATACATTAGGCAGTGAGGAGGTACCACGTGGTGAAACTGGAGAATCTTTAGATTTGAACAATCAAAAAAAATTTTTTTGTTTATTAACAATCAACCCGGTTTTATTTTTAAATAATTTTGTATATTTGATTTTTGAAAACGATCGAAATAATAATGGTAGATAAATTGTTGGAAATTGATCGAAATAGTGTTTTGAAAAAATTTAATAAGAGTGAAGAGGACGTGTATTGGGATGTAAAACATATTCGGGATTGGTTGACTAAGCAAGCCCATTTGCCGAATACTCTTTCTGGTAAATTTTTATTATTACAAAATATTATTATATTAGGTATAGTTATATATAATTACACAAACAGAAAAAATATAAGGCAATATTCTGTGGTAGCAATAATATGTAATAATATTATAAGTATACTTACATACTTACGTACATACTTGTACATAATATATCTAACATTATTTAACGCATTACTTTCCCATAAGTTCTTTGTTCGTTACATGTAGTCTGGATCCGTAATTTCGGCATAACCAAACGATATATTTAAGTATTAATATTCTGGATAGAAAAAATTATTACTATGAATTCTTTAGTATAGGTAACCTATAGTTTTCAATTAGATGTTATTAGTAACTAATTTTTATTTCAAGCGATCCATCGCAAGTATTTATTACAATTAATTTAAGAGATACCTCTTCTGTCTGAATAATGATAGTAATAGATTATTTGAAATCAATTGCTTATTCGTTTCTGCAGAAATGGATAAATATTTTTATTTTATCTAGAATTTTCCATAATATTACATTTTCTAAACTTTTTTCAAATTCAGGCATCGAAGTTCGAGGTCCAAAATTTTTACTTTAATAAAATGAATTTTTAAAATGGATAGTCTGTCCCTAAGGCCCTTGATTCTCTCTATAGCTCTGGAAGCTCAACAAAAAATTAAATTTTATTGAGATAAATTACAATATCACATTAAATTTGCATACCTAATTAAATTATTCTGTTGCATTATGATTGATCTGAACAAAAACGTTTATAGTTCAGATATTTGGCTCGTCAGTCAGAAAAGGGACCATGCTTTTTGAACAGCTTCACAATGTGCTTTCTCCAGTGATGGATTTACCAGTAGGCTGAGTAGGCTGGTAAAAGGGTGGCAAAATTTAGAATTCGTTTTTTTTTGCTCGTCACTTACTTTTTTTATGAAGAAGTGTAAAAAGTTATGCAATTTTAGCTTTTCGGTATAAAGCAGGGGCGGCATTTTTCACGGAGTCTAGAGTGGCACTTAAGGTAAATCCGCCACTGGCTTTCTCACTAATATTACCTGAAAAAATCTAAATACCTGAACTACCATTAAAATAGTTCCCTACTCAATGAGATTTTGCATTTAAATTAAAACTATAAAACTAAAACACTGTAAGTTTGAACTGACTATTAAGGTAGTTTTGAAAAATAAATAAAATCTTAATTTATCTCCGTTCACTGTCATAAGTACGGCACTTGCTTCAGTCGGAAGTTAAAGATAAAATGAAAATTTTTTGCAATTACATTGTACATATGGGGTAAGTGCGGGAGAGATGCCACAGTAGCCACAGTTTGTCCGTTGATTGATAGCTAGCGCTATTAATGGATTATATGTTTAAAGTAAGTTACTTATTTAAGCTGTATATGGTAATATTTATAATTAGTCCATCAGTTTAGGAATTATCCAGCTTTTTATTATTGAAAAGTAAGTTTTTTAACATAATATTTTATCAAGCATTTAATTCATTAGAATTTAAGAATGTATATTTCATTGTTTTAATGAAAATTAGTTTTGTTATTAATTTAGGTATATTTTAAAAGTACTGTATAAAATTTTAGGTTGGAATTCCGCACTATGCTTGCTATAGCAACATGCGGCATCTATCCCAACAAAAAGGAGGGATGCCGCATTTAAAGTTGGTATAGATGCCGCATCATATTACATGTTAAAAGCATAGGACTTATATGTATACCTTAATTATGCATTTTTTTTTTTTTTTGGACTGTAAATTATGCAACGTAAATATAAAAGATCCATTAATGGATCAGGAAGAGCCCTCATATTATTGAAGATAACAAAAATAATGATGATTGCCTGTGTATTGAATATTTTGAAAGGTACTCAGAAACAATAAAAAATTTGACTGGTTAAGATGTATAAAGTGCTAAAAATGGTTACATATGACATGCATCATGTATGGAGATGTGTGTAAAATGCAAAATTTTTAATATGAACTATGCGGCGTCTCACCTTGTTTGATGCGGCATCTCTCCCATAGGTGTGGGAGAGACGCCGCTTTGCAGGCTCTAGAAAAATGTTAATTATGAATCCTTCATGGCTCAAAATTTAAAATTATTTATAAATAATTTTAAAGAACAATATTTACATTTATTGTGTACCAAATTTCAAATCAATCAAATGCATACTTTAAGAAGTATCAAGTGCTTTTAAAATGTGCTGCATCTCTCCCGCACTCACCCTACTATTTTTCATCTTAAGTTGTATAAAAAAATATAAATTTAAAATTTTCAGAGCGAAGATTAGAGTTTGTTCTACTCCAAAACAAATGGAGTCTGGAGAAGACCAAACAAAGTTTGGAAATATATTACGCCATCAAAAACCAATTTCCAGTAGTATTTGATAACTGGGATCCATTAAGTCCAGAATTACAATCCACATTCAAAGTTTGGTATGAATCGTTGAGACAAAAAAAAAAAATTGAATTTTTATTTTAATAAATATAAATCTACAGTGGTTGGTTACCGTTGGAAAAACTAACAAAAGATCACTGTCGCGTTAACATTCTTCGTCTACTAGATAATAATCCGGATTCGTTCAATCAGTGGGAAGTGGTTAAAATGATGATTTTAATTGGTGAAATACGTAGCAACTACGATTACAATTATGGAGAACATTTAGTTTTTGATCTGAGAAGATTTCAATTGACACATCTAAAATATATTACTCCATCATTTTTGAAAAAAGTTCATGTCCTAACGCGAGTAATTCAGAATTTTATTAAACTATTTGGAATCTAATTTTAAGATTATTTATCGAAATGATTATTGTTTTAGCAAGCTTACCGACTGAGGTTACACGGTATTCATCTGTTACATCTACCGCCCAGATTGGTAAATTTAATTTTATCAATATTAAAATCAATATTGAAACCAAAATTATACGAAAAGGTATTAATTCATTTCGTCTTTTATCAAAACTTAACTTTAAATAACTACCTACTGTAAACATTTTAGGTGCATATCCATCCAAATACGTCCACACTGTATGAAAAAATTCCTCAAGAAATATTACCAGTGGATTATGGTGGTATACATCCTCCGTTTAAACTCTGCTTTAGTAAGTATTATTACAAAAAATAACTTCTGCATTAATGGGGATTAAAGGGGTAAGATTTTAAAGGCAAAAAAGACATATTATCATGATTTTTTTTTTGAGATATGGATAATGTTGGTTTATTAATAGATTTGAGCGTTACTTCATGGTATTCCATATTTTTAATTATTAAACAAATACTTTACTTTGCAGAACACCACTCTTATTTTAAATAATAAAATGAAAGTGGTATTTTGCAAAGTAAAATATTTGTTTATTATTTTCAATGTTGGTTTATTTATTTCATATAGACGTTATAGTATAACATCTGAAGTATCTTTGAAAAAATATCAATAAAGAAGTCCGCGACAGCGAACCTCCGGAGGCGCCTCGAAAAAAAAAAGTGTTTTGCGGGGAATTCCATAACTCGTTACCGGATCCTCTGAAACCAAAAATTCGAAATGCGTTTAAAAGATGATATGTTTACCTAGGTAGTCGGAAGGAGTTTTTTTCACTTTTTCGATTGTTTTATTTTTGCCTGCATTTTGAAGTGGAAAACGCGATTTACGCTAAAAAAATTTCGGTAAATTTGTTATTATCAAATGGAAAAAAATGGTAAAAAATAAAAAAAAACTTCCTTCGACTACCTGTTGATTTATGTTTAGAAATACTGTACAAAATTTCAAAAGGATCGGCCGAGTAGATTTTGAGTTATGATATGCCCGAACTTCAAAAATGCTGTTTGTAAAAAAATCGATTTAAAGTTTTTATATACTCGAAAATCCAAAATTAAATATCAATAAAAGGGTATAATTTTTTATACTTATGCGGGTAAATATAGTTAGTATTTGTTTTGTATAAGATTTGTAAGTATAAGATTAAAGTAAGTTTTATTATACTTACCAGGTAGGCGAGTCGCGCAGCTGCCAGGCAGGTATAATAATCGAGCATGGGAGCCGGTCGCTTGAAACGCTGTATCTTCGTTAGCTTTGTTTCGATACACTTGAAACTTTGACACAATACTCTCGACATGTTGTACATTCAGAAAAAGATTTAAAACCCCCCCCCCCAAAAAAAAAGTTTTAAAACCTTACCCCCCTCCATTAATAAATAACACTAGGCAGCAAAAAAAAAAACGTTTTTTTATCGCGAACGAATTTATATGATTCGTATTCCTCATGCTTTCCAAAGTGTAGGAACGTAAATAAAACATTTCAGTCACGTCACAATTTTGTGAGAAAAGTGGTTATTCATTTTTCAATATTTAACGCTATTTTTAAGACAAAAATTTATCTGGAACCAAAAAAGGAATTTTTCGTCATCTTTCTTTGTTTGTCGTTTGTAGTTTGAGGTCGAATTTTCTCTAATTAAAAAACAGCAGTAGTCTGCAAACATTGTAGGGTTTATTTTCCTAGATAACATTGTTCAATAGTAGCAATATCTTACAACTAGTGGAAACGTTCTCCGTCTTCATCACTGACGTCCCCCATATTTTCGGGAAAAAATCTAAATGAGAGTGCAAAAAATGTATTTTCAAGGACATATTGTAACTCATTTTATGACAAGATTGTAACATTTTCTCAATTATGTTGACGTATTCAGGCGACTTACGATTTTCAAGAAAGTTTTCCGTGACTTCGGTAAACGACAAGAGGTTGAACCACTCTGTGTTTTATGTGCAATGGTGGTTATATTCTTTTAAGCGGACCAGCCAAAGGTTTAAAATCTACATTTGTCTGTTTTAGAACATAAATAGTCCTCATAGGCCAGATTTTTTGAACGTAATACATATTTCTTGCTTGTTAATATACCTACTCTTTAAGATGTGACTGAGTAAAATTGTGTTACCTAGTGTAATTAATTAAATTATAAATTTGTGATTTTTGCTTATTTAATTGCAGGTAAATGGGTCAGAGAGCTGGAAAATTCACGAGAGTGGTTAATGAATGAAAGCAAACTGCGTGTTGACGATTCGAAACGTATTGAAATTGATGGACGCTTTTGCAAAAATTATGGTAATATATCTGGATCTATTGATGGTTCCTTCCGCAAATTACAAATAGATTAAAATTAGTATTAGCTATTGTATGTATTTATATTATGTAAAACTTTTTCCATAATAAATTGAATACAAACCACTGTATTTAATAATCCTCCTATTAATTATTGAGGTTCAAAAACCTCTATAATAAATAGACTTGTTGCTATAAAACTGCCAAAATTTTATTTTCATCAGAGTAGCAATATGAAAAACGTAGATATAAAGAAAACAGTTATTTTATTTAAAGATAAAATATTTCTAAATTCCTGAAATTTCAAAATTTCGCACACATACATAGGTTAATTTTGGAAAAGTAAAATTTTATGAAGCTATCAGGGTTCCGAGACTGGAAGTTCTCACGTTGGAACACTAGAATTGGAAGTTTTTGCCGAATTTTACTAAAATTATATAAGATTGTGATTTTTGCAACACTATTCTAAATAAATTGTTTTTCGAAAAATATTAAAAACGAATTTTTTTGTTTCAAAAATATGTATTTGGAATTTTTATTGTACTTGTAAAGAACGTAAAAAATCAAAAATTTTCCCAGAAAAACTGACAAATTCGCTATGTTACGTAGGGTAATGTTTTCTAAAGAGTTCTTCTCTATATTATAAATTTATGTACAAGTATTTTGTTTATTATTAATTTTTTTTTAAACACAACATAGTCTACTCATCCAAGGAAGTGAATTTATAATATTGTCATAATTCATAATCATAAATTAATCATAATCATATTCATAAATCATAAGTCATAACATAACAATATTTGTAAACATACACTCTACCATAAAATAGTGGAATACTTATAACTAGTGTTCGATATCTTGTGGTGCTGACAGGACCGTACTTATATTTTCAAAACTTAAAACGTTAAAAAATCGGGCTAAATACATTTTGTCCGATGTGTCCGCACGATAACTCTCGAATGAAGTAACCAATATTTACGAAATTTCGTGAAAACATTGGAGGTCCCAAGCCCTTGGATGAGTTCTTCAGCTGGACACATCGGATGCCAGGAACATGGTTTTTGTTCTTGCAAAAATTTGTTTTTTGCCAAAACTTATTCAAAAATTTTTGCGAATTTTTTTTTACACCATTTAAAAGAGGAGAAAAAATTATATATAAAAGGTCTTTAAACTATTATTCTATATCAACTAGCTTCCGAGAAAAACTAATTTTTATAAAGGGAATGCAGCAGGATGCTGCGACAGGGGTATTTTGAATCTGAAATCAGTAATTTTAACACTATTTTTTGAAAATAAATTCACGCAAAAGCATAGCCAGAACTATTATTAATCATATAAAAAGCCTGATGGCCCAATTTTCACTTTCTTGAAAATGTTTGGTAACACGCCTGATCGTTAAAAAATGCTACAACTCGATACCAATATTGAAAACGCAGGTTAAATCTGCGAACAACGAACATAACGTTCGTTAAATCTGAAAAACTCATATAGTTATGAAGAAAAATGAATGAGGAAGCACCACTGAAACTCAATTTAATAATGTGTTTCAGTCCCGAGGCCCGGGCTTGAAGAGGCGACTCTTAAATCTTGGCAAGGGACCCAAGAGTACGAGAGACTTTTTTGTTCGCCTCTTATTTTTTTTTTTTTTTTTTTTTTTTTTTGAGGGGGAATTTTTCTCTTCACCCTGATACCAGACTGTTTTTAAGATTTTTACTAGACTGTTCATCGGTCCTATATATAATTATATAATAATAATTTTGATATCGTATTAGGTCAAATAAATTTTTCAAAAAAGGTAGGTATACCATTGTGTGTCCATTAATCCAGGGGTCTCTTGACTAATCCACTGGTACCATATTTTGAATATTCTTCAATTTTATAAACAAATATGAAAGTCGCATTTTTATAGATTTGTGTAGGTATACCTAAATACTTAGCTATGCTGACATCATTAATTAATAAATAATTCAAGGTTATTTTCACAACTGGTTAACCATTCAGCATTATTGTTATGTAATTCCAGTAGATACAAGTTCACACTTTCACGTGTCAACTAATGATTTTATCCTCATATAAAAAAATTTTTCAACATTTTAAAAGACTCTTACAATTTGATACAATATAGATAGAATTAGAGAAAAATATGTTTAGAAACTAATTAATTTTTTTTGCAATATTATTTTAAATTAATTCTTTGGATCAAACATAATCTTTAATATTTTTGTGATTATTAAATTTTTACGCTTTTTGCAAATCTCTGGAAACAGCCGTCTCCTGCTACTACAGTATTCTGTACATTGGATATGGAAACGAAAAAATGTAATCATTCGTTTGGTTAAACATATAAAAAATGCGTTACAGAGAGTTGTAAAGCCTAATAATCTAAAAATATTGCCGTGGCCCACACGTTCAATGTTGAGTCTAAAATTTATTACCATGTCCGAAGACTAACAATATTTACATGAATCCTTTGAATTGAGTATATGTGGAACAAAATGTTGACTCAAATTGCCACATTTTCATGGTAGATTAAAAAATATAATCTTTGGCAAAAAACTCTGAAAACTGTGGCTACCATTCTACCGATTGCAACGAAACCAGTAGGGGAGTAGTAAGAAACCAAGCTGCACAATTTCATCAAAACCGATTGAATAGTTTCAAAATTATGCCACTTGGTCGGACACACAAACGGACAGACAGACATGAAACCAGAATTTTTCAGGAAGCTCTAAAACATAACATACGTGTAAAAATTTGCAGTTTGGAGAGAAAAATGTTTATAATTTAGAGGTGATCATAATGCTTCCGTGACTCTATTAGTTTTGGAAGCAATAGAAATTTTACAAACACTGTAACCTTTTATTAACAAACCACTATAAAGTCAAACTCGACGAGAGGGCGTTGTAGCCAGGGTTGTAACCCCGCGGCCCGGGCTTGAAAAGGAGATCCGTAGCCGTTGATAGGTATACCCGGGGAAAAGTAGAAAGACTATTTTTGGCTTGCCACTAATATTTTTGGAGAAAATTTTTTACAAAATATGATTTATTTCCCGGGCACGCCCTTTTGCTTCACCGCGCTGACAAAAATGATTATACATAATAGTTACAGACCCAATGGAACTAATACTTCAAAGTGACAAATTTCATTTCTCTCGGTAACAGTAAGCACCTGTACTGACAACTGTAAAGAAAATGAAACTTTTTTTGATTACCTTGACATTTGAAACTTTTCACCAGTTTAATACGAAATTATCAAAAAATATATGTTATGAGGATGTGAATAGGAAAAGGGGTATATAATTTTTAAAGAATATATCTTCAAAGAATTTCTTATACTTTTACTTTAAAAAAAATAAATTAGTTCTACGTCCTTTTTAAATTTTAATTATTCTTTGATGGTACTTTCAAGGTAATATTGGTACACTTGAACCCGTATATACAAAGTGTTTAACTTGTTTTGAAGTAAATAATCATCATATCATTTATAGGCAGCAATTTAATTACTTTTATTATATAATATAAAATTTAATAATGCAATAATTGAAAAATCCCATATTTTTTGCTAGTATGTCCGTGAGTTTTGAACTAATTGATACAATCACAAGTTTCATCGCAGTTGTGTAGTAATAGTTATATTGTTGCTTTAATCAATAATATGGATAAATTAATTGAAGTAAATCGTGGTGCCGTTCTGGAAAAGTTAGGAAAAACTGAAGAAGATATTAAAAAATATGTTCAACAAATTAACGAGTGGTTAAAAAAGCAACCACATATTCCATTTACAATGACTCGTAAGTAAATACAACTTTTAAACTGTTGAGAACAGAAAATTATACAAATATTTTTATTGTAGAACAACAACTAGAATTAGTCTTACTACAAAAGAAATTCCAACTAGAGAAATTAGAACGCATGCTTGAATTAACATTCTCAATGAAACATTCATTGCCCGAAGCATTTGATAATTGGGATCCGACGAATCAGCAAGTGCGGGAAGCCTTATATGTAAAGTAAGAAAATATATGTGCAGATATTATTTAGGAAATATTTATCATCAAAAATCAGGCTTAATAGTACCAATTTTTTGGTGGCTAATATCTAAACTATCTTTCACCAAATGAACTGAAGTAACAATAAGTGTTAAATTTTTATATTCAACATTTATAAAAGCAAAGCTAAAACTCAAATTTTCCTAAGTCAATCAATCATCCATTTCAAATCACTCTCATAAAACTTGATTTGAAAAAAGAAATTTTCAATCTAGTATTAAAATTTTTCAGTGTGTTAAAAACCGTTAGTAAAATGACAGAATGATGAAACTAGCAGAAAATTATTGATTTCCGAGATCGTTCTTTTAATACTAGCTTAGATTTATTTTATTTTTTAAATTTTTAATGTCAAAAAAAGGCTATGAGGTTTTAAAAAATCCTCCTAATTTGAGAGTTGGATCCACCCCTGTCCTATAAAACTTTCTTTATTATAAGTCTCAAAAAAATTGATTCATTGATCAGTCTACTCTAAGGATAGTCCGAAGGCTGAAAACGTGTTAAATAATAAAATTATTTTAACAATGAAATTAGACAAAGTAATTAAAGCTTGAAATATTGGGCCAGTTCAAAAATGTAAACTTTACCGCATCGATGCAGCATCATGACGTTTCTGATGCGTCTAATACTGCATGATGCGATGCTGATGCTCTCTTGAAATTTGATGCACATTAGATATTTTTGAATGGGATATTGGCATCATGATGCATGTAGCATAATAGACACACAATGTAGCCAATGTAGCATGATGGACTATAGATAATATAGTAATACAGTCCTTGTATAGGTATATTATCTTTGAATTTCAACTTGAACTTACTTGAAATTGAAAATATTGAAATTATTTGAATAAAAAATATTACATACCTATTTTGAGTGCAAGATGTATTCAAATAGTTTAAACAATTTTAATGAAAGGTAAATACATTAATCTTTTTCAACAGTTTCTTTTTCGGAATTATTCCTGTTGGTGTTAATACCTACATAATATGGCAAGTAGTTATAATTCTACACATGACAAGCATCTTGGACACGCATCACCAAATTTCTTGATGCATTGTTTTGACGCATCAAATGCAAAAATGAACTTTTGATTTTTCGTTGTGATGCGTCTGATGCAATTTTGAACTTTTGACTCTGCCTCATGCAAGCAGTGATGAATTTTTGAAGTTAGCCATTATTTCAATATTTTCCATCATTTTTATTTCGTTTCAACTAATTTAAAATTTTGTACCATACGTTTTCTACTATATTTAACAATAATTAATTAATTTTTATATTTATTTTAGCGCATGGTTACCTTTACCCAAAATGACAAAAGATTTAGAACGTGTAACTGTGTACCGTTTGTTAAATAATGATCCAAAAAAATTTAGCTCAACGGATATGTTGAAAACGATGTATATGATTATCTATACACGTATACTGGAAGGAGAATTTGACATGGCTGAACAAATGATTTTAGATTTAGATGGCTTTAAGCTTGCACATTTAACTAAATTAACTAAGTCGTTATTGACAAAATTTTACATTATTATGGGGGTAAGTATGAAAATTACAAAAGACACTATATTATATTGTATTCAACCACAGACCAGTGAACATATTATATATTATATAGACTAACTATTTAAATATATAGTTGAGGCAGCCAGTTAAGACCAAGTTCCGACCTTAACAGTATTCTGTAATATAGTAATGAATGGTATCCATAGTAATCTTTTCAAATAATTATTGTAAAAATATAATATTGATAATAACATTTTACTTTTTTGAGAAGAAACTGCAAAATTTTCAAGGAAAAAAAGTGGTATTCGCTTTATTTTCAAAATACGTACGTATTCAAATTATGTCCTGCAATAATTATAGTCGCATTTCATTAAATTTTACCCATCTCATCCTGTTGCCTGCTTCAAGAAAAATGCCTAGAAACTGGCTTTACGTATTGTCTAGTAAAAAACGTTCATTGGTCTGTGTATTCAACCTGTGCTATATTTAATCAAACTAATATCTAGTACCACTAAAAAATTATAAATGCATTTACATCTTAGTTTGAACACCACAAAAATTAGCGATCAGGATCGTGGAGAGTAATGACGGGCCCGGGAACTAAGCACATTTCTTAAATTTCTCCCCTAAAAATGAGTAACGAGCAAAAAAAAGTTCGTTCTAGTTTTTTTCCGGGACACTATCGATCACCACGGGCCCCTTCTTCCAGTCCGGACTCCAAGGCTACAACCCCGGCTACCCGACACTCTCGTCGCGTTTGCTCTTGATTATACAAATTGTTTTGTCCCACAGATAGCTATAACTCTTGCCTCTGAACCATTTTATGATTAAGTTATTAATTTAGCCGTCATAAAATGACATTAGTCAAATTATTCACACTGTTATTATGTGGCAAGATTTCCAATTGTCAAGACATTAAATGTTCAGCATGTTTTGCTTTCCACAGAAATTTTTCAATTTTCGATGTTCCAGGAAGGAACGGCCGCAAGAATTAACGGAATTCATTACTTAAACGTACCACCTGGATTAGAGTTTCTCTTTAGTGTAACAAAAATGATGTTTAAACGAAAAATCATTGACCGGGTAAATATAATAATTATTGAATTAAATTAGGAACTTGTACGAAATAATTGAGGCAAATATTTTTCAAGTTACACATACACAAAGATCTGTCATCGTTACACAAACTGATACCAAAGGAAATTTTACCGAAAGAATACGGTGGGACGGATTTTTCATATATAGAAATGTATGGTAAGAAAATACTTGTTGAACTTAATATCAAAAACTAATTTGCTGGCACCAATTAATTTTAAATAATTAAAAATAGTTATTTTCGATACATATGCGTAAAGAGAGGTATTCTAGTATAGGATTAACGTAGTTGCTCTGAGATAGTCAGGTACAAAAGTGTATCTCAGCAAAAAAATTTTCTTTTATCAAAAATTAAATAATATATTAATATTCTTCAGTTATTATATTTGTATACCACTTGTTTTTTTTAATTTCCGTGTGCTTATATTGTAGCAATTTAAAAGAATTGTTGAAAATGCGTTGTAAAAATGTTGTAAAATGATATTTTTAAATTATATTTCAAAAACAGCGTGGTCAATAATTTTTATTTCTTATTAAATATGGTTTGTAACTTTGTATTAAATAACATATTAAATTTTTATCAAATTCCTTTGACACGTTTTCATTTTATTTAAAAAAAATAGAGTCTTCCCGGGTTAAAATTACAAAATTTTGAAATCGTTTTTCTCAAAATTGGGGTGGTCAATTTTTTTTCGGTAAGGGCTCATGTTATTGGTATTGGATTAAATAAATGTCTAGAGAAGTTTCGTTAAAATCCTTTGAAAAAATCGTTTTATCGACCAACTAACTTAAATTGGGGCACGAGTCTAAGGGACTGACGCATATACAATGAGATCGAGTGCGTTGTACACTCCCACGAGCCGTCAGGCGAATGGGGGTAAGCGCACTAGATTTCGTTGTGTATGCGTTAGTCCCTGTAGCGAGTGCCCCAATTTCAGCCTACTGGATATTTCACTTTACGCATACGTATCGAAAACAATTTATTATAACGACGACTTCTACAGTTTAATAGAGAGAAAAAAATTAATTATATTTAAGCAATTTTAGAAAATAGTACGGTTAATTTTATTTTATGATAAGGTTATACGAACAAATTTATTTTTTATTAATTTATAGATCATTTTTGTTTTTATTATTCCATGTTTAATTTGAATATTATTATCATTGACAATAGGGTACTTGACTGAAGTTACAAAAATATTCTAAAAGCATTGTTTTTCCATATCAGTTAAGTAAATTTTTTTATTTTCGACAGATTCTGTAAAAAATCATCAAAAAAAAAAAAAAAAATTAATAATAATAACCCTACAATTTTAAATGAGAAAAACGCGGGAAAAACACCTCACTATAGTTACATCACAGTTTGAAGCAACTAAACGTCAATGTTAATATTTATAACCTCAAAACTTTGATTATATTCAAAAAATGTCAAAGTAAAAGCAAGTATTTAAGAATTCTGGCCGATTATTATTACTATATATATATATATATATATATATATATATATATATATATATATATATATATATATATATATATATATATATATATATTAGGGTGGCGCAAAAAAACCACATATTTTTCTTTTTTTTGTCTCATAAGAAAAAAAGTTAATTTAGCTCGATTTAAGAATGCTCACCAAAAATTAGCTCGATAAAAAATTTTTTAAGGGTCGCTCAAAACTTTTTAAAATTTGAAAATGGGCCAAAAATCGATTTTTGTTTTTCATCAAACTTTTTTTCTTATCACTGCATATGTTTGTACATTGAATAATAAAAAATTCCTCCAAATGTTAACTCAAAAAATTGATAATAAAAGGTCGCTCAGGATTTTAAAGTCAAAATATTTAATATTTTTTAGGGACGCTAAAAAATATTAAATATTTTAACTTGAACAACTTTCAGAACTCTTGAGCGACCTTTTATTATCAATTTTTTGAGTTAACATTTGGAGGAATTTTTTATTATTCAATGTACAAACATATGCAGGCATGAGAAAAAAAATTTGATAAAAAACCAAAATCGATTTTTGGCCCATTTTCAAATTTTAAAAAGTTTTGAGCGACCCTTAAAAAATTTTTTATCGAGCTAATTTTTGGTGAGCATTCTTAAATCGAGCTAAGTTAACTTTTTTTCCTATGAGACAAAAAAAAGAAAAATATATGGTTTTTTTGCGCCACCCTAATATATATATATATATATAAGCTAATAGAAAAAAATATTCAAAAGAAAACACAATTTCACCTCGCCGATGAAAATTATTAAAATCGACATATTTAGCTACAAAATGTTACGTCATAATCAAGAAATGGCGCGTTTTCACTAATTTGAATATTTGTTGAAAAATGACGATTTTCAAAATAAAATTTCTAAATAGTTATTAAATTTTTGTAAGTTTCATCATTAAAATTGGACATATGAAATGATAATGTATAGAATTATTTAACATTTGACACAAATTTTAAATACAATCAAGTACCGTATTGAATATCATTATTTTTTCCCACAGTTAGCTACTTTTACGCACGGTATTGTACTTTCGCGCACACTTACTATTGTTTATTTTACAATGATGCGAATACTGCTCTTTACGTCTACTACACAACGCTCGAATATCGAACTTTAGAAGCAGATGTTATAAAAATAAATTATGGGGCATAATATAATCAAAGTGAAACTTTCTATGTAGAAAAATATAATACCAAACATTTATTCTATTTACCATTTTATAATTTGTTAAATGAAACATTTTTACGACATATTTTGAATAAAACATTTTCATTTCCTCGTTGTATACACAGGGCCGGACCTACAATTATTATGAGGCGAGGCAAACTTTGTTGTTGGCACCCTCCCCAAGAAAAATTCAAATTTCAAAATTCAAAAATCCTTTCAAAAAGCGAAGCAAAAAAAGCCCCCCGAGCTGGCACTTTCGCCGCCCCCTAACACCTGCAGGGGGCGCGTACCCCGGCTGCCCCCCTAGATCCGACCCTGTTTATACAAATATATAGTTAAATTACACTAAGCAAAGAAATAATATGTCCGTTTTGTCTGTTTTACAACTTTTATAGTAGGAACATATTAAAAGGAGTGGGAAGATCAATCATTTGCCGAAAAGCTTGATTACATTCCACACATTCCAATCTCAAATCTGTAACATTTTACTTCTCAAATCGTTTCACTTAAAAAACTGATATTGAAAATAAATATTTACCTATCTAATAAAAAATATTAGAAACATTTTTGAATTTTAAATTTTTCCAAATTTAGCATTAATTTTAATAAAAAAAAAAAAAAAAAAAAATTAAAAAATGGCAAAGAATTTATAATAATTGAGCACATTGTATTACAATATAGATAAAAGACTGACCTCAATGTTTAGTCAGTTGCTATTATGAGTGTAAAATTCAAATGGATATAATATTGATTTTGTACATTTTAAGGGGGCCACTAGTGTGACCGCCTGAAAAAAAGTGCATTTTGGAAATTTTTTTAAAGAAAACTACTGTGTGGAATGTTTTAATATTTTAAGGATATATTCGCTGACATATAATCAATTCATGATAAAATTTTTGGACCAAAAAATTAAAAATTCAGTGAGTTATTCACGATCTTCCAAGGCTCCAAAAAAAAGTTCCCCCACTGCTGCAGTGATAGCGACCTTCACAGTGCCTGAAATCAAAAAAACCAAAAAGCCTATTAAACTAGAAGGTATTGCCCGTGCTGTGAACCTCAATCGAAAAAAAAGTTGAAATTTAACAAAATGGCGGAGTTTTTAAAAAAAAAATTTCAAATTTTGCGCGAAAATTTGATGATCTTTAGTCTGGCACGAAGAAACATATATAAAAGAAGCTGAAATAAGAACCAAATCTGTCGGATGATTTGTCTTCGAGTTATAACTGCAGCAAATTTGAAGAATGTAGTTTTTCTTTACTTTACCTTTTAATTTTAATCACTGAGAATTTTTACTAAAATTATTTACGATGTACTCACTATAACGGTCATAGTAAAACTAGATAAGTTGTTTAAATATGCCGGGATCTAGCTTCTCCACATGTGACTAGCAGCCAGGTCCAGAAACTCCCGAACTATCAACCTTCATACATTTCTCAATACCTCAAAGTTAACAATGAAAATCAGAATCCGCTCTTCGGATAGCTGTAACTCAAAAACTATTTGAGATATGCACTTGAAATTTTAGTAAGTTATTTTTAAAGGTATAGGCTAGCGAAACATGCAAAAAAAATTTTTTCCAATTTTTTCAAAATGTCACACTAGTGGTCCCCCTTAAGAAATAAAAAATAATATTTGATGGTGTTTTTTTAGAGTGATAGAACTTTTTTAATGGGAATATTTGTGACATCAAAAATAATAATAATAATATCACAACTACGTTCACAAATTGCGAAAATTCCTAAAAAAATTTATCAAAATTTATTATAAGAAAAATATAAATAACAATATTACTTTGACAAATACTTTGTTGTTGAATTTTCTCTTCTAGTAAATTTTCACCTTATTTCAATTTCATAAGTTTATTATCTATAATTTGTAGGATGCGTAAAAGGTATGTTGTATTAATTAATTTTATTTTCTCTTATTGTTAGATAAATGGGTAGAACGTATGACTGACTACAAATCTAGTCTTTTAGAAGCGTGCCACATGAAGACGGATGAGTCAAAGAGGATTAAAAAAAATAAATATGGTGCATCTAGAACTCCTATCCCGGAAATCAGTGCCTCGTTTAATAAACTTGAAATTGATTAAATAAAAACAATTTTCAATAAAAAAAAAGAAGTCGAATTATTATTAAATTTTACTATTATATATACATATATATATATATATATATATATATATATATATATATATATATATATATATATATATATATATATATGTACTATTTTGTTGTCATTAAATGATTCTATAGCTTCCAATTTTGTTTGGATATTTCCTTGATATCCTGATAAATGAATCAATTTTAAGAAGAAATGAAGTTATCGTAACTTTTTCTATTTATCAAAAAAAAATTCTAATATTTTCGTATTTCTTTTGAAAATATGAGGCACATTTGGGAACTATAATTATCCTTAAAGCTTTAAAAAGTTTTGGTTATTTTAATAATCAATCGATTTCTTTTTATAACGTTTTAAATACAATAAGTTTTAACTCTTTAAATAGTTTAGGCGAGTTAACTCGTCCTGCAATATAGCGGCTCAAAATGCTGTGATATGTTGATTAGTATGTATTCACTGGTACAGGTGCCGCCATCTGTGACAGATTTTCTGAAATACGGTATAATTCTAAATATTGTTCAATTTTATCAATATAGTTTAGTATAATTTATATTTTGTAAATTCCTAGGGTTCAGTTCTTTGATGTTGGGATTTTTGATTTTTTTTCTTTTTTTTTGTAATTTTATCTATTGTACTTATCACCGGCAGTAAAAAATCCGAGAAAAAAGATTTTTCCATATGGTTTGTTTAACAGGGTTAAATTAAACTATACATATAATTTAGCAAGAGCAGAGTCAAGAAAGAATATGTCTGCTAAATATGCTTAAATGTTCCAAGATAATACCAAATACCTTATTGCACTGTAGTGTACTTTGCATAGAATTGTTAGATATGTAAAATACGTCATAATATATTATGCTAACAAGAAAAGGTACTGAGGTGATAATTTATTATTGTACAAAGAAAAGTAAAAGGTCTGCATTCTTTTTATCGACAATCGTAGCCATTTAAGGTGTAAAGACACCATTAAATTTTGGGGAAGACAAACTGGGTTTTGAAATGATGTTCCACAGTGCGTTACAATCAAATTCGAGTATTAAAAAAAAAAACACACATTAAAAATTAATATATTATAATACACAGCCAATCCAACTAATTAATTAAGATGGATTATAATGAATTAAATTAAATAATTAATCCTATTAATTGTTTTTGGTAACATAATAACCCAGGATTATTAATTAATAGGATTATTATATACAAATAACCATAATCATCGTATAACTTCAAAATGTAATGGATAAGAAACAACTGCTAATTGTAAGAACGAAACAAAAATTTATATGAAAAGAATAAAGAAAGCAAAATAAGTACATTTTTTATTGTAATCATAGAATATAAGAACAAGAATGCCTTGTAAAAATGATAATTTATTGCATTACTAATAATTACACATTGTATAACTTTTAAATGTAATATTATGTTTTTCCTCAATTTTTATTGAAAATAAATACATATTGCCTAAAAGATGCTACTTTACTGATTTGTAATTTGAATAGTTTAATGGATAATATGCAACTGTATCACTTATTAGTCGATGAAATTATTTCTCATTCCTGGAAAAAATGAAATTTTCTATTCTTAAATCAATAATAATTTCCTTCAGTACAGTAAAGTTTTTAATTTTTCTTTATTTGTGTCTAATGTTCGACTGAACAGCAAATTGTGTTTAATTGTTTAAGACAAAAAATTTTCTGGTAAGTTGATTTTAATTTTTTTACATATTATTAGGAAGCCTATAGTTCAAATAAAGAATTAAATAAATTATTAAATGTTAAGTGAAAATTTTATCGAAATATCGGAGAAGAAAACTGTAAATTTAGTTCATCCAAAATGTAATAATTATCATTTTTGATGGAAGATGTGATTTCGGTATTCAGCGATTCATTGAAAATGGACTTTTCAAAATTTTTTATTCCCCCCCCCCAAAAAAAAGCAGACAGTTGACGAGTAAAAAATTAACTTATCCTTTCTATTCTACTCCTGTTTTGAGGGATCCATTATTAATTTTGTGTCCCAAGGGCCCGTGTCCCAAATGCCCTTATGTAAATCCGACTCTCGGTACATTACTTCTTTGTCAGTTTTAAATACCCTGAAGTATGTACAGTACTTGTAAAATTTGTACGAAGCGGTCAAACAAAAATAGCTATTTATGCAACAAGTACATAATGAAGATCTTTATGAACGAGCCGTGTTTATGGCTGAGCGAGCTTGCGAGCGAGACCAGTAAAAAAAGGCCAGTTCATAAAGTCAAATTATGTACAACTTGCATACAAAGCTTTATTTACGACTCCTAAAATTCGTAAATATCGATAAAAATCGAATTTATGAACCTGGCGTCTACCTTTAAATAAAAAAAAACGCCGTGAGCAGCGGGGTCCCATCACGGAAGTCGAATTTTTCCTTCATCTTCGGTATTGAATGTCTACAAGCGAAATGTGATTGAAAGTCTACAAGCGTATTGTCATTCTGGTGGTTTCAAAACTGATGATGAGTGTCCAGCTGATCGGGGCTTTAAAAAAAGGTTTTAAGTTTTTAAGGGCTGAATATCAGTAAATTTCAATTTGGTGCCGATAGCAGTTAGCAGGAAAAAAGCCAATACAATTCGTACGAGGGCATTCCTAACCATGCTTATCGGCCAACTGCCTTTGTGTTTTATTTTTAAATATTAAAAAAGAACCTTAAATAGTAAACTGGAAGGCCTTTACGAAAATATTTTTTCTTTCCAAAAAATCCAAAATTTCTATTTCATAAATAAAATAAAAAATGACATCAATATCATTTTTTAAATTACTTACATATGTATTATTATAATTATGTATGTATATTATATTATATGTGTATGTTGTATGTATTACGTATGTATTGCATTTGTTATAAAAGGACTCAGACAGTCTCTAGGCGTGTTAGAAAAAAAGCAAAAAAATCTAGGAAATATTGGCATAAAAATCGTAGGGGTAAGGGTTAAAAGTTGATACCTCCAAAAAGCAGTGGTTGGCTATTAACTTAACCTGCACACAAAATTTCAGCCCTCTAGGTTTATTTGAGTGACCTGTGCGAGTGGTACAAACTTCGAAAACGTCAAAAAAGCATGAAATTGTAGCTTAAAAATGGTGGGGGTTGGGGTAAAATGTTAAAACCTCCAAAAAGCACAACCTAGGTACGAACTCTATCAACACACAAAATTTCAATCCTCTACGTTAATTCTGGGGGGCTGTGGGCGTGTTAGATCCCACCAAAAAATTTGTTTTTTGGCGTTTTCTTTAGTGATGAGCAAAATTAGTTTTGGTCTTGCAGTCTTGTCTTGGTCTTGCATTTTTTGCAATACCAAGACCAAGACCAAGACTATGTACACCAAGAGCAAGACCAAGACCAAGACTATAAGTATGACTGCAAGACCAATACCGAGACTCAAGTGAGCAAGACCAAGACAAAAGCAAGAAAAAAGCAAGAGTCTTCCTAAACTATTTAAATAATTTGAAAGTATAATTAATACCGTAAAAAGAGAAAATTCTGATTTTAAAAGAAAAAAATTCGGTAATAAAAAAAATGCAAGAAAGTGCAAGATTTTTTAGCAATACCAAGACCAAGACCAAAACCAAGACTGCATTTTACAAGACCAAGACCAAGACCAAGACTCAAACTGCTCTAGCAAGACCAAGACCAAGATTCTTAATGCAAGAACAAGACCAAGACCAAGACTGCAAAGTCTTGGTCTTGGTCTTGCATTTGCTCATCACTAGTTTTCTTCTAAGTGCTTGGTAATTTCGAGTTGTGGTTTGCGGCACAAATTGGCAGAAACGTAGCACAATGTAGCACAATTAAGAAAAACATAAATTTCAAAAAGTGCGGGGCTAACTTCACACACTTTAAAATACCATGGGAAGACCGAAGATGATGTACAAGCCTGTATGGACCACATTTACGGATGGCTTCGAAAACAACCACATTTACCAAAAATTTCAGGTAGGCAAAATCATAGTAACGAAATGTTAGATAAGAATATGAATTATAGTAACTTATTTTATTCATGCATTTGTGTTACCATACTATATTTTTCTGCATAAATTTGTATTCTTTGCAATTCGAATTTGTTTTTTAAAGACATTTTTCGAAAATATAAAAACCTCTACTCTAACAATAAATGATAAATAATTTCATTATAATCCTCATAATGTATACATATTTTAAAGACTTTTCATCCTTTTAA
The DNA here is from genome assembly GCA_035578155.1 of Brachynemurus nebulosus. NCBI lineage: Eukaryota > Metazoa > Arthropoda > Insecta > Neuroptera > Myrmeleontidae > Brachynemurus > Brachynemurus nebulosus. The sequence continues at coordinate 910,101 of JAPWDM010000055.1, read as the reverse complement.
TGAAAATGTATAATATTTTTACAGATAAACGAATAGAATTTTTACTAGTTCATAGTAAATTCAGTTTGGAAAAAACGAAAAGAGTTCTAGAGACTCATTAC
>JAPWDM010000055.1:800000-905000 GCA_035578155.1 Brachynemurus nebulosus | reverse complement strand
TCTATAATTTTTGTTTGAAGTATTTTTCTGTGAAATTAATATTTTTTAAAACATCGAACATTAAATCTTTGTGAAAATTCGTTGTAGTTCTTTTTGTCTCATATCTCCTCAGATGTGAAAAATATTCTGAAAATGGTTATTATAAAACTTGTTGAGCATAAAATTCTCTACAAATTTTATTTAAAACTTTTTTACGTAGAACTAATAGTTCAAAAGCTATAGACATCTAAACGTCAAAATCACGTGTAATTGTCAGTAAGAGTCTGTATTGTTAAAACACTTATGAGATATGCAGCATAATAATTTGGTTTGAAAAATTTTCGAGATTTTTAACTTTAGAAATATACCGGTTTCAACGAAAATTGTGCCAAAATTATTTTTCTATAAAATTAGTTCTTACCAGTTTGTTTGTTAGACAGGGTCAAAGCCCCTATACCGGAACGCGATTCAATACTGGAACAGTTTTGACATTTATATATTAATGAAGTTGTTTCGGAAAGAAACCTCTGATAACAAAAGTTATTATTAATAGAATGATTATTTACCTCGCATTTAATGTTTCCTTACTTGATTAAAGAAATATATATATATATATATATATATATATATATATATATATATATATATATATATATATATATATATATATATTAAATAATTTTTGTTGAATACAGTATTTTGATCCTTTATTTACGTCTGATACTTAAACCATTCTATATTTCCTACATTGACGTCTAGATGTCACTCTATGTGTCATATTACTCATATTACACGTCTGTTTGTATATCGGTTCCCAACTCCTAGTGTCATTAATATTTCTTTGTTTGGATATAGATTTGTAAAAGAAAAACATTAATAAATAAAAATTGTTGGGTTGTATTTTTTTATAAACATATTCATTGGATTAAAAAAAGTTTGTTTCATGCTTATTAAAAAAAAGATGGGTGTCTAATTTATTTGTCAATTTTTATAAGCGATACGGTATAGGGCTTTTACGTTATACCGTCTTCGAAATATTGTGTAAAAACTTGAACCCAGGATGGCAGCTGAAGCACAGCTTCAATCATCCCGCCAACTTAAGCTCATAGGATACTCCTAAAGATTTTCCGGAAGAAAAATCTAGGATCTAAATCTTGCAGCCCAAGTTTTTAGCACTATATATATCATTAGTGTCAACAGGTAGTGACTTCCGAAAATTTGATGATACAATTTTAACGTTTAAAGGCCTATAACTTCCAAGCTATTAAAAATACGTCAAAAAGTTTCGAATGAAAATTGTAGAGGATTTTACGTTCTAAAAATGCGATAATAGCTATTCTCAATGTCCAAAGTATCGTTAACGAGATATTGGGTAAAAATTAGATCCACGAAATTTTGGCAGGTTATACATCGAAAAAAACGAATTCTATCGAAAAATGTTTCTAACAAAAGTAACGCAGAATAAAATTGATTCTGAGCATTTTTCTCATTAGATGCACCGCTGTCGAGATATTTGGCGAAAACTGAAATCCAAGACGGCGGCTAAAGCACAACTTCCACCATCCCGCTAATCTTTATTCAGACTCTTGGGATACTTCTAAACATTTCCCGGAAACAAAATTTAGGGTTCAAATTTTGCAGACCCAATTTTTACTATTGCATATCTCGTTAATGTTAACAGTAGGAATTCTTATTGAACACTGAATTACATAATTTTGACGTTTAAAGGTCTATAACTTCTAGTTAATAGAAATACGTTAAAAAGTTTCGAATGAAATTTGTAGAGGATTTTACGTTCTAAAAATGCGATAATAGCTACTTTCAATGTTAGAAGTATCGTTAATGAGATATTGGGGAAAAATTAAATCTACGAAATTTTGGCAGGTTATACATCGAAAAATACGAATTTTATCGAAAAATATTTCAAACAAAAGTAACGCAGAATTTAAATTTCTATAAAATTGATTCTGAGCATTTTTGCCATTGGATGCATCGTTGCTGAGATATTTGGCAAAAACTAAAATTCAAGATGACGGCTGAAGTACAACCTCCACCATCCCGCCAATTTGAGTTTGCACTCATGGGATACCCCTAAACATTCTTCAAAAAGAAAATCTTGTATGTAAATTTTTGTGTGAAAAAATTGTAATTTTACCGTAGTAATAGGTAATTACGTATAAGAATTATATATGTTACCAAAAAAAAATGTCGTGTGAAGATGATAATATAAAGGTACAGATCCACCAAGCGCGCAAACTGTTTGCAAATATTTGTAAATGTTTGCGAACACAAAACTCTTTTGGTGGAGATGATCTTCACGAATGTTTGCAATTGTTTGCTAATGTTTGTTAGTTTTCCGACCAAAGTCGATACATCAAAGGGAACTCGTTGTTTGGTGTGTTTTGTGTTTTTCTAGTGGAAACAGTATGTAAAATGAAATACATACGAACAACAAACTTCCATATTATGTATTAATTATTTCTTGTTTTATGTTATTTTGTTGTAAATATAACAGCATAGTTTTGTGTTTTAAAAAGGATTATTGTAATTTTAAATTAATAAACGAGTAAAAATAACATGGATTGACGTAATGAAAAATTTCTACTAGAAATATGGCAAACTACTAATAAATTTTATTATATAAATAATAAAATTAAAAAGCAGGGTGCGTGGAATTCTCTACTCTCGCCATTTGGAAGTGAAAAGGCCAGAGAAGAACGCTGTGCATACTTCGGGAATTATTTTGTTAATTAACTGCCTCGAAATTAGAAAAAGATACATAAGGCTTTTGTAAGAATCTCTTGTAGCTAAACAACATTATCGCTAGTCTAACTTCGACGCGTATACAGTCTCTATAGTAATATACTGTTTACAAATTTTTGAGTTAATTTGGAAAATTCAAAATTCAAAATCTTCCGATGACATATGGTAAAAATTTAGAAATAATCCACTCCTAAGGTCTGTTTTTAAGTCTATTAATGACTGTATAGAACTTCTAATTTTTAAAAGATTAGATATCGAAAATTTATGTTTCCTCTTTCCTTTTTTGATTAGAGATTGTTACGAATGACATAGTGTTCAAGAAGTTCTTTACTTGGAGTCATTTTTATATGTGATATATTTATATAGAAATACAAAAATACGTGGAACAGCCACAAATATTCGCAAACAGATTATCGTTTGTAACTGTTTATTCAGTGGAGACAATATGTCGCAAACAGTTAAAAACAATTGCAAACATTTGCAAACAATTACAAACATTTGAAGCAAATGTTTTTTTTGGTGGATCCGCTACCTGCTTGTAGCTACACTAAACGTTCCTATAATAATTCATTCACATCAAAGCAGTAAGTAGTAAGCAGAATATTCATGTTAAATTATATTGTTAATATCAGGGTACATGATCGAGACCAGGGCTTGGTGGAAATTTTATTTGTATAGAATTTTTTGAGAATGGGCAATGTCATCCAATTATAATTGGACAGTTTATTGGTTGTTTATTGCTTTATACGATACAAATAGTATTTTAGGGAGGTGTATATTTCTCAGGTATATTTCTCTGGGAGGTGTATATTTTTAATTCCACGCGCTTGCTCCTATTATTATTTTTATTGATGACAACTATAAAAATATTTATTAATATTGTAAAATACATTTAATTAGCAACAAATGAAAAACTGACATTCACTTGGTGAAAAGAATTGACCCTCTAAATGAATTTTTGATGAGTTAGAACCTAGCTAAGTCGTATTCTGAGTTAAATAGCAAACTTCATTAAAATCGTTAGAGCCGTTTCCGAGGAAAAAAATATGTATACACATATACAAAGATAGCTCGTATCGGTGGATTTCGTTTGTCGAGTCCATGACATTTTTCGTGGAGAATCGAAATAAAATGAATTGATTTAAAAAATACCCTTCAAGCTTTTTCAGATTAATAAAAATTTTATATTAGAACTTGGCGAGTTTTTATGCATTCTCATGTTATATTTGGTATTAAATCTCACCAATTTCTAATATAAAATTTATGTTAATTTAAAAAAGCCTGATGTGTAATTTTTAAATCAATTTAATAATGTGTAAAAGTTTTCAGATTGATTGCATATAAGGTTTCTTTAAGAAAAATTATTGAAATTGTGTCCTGAATAACCCCTTAAAGGCTATCAATTGCGCCCAAATATACTGGCTTGGCGTTTAAACTATGTTTGGTCCAAACCACAGAAGAGTAGAAGAAAATTAAAATCAAAAAAGTGTAGATCGCTAGGAGTCATTTGTTGGTTTGTCACAGCTTAGGTTGTTCAGTCGGGCACTAGTTGTAGCTGTGCAAACATCGCGAACATTGATTGTTGGTCATTGTTTATCAACCACTTGCAACAATGTAATACATTTGTACATACGTACGCCTCGAATACGTACATATTGTTATGTACATACACAAGGCACACCACATTTGAGAACATTTCTGAGCCTGTATTAATCGTCTAGCCATTAATTTATTGCGTTTTATATTACTCCAGAATCCCAGACAATAATTTTAATCTCACTTAATTTTTTCAAAATATCAATATTGTTTAAGTAAAATTTAGTCAAGATTCGCCGTCTTTTTTAGACCATTTTTGCGTCCTCAACACCCCTGGGGGTCATTTCAACTTCACATTTGTTTATTTCATGACCTCAGTAATGTTTTAGCAAAATTTGGTCAAGATCCATCCATTCTAGAGAGCTTTCATTTTTTAGGATATCAATACTATTTCAGTAAAATCTGGTAGAGATTCGTCCAGCCGTTTACTTTAGAATAGTCTATATTAGAATATAGGGTATCACGTATCCAACAATGAACCAATTTTTGAAAGTTGCTCTGCTCTTTAAACGACTTCAGCGTAGCCGTATTCTTATTTCAGAAATATAGGTACCTAATTTTAACAACTTGTGACTTTTCTGTAGATAACTATACTTATTTAGATTTTTAGGAGTGGAGTACTTTTGGTCATTTAGTTTTGCGTAATTTTTATTGTTTCAGACTCCTGGGGATCAATTTTCAACTGACGTTTATTTATTCCAAGATTTTAAAAGGGGTTGTGTAACATTTAGTCAAAATTCATCAAAACCATTTAATTGAATTTTTTGAAAATAGTATTTTGTACAGTAATAAGTAATTTCATAGTAGTCATAGGTAAAAATATTTTAGGTGGTATCTATAGAAATATTTATTAATACTTAAAAATTACAAAAATTATTTTTTCCAAATGCTTAGCAACAATTTAAAAATTATATAATTTTTTAATAAATTGGCCACAAATAGCTGTATTACAGTAGTAAAAAATCAATATTTTACGGTTTTTCGTAAATTTCGACGGTTAGACAAAAAATTTTGCAAAACCCTTTCTTAGCAGGCGCCTATGACCCAATAGGCACCTACATGCCAGATTTCAAGTTTGTAGGTATTGTAGTTTTGGAGATTTTGTGATAGGTGAGTGAGTCAGTGTATGAGTGGTATTTCTCTTTTATATATATATATATATATATATATATATATATATATATATATATATATATATAGATAAACGTAAACAATCAGTTGCTAGGTAAAATTTTTGTACAGATTCTAACATAATATGTATCATATATATCACTGTTATAATATATAATAATTATAAGAATTAATAAAAGTTTAGTAGGCGTTCTTATTTTTAGCATACATGCATGTAATGGGCCATTTTTTGTACAGCTGGATATGTGGCCGTATGTAAAACGTAGCTTACTTAGCTAGTATTTTGTACAATAAGCAAGCAATTTCATGGTAATCGTAGATAAAATCTTTTTTTTTTAAATATTTTTAAGTGTTTTGTTTATTATTCTAAATATTGATCGCGGTCGGCCTCTATGGATGTTTTGTTTGGTTTCGGATGCCGAAGCCATGGGACTGAAAGTGTTAATCATTGTCGGCATAATTTTATCCAAATTAACTAAAATTATTGACATTATAAATATTAATTCTTCTGTGCACATTAATTATTAAAATCGTTCACTGGAGTTGAAATTAAGCATATGGAAAAAGGCAATACGAAAGAAATTCCTATTTTTATTTGTACGACCTAATGGGAAAACAAATTCATATTTTAAGGTAAACATTTTAACATTTTACTTTATATTTTCTAAAATAATATTTTCCTTAATAAATAAATTTAAAAGAAATCGTTTTCATATGATATGTATAATACCAATGATTCAGAGGCGATTCTAAGATTTTTATTTTGGATAGGCTGGAACTAATTTGCACGTATACATTTTTACTTTTTTTTTACTACATTTTTTCTAATATTGCACTATTTATATGGGCGCACATAAATCTCAACTATACTTGAAAGAAAATTTTAAGTAAAAATTTGTAGCATATAGGAAAAGGCAAAGACATTTTTACAGAATGGTTACAATTAGTGATAACTAGAGTGAGGACACTGGTCCGCACAAACGGGGTGACCAATTTTTTATAACGGGTTTTAGCATACACTACGTCGTCAAAAGTATGGGGACACCGGGGTTCAAGGAGGTGCCCACACTTTTGAAGTGGTACTGTACTTAATGTTGTGGCACACTACCGTGTCAAAAGTGTGGCCACCCCCTGGGCCAAGGTGTCCCCATGCTTTTGCGACGTAGTGTATGCTAAAACCCGCTATAAAAAATTGGTCACCCCGTTTGTGCGGACCAATGTCCTAACTCTAGTGATAACAATTCCTTTCAATTTTAGTCACGTTAAATCGGAATCTTTAAGAGCTACACACACTGAGCTTTCTTTTGTTTTTATAGCAATAACTCCCAAGCTATTAAGTTCCCGTTTATCCAATCACGCTTGATCTTAAGTTACATTTGATTGTTATTATAGTGAAAACATCTCGTTTAGCAGAAGCTGTATACACATGTAAGTAATACCAACAAAATTAATAGCATTTGTTGACGATGTGAAAACAAGTTCTAAAAGTTACCTAGCTGCCTTTTACACCATATAAATAACATTTTTCACTTTTCGTTTTACATTTTTTTCAAAATTTCTAACTTGGTCCAAGCCTACCCGACTTACGTTTTAAAGTGGCTCACCAGTCCAGAAATTTCAAAAAAATCGGTATTTTTGTTTTTGCATTTTTTTATAGCCATACTTATCAGAAATCACTTTAATTAAACGCGTTTTTCTCGAAATGACTTTCTTCGACACCTGTGTCAAGATTACTTTAAATCTATTCTTCCAAATTAGCTCAAATTTGGGCAGAATATTTACAACACATTTCACTATTGGCTAAACCACAACCAGATTTTTTAGATAAAATATGGCCATTCATTTTATGACCATTTTAAACCCAAAAAAATTGTAGAATTTCATAACTTTTTTTTTAAACTGTCGCCATTTTGTTTCTATACATGCAAAATTGCTAATTCTGGTTCCGCCAATAACCATACTCATATAGATTAAGAATTTTTTTACTTTTTTTCTTCAGATGCTCCTGAGCTTCAAAATCCTGTCAAAGTGGAAGCACCTTTTTTTTAGATACTTACTATATGTATATACATATACATAATTATATTGATCAATATACGTTAAAGGAAAAAAAAATATTTTTGTAATCTTGGATAGTTAATAAAAGAACTAATATCATTTGTTATTTGTTTTCATTGTCCAATTTATCTAAAAAATATCGTGAAAAAACCTGTATTTTTCGATCTCTGGACTGATGAGCCTCCTTAATACCGTACCTGCATGATGACACACTACAAGAATATTTTTCCGCTAAGAAAATCGATTTCAAAATTAAGGAAAAATTTCACATAAAATAAATTTGCTGATGTAGAACGCATTTTAATCGATTTAAATTTCACACGGCGTAGTTGATAGAAACTGGACCAAATTTACCTTTAAGCAGCCCCTACACACTTTTCGCGTGAAAGCAATAAGGAAATTTTCAAAATTTTTCTATTTTCCTATCAATACAGTTGACAAGCATCATTCATTATTAATATTATGGAGGCCTTGGGGCACGTACTCCGGCTTTTGGTAGAAGCCAAAATATTTTCAAAAATTTACAATGTTTCCTATATTATGTCTAATTCAAACCTTCAGATCTATTAGGGCTGCTATATAAGGCGTGAAATGATGTTCAAAATAATTATACCAGGTATCCCGGTCGGATGTATACATACGATTTACATGTTAATTGATAACATAGGATTCCCATAAGGAAAAAGTTATGCCACAAGAGTGCTCTGGATAAACGTATTTATATTTTTGGAAATTTTCTTTTATAAAATAATTTTTTTTCACCAAATTATCTGCACAATTTCTTCAACAAAGTATTCTTTCCGTATTTCAATTATTTGAATATTTATTTCCGACAAAATTAAAAGATACCTTTTGAATTTACAAAATATGACGTAAATATTTATGTGAAAATATGAATTGCTTGAAAATTGCGACATTCATTTCTTTATTTTACTGCATTATTGCTGTTAAAGCGATAGTAACAGTAGTTACAATATTAAATTCGTATTATTAGTTTGTTCAAAGCACTCTTGTAACATAACTTTTTCCTTATGGGAATCCAATATTATCAATTAACAAGTAAATCGTAAGTATTGGCAGGGTGCGTAGTATATGGTGGGGAAAATTAAATCGATTGCAGCGTGAGTAGTAGAGAAAATAGGCAATAACACATGCTCATATGTATTTATAGTGTAATAAAAAATATTAAATAAAAATATAATACATTGATCCACTTTGATTATAAACTCAATTACCACTAATATGTCCTTCCTTATTTATCTGTCAACGTATTAACGTCTACACGTCAATCCATAAATACAGAATTAAAAATATTTGAGGTATTTTAAACTCACATGCAATGATGTTTTATAAGAAGTTATTGATGCTTGCCTTATGTATGACTGTACATTCAACTAAATGACTTATGCCAGCATTTCTTAATTTTCGAATTTCCCTGACGTGCTTCACTATCACCAGCAACTTTTTCCTCTGCATAGTCCGGGGTTGGAAGGAAATACTGTCTTGATAATTATACCCATGTTAACGTCGAAAATTGTTTAATTACTTTATTAATACAACTATTATACTTCATCCAGTATTTTATAGCTCAAATTGTTCAAATGTATTTATAAAAAAAAATAATTGTAAATAACAAATATTTGTATTCAGATTTTACGGTTTTTTTGAAAATATTTTAAATTTATTTCCACGGTTACCATTAGATGTCGTTGCCGCTGCGACATTTTGGCGAGTGGTTCTGTAGTTATCAACATTTTTAATATTTTTAAAAGATCCTATCAATGGAGTGTGGCACACAGTTTCCTCGTATTCGTAACAAATTTTTATCCAAATTTAAAATGAATTTTTATTAAAAGTTTATCCAAAATCTTTTGTAAAAAAAACGTAAAATTGGTTATTAAAAAAACACAATAATTCGAATATGTTTTATGCTTTTAAAAAATAAAGTATGAATAAAAAGTAAAGTGGTATAGTCTTTCAACAATAAATAGTACCAAATGTGATAATATTTTAGAACATTTCGCGGAAAACTATTAAAAAAAAATTTAGCTGAAGAATAGTAAAATATTGGTAATTATAATTTTGTTCATAAAAATTATTTATCTACAAGATTTCTAAGTTTTCTACCAAACATATACCCTGAAATTATATTTTCGTCGTACAGTTCATGAAAATTTGTCGTAACTCAAAATATTTGTAGGCTAAATTATAAAATTATAACAATATATATTTTACATAGGCTAATCCCCAAATACTCTTAAAATTTGAGCGAAGTGGAACTAGTAGCAAGTAAGATACCGACATTTCATGGTAGCATCATAGCTATCATTACTGCGATTATGATGAAATTCTTAGGGGGCCATCTAAGAACAAAGCTGCATAATTTCTGAGAATTTCATTAAAAACAATAGAATATGTAATTTACAATATAAGCCACTTGGTGCGATTTGGCGACACACAGACGGACAGACAGGTATGAAACCAGACTGACAGACAGATACGAAATCAGACAGACAGACAGACAGACGGACACGAGACATTTATATGAAAATTTTCATTTTGGCAGGAAAAAATTTTTATATTTCAAAAGTGATGACAATGCTTCTGCTACTTTCGTAGTCTCGGAAGCAAAGGGTCAAACTAATATATAATAGGTAGTATTCCAACTGTAGCCGTCAGGTGACGTAAAATCCTCCCCACTTCGCATTACTATGTTGTGTAGGTACTCACTGTTTGCAGTGGTATTGGTTTGATGTTTGCTTCTGTATTCGTATTCACACACACAACTACAAAACACCTATTATGGGACAGAGCAACGTGTGCAGTTCACGTAACAATGTCAACACCGACTGACTACATGCCTTAAGCTGTGACTGACCAACAAATGACTCCAAGCGAGCTACACTCTTTTGATATTAGTTGGCTTCTAGTGTTCTATGTTCGGAAGCTTCTAAATCTTTTGTTTTTTCGATTTTTCTTAAACTTTGCTTATGAAAATTTGTGAAACCTCTATATGTACATATGTCTACTTATTTAATTGTTTCAATCTAAAAAGTAAATAGCATCACTGTATATAATATAAAATATTAATTGTAGATCATGTGAAGGTCACAAAAACAATTATAATTGTTATTATTTTCATTTTAATTGTACAATATAAATACTGAACAATTGGATGTAGGGGAAAATTGTGTAATTTCGGCCAACCTGTAAAATAATTCTTTCAATTTTAATAAAACTATCTAAATACCCTAAAGTGATTATGATTAATTATAAAATGATGTCTTAGAGTCATATACTCACATATAGTTTATATTGACCCATAGCAGATCCAAACAAAGAAATTTCAATCAATATTTTAAATTCGCCGGAAGTTAATACACTTAATATGGAATTTTTTTTAAATAATCTCCATGCATTGTAACTTTATCATATCCTAAAGTATTCAAACTCTAAAATATTGAATATGTTACCCTCCGGCGAATTTAAAGTATTTTTCGGCCATTCAGTATTGACTGAAAACTTTTTCGTTTGGATCTATTTTCTAAAAATATTTTTACTCGGAATGTCATAGATCGAAGATTTTTTGGTCGGGGAGGTTTTTGGAGAGATTTAGCTACCAGAATATAATTGACGGGATGAATAACGTCGGCCACCCTCAAAGTATATCATATAGAGTAGCAATATCGGTTATGAAAAGCCTAAAAAAACTAAACAGTTATATTACTGGACCACATAGATATCATTCGAAAGTGATAGTTAAAATGGTCGTCTAAAACGGTTGAAAAAACTTCAAAAACGGAGAAGCAATAGAAAAGAAACACTTTTAAATAAATATCAATATTAAAATAAATAAAATTGTTAAGAAAATACTCTTAAAGATGATCAAGTGTTTGCACATCTATTTTATACACATATAGGCACAAAACAGAAAGAATGATAGTATAATAGTCCAAAATCAAACGCAGTTTTCAGCCATACACAATCATTTTAGATTGCAGATTTGATCTGTCGTTCAAAACTATTGACTAAATATCAGAGGCGTAACTCTATTGGAGTAGGTGAATCAGCCGCTCCAGACTGCATGATAAAAATGGGCGCAACAATAAGGAGAAGAAATAGGTGCAGGGGAAGAGTGAATTTTTTTTTTACTCGTTAGATCAAATTTTTACGTAAATGGGAAAATGGAAGAGGTTGACAAAGTTTTTTTTTGTTTGCCACTTTCATTTTTCGGAGATAAGAGGACTTTGCCCAAGGGGACGCTCAACTAAAAGTCGGTCCAGAGAGCAAAATTTGTAACTACGCCTTTGCTAAGCATCCCACCATTCCAAAACTGTCACTGGCTTTTGGTTACGCTCACAAAAAGGGCGGTTTTCACCACCCACATCGTTTTTTTTAACCGCTTTGAACGTTATTTTTGAACAAAAGTATAATTTTTGAACATTTATGAACAAAAAGGCCACCTTATGCTGTTACTGTAACACAACTAGTTTATCTATTTACAACTTTTTTCTACAAATTTTGTACTATTTAAATTTATTTAGCTAACTATTTACTTAACATTAAAAAGTTTTTAACAAGAAACAACATTTTTTTCTGGTTTTATCACTTATTATTACACGAGAGGTTTGTATTTTTTCGAATAAATTTACAACGAATAAATTTCTAACGAAAATTTGTTGCCTAGCAATTTAACGAGAAGAACTGTCAACTAACAAAAACGGGACAGCGAAGCTAAAGCGTTTTTGGGTTGAGAGTTTCTGAGTTGCAGAAAACACAAATTTATTCAGAAAATATACAAAACTCAAGTGTAATATGGTAAGACAATTTAACGAATAAAATAAATTAGTATAATGCATATTATTATTTAATACGTTGTTACCATGGTTCTGAAATCAGTTAAAGTTACCAATATGAATTTTTGTTTCATTTTTATCGTGTTTACCTACAATGAAATAATCAATGAAATGTTTTGTACCATTTTTTCCGCTGTAAAAATCTATCCTAACTTTTTTTCCATGGTAAAAGTGAAAAATCTACAATATTCTTATAGGACTTGATACAAATGAGTTAAATTGTCAAAAAAAAATTATCTAAATGCCAAAACACAAATTTGTTCAAATATCCCTTTGTTTACTGGAACTCCTTATTGTTCACTTTACCCTACTAATGATATTTTATTTGTAATTGTTCAAAATGATTTATAATATTAAATGATATAAAAATGTTAGTAATTAAATATTCCTTGAACTTGAAATTTGCAGTCATGTTGCTGTATGTAACAGATGAGGAAATATTTTAAAAATCAGTAAATAAAATTGTTGTAAGAAAGAATTTTTATTGTTTTTTTTTTTTTTTTTTTTTTTTTTTAATTTAGCAATGAAATACAAACTGTGAGTTTATCACTCAGAAATAGTTTTCTGTGGCGTTTCAAAACAACAAAAAAAAAAAGAAATACAGGAAAATTTTGCTTTAAATGATAAGTGTGTATTTATTTATATGTGCTAGAAATATTCATCTTCAACTTATGTTTACATACAATTAGAGGTGACGCACAAAAGCAATGTTGTCTATTGTAACTTTGCTTTTTGTACTTTTTTTTTTCAAAGACCCTTATATTCAGCAAAGCAAGTACCTCCGGCAGTACAACACAAGTCACAGTGGATACAATTTTTAGAAATTTCAGTTTCTAACAACTATTTTCGACAATATAATATTTTAAAAGTGCACCCCCTTGACCCTAAAAACGCAAAATAAATTTTGGCTCTTTCTAACCTTTGAATGGAATGACCTTTTTCGGCTATAACAGCTGATCCTTTTTTTGTATGGTGGATCGGAACCGCATAAAAAAAATATATTCAAACTTCATAAATAGCTATAAAAGGAGTTCGATACAGATTGTAAAAAAAAAAAATTTATGCGGTGGATCGGGAGCGCATAAAAAAAGTTTCATCGAAAATGCATAACTCAAAACGCTCAAACCTCAATTTTAATAGAAGTTGCTTTTCTAAATAAGATAAAGCCTTAATTTACACGTAGAAACATTTTATTTCATTTTTATAATATTATGAAAATTTTGAAAAATACATCTGTAAAAAAATTAAATGATTCAATAACTTATGTTCTTATACAATGTATTGATTAAATGCTTGAAAGCCTTTAAAAAGTGTTCTTATCAAAGAAAGTTATTACAGTAAATGTTTAGGTTTCTTACTGTCTCTTAATTTTGATTCATATTATGTATTTTAATGGCCATTTTTTACAAAATGAATAAAAAATCGCACCAAAAAAGGCCGCATAAAAAAAGGTTCAGCTGTATTTATAAAGCCTTAGGGAGCTCGCACACTGTATACGATTCAGTCATATGTATACATACGTACAGTTACGACATCCGACACAATTCAATTTTGTTTGAATTTATTTACGTTTACTTACGATTAAATTACATCAAATCTGTCATTACATGATGAAATTCACCAAATTCATCCCTTTTTGCATATAATTCATTTACCCACTCGGTTCTACTCGGCGACGACGGCATAGTTTACGTGTTAGAAGACAATTTTGCTAAAAGATATAGATTCATGTCGAATGAATGTTATCAGAGAACTTCTAATAATTAACTAATAGTGTCGGACAAACACGTAACCAGTGTGCGAGCTCAATTCGTACGACAAGAGTCGTACAAATACGTACGTACAAAATCGTATCCAATGTGCGATCAGCCTTATATATCAATCCGTCCTTAATTACTGAAAAAAAAATTTAAATCCCATAAAAAAGATCGCATCAAAACAGTTTTTGCTGTACATAGGCACACACAATGTTAAATGATTGTTGTTATCATAAGAATACTACATTATACTGTCGCGGGTCATAACATTGGAACACTACATCAATTTCTTGCATCTATTCTGTGTTTCATGTGTCTGTCTATATTTTTACTACCTACATCAATATCAACAACAACAACAATAAATTTATAATTATAATTAGAGAGTAAATTGCAATTTAAAAATTGTTTTCAATTCAAACGTCAAATTAAATGAACTAAGTAACAGTGAACTACAATAATATTCAATGTTATTTAAATTGTTTTAAAAATATTTTTTTCTTAAATTATTTAAAAGTGATTTTTACCAAAGTTATTTACATATTTCCTTCAAAATGTGTGATTTATTGGAAACGGATCGAAAAGCTGTGTTGAAATTATACAATAAAACTGAAAATTCAGTTAAAGATGATATACAATTGTTGAAACAGTGGTTAACGTATCAGAAATATTTACCGGAAATTGACAGTAAGTACTCATATCAATAAATTCTAATATATTTTTATTACATTTGAGTTAAACCCACATTTTTAATCATGTTTTAAAAACTTGAGAAGTTTTCAGTACGCGCACGACGATAGAGCTCTAAATAGTTACAAATAAAAGCTCCTAGAATTATATCAGTTTGCATAATTTGGAATAGGTGAGCTCATTTTCATTCGTCATGTGCGACATTATTTACACTAAAAAATACACGACAAAACATGTCACACATGACGACAGAAAATTAGCTTATTTATAATGAAATTTAAATTATAGAATTCCAGGAATTTTTATTTGAAATTTTTTAGAGCTTTTTCGTAGTGGACTTTTAAAACTCTTTTATTTGAAATTTTGTAAGTTTTTATTGTTGGGAACACTATTCAAGGAAAGATTTTACTTAACTAATTTTTTTTTAAACGTGGCCAAGGACCATCTCGCAATTACATACTTTCAAAGTGGTTTTTTAAAATTCTTTACTTTTGTCCTGGATATCCTGAAATATTCTGGAAACGGTCAGACTTGTTCTCAGCAAATTTGATTAAGAACTATTTCACAATTACCAGCTTTTAAAGTGGGTTTTTAAGATTTCTAATTTTATTTTTATCCTGGAATCCCGAAATATTTTAGAAACGGCTAAACCAATGTTTTATCTGATTAAAAACCACACTGCAATTACCAGCTTTCAAAGTAGTTTGTTAAAATACCCTGGAAACTATTCGACTCATTTTCATCAAACGTGGTTAAGAACCATCCCACAATTAACTGTTTTCAAAGAGGGGTTTTTTGAGATTTTTAATTTTTATCCTGATAGTCCCCACATATCCTGGGAACAACTGAACTAAAGTTCATATTACCTGGTTAAGAATTACCCCGAAATTACCAGATTTTAAAGTAGGGTTTTGGAATATCTTAGATTTTCATCAAAACTGGCTAAGACTCATTCCTGGATTATCAGCTTTAAAATGAAAAAAATCGCATTAAATTTAATTAAACCGTTTTGGAGAAAAATGGTAACAGACACACAATTACAAACACATATACACTCCGCAAATCGACTCCTTAGATCAGATTTATTTTCACAACATAAATAGTATAGATTGGTTCAGTAATATTTCTAAAAAAACATTTCACCTCCACCAAATTTCAATAAAATCCGATGGTTTGCTTGAGAGTTATCACAATAAACGTCACTTTCGATTTTAGAGAAACTTCTATCACAATTCAGAGATCAAATCTCACTCGCTCTAAAGAAAAATTAATCTTCGTGATTTTTTTCAGTTATATAGTCAATCGGTAATTTTATCATTCAGTAAGTTCTTTTATCACAGCTATCTTATCGTAATTATATTTTATCCGTAGGAAAGAAGTGCGGTTCCAAGAACAAAAGTAAAATAAAATTTTTCTTGATACTTAAAGAAAATGGATAATGCTTGTAAAAGTATGCTTCTAATCGATTGCATATAAAGGTTTGCGAAGAAAAAATTATTGGAAATGTGTCTTTTTTAGCTTGTAATCGTGAATAAACCCTTAAGCCGTTATGACCCAGCCGACCCAGCTCTCATTAAAATTTTGACGGTCATTGACGTCATAAAATGTCCGATGAAGCCTTATTAACTTATACACGCTACGTAGGACGTTAACAATTCCATATGGAATGTATTTAGCTGTCAAAATGGTGTACCTGTTGGGCGTTTTGTCATTATAGACTATGACCGTCATGGTGCTAATCATAAGCCGCTAAAGGGACTTTATAATGGGCGCCTAAAGTAAACGGTCTTTGAAAATGACATTGACCAATGTAGAATTAATCATATGTTAGGTTAACATAATAAACAACAGCAAAGGATATTTGCCTTTTCATAAAAATAAATGCAAAAACCATAATTTTAAGAAAAAAGTAAACACAGTAAAATTAACAATGACAAGTAGACAGGTAAGTAATGTATTCTGATTGAGTGGACATGCTCAACCAATAAACATCAAATATTTAACTGACACATTTAAAAAAAAAAAAACAACCGTAGTATCATACGTAGTATTTTACCTACATACGTTGTTAATTTAGTTATGTAAGAGAAAAAAACAATTTTATATTACATATTAACATAAACAAATTAATTTTTGGACTTCTAATCAAAATTAGCCTTTTACAGTTTTCATTTGAATTATTTATTTATTTTCGGTGTTTTTCCTACCTATTATATAATAAAGTAATTTGTTATTTAAATTTCGGATATAAGTGATATGACACAACTGAAATTACTTGTACAATAAAAAAAAATTAATAATAATAAATAATTATTTAAATAAGTCATTTAATCCATTCAACCGTTTTATTAGCACCTTCATACATCAATCAAGTCATCTTACGTATGCACACCTGTATACAGAGTTTCTTGGCCACTAAGACTGGCCTGGAGTGCTTTCTTTGCGTTCTCATTATTCTGTTTCAGATATAAATTAATATTGTACTATAAACTCTGGAAGTAAGGTGTAGTTTTTATGTAAAATTTATTATCTGAGCATTTGCAAACGCCTGATACAACCACTCACGTAAGGGTTTAGATCAATGAAATGAGTTTGCTGTGTAATCTTCTGGTGTTCATACACGGAGAGAAAATTCATAGAAAAATTACTGTGCTCAGCACTACAATCGACGTGTAAAAGGCGAACATATTCAATTCTGTACGGTAAAAATATAAAAATTATAATTAATCATAGAAAATTTAAAGGATAGAATGTTCTTTCCGTAATATTAGCTCCGTAAAATTTGTAAAACAGCACAGTAAAAAGTTCCATTCCCAACAAAAAAATATTTTTGAATTGTTTTTCTTACAAAAATTACCATGCTGTCTTATAATATTTCAAATGCTACCTGCTAAGAGTAGAAAGAAAGAAAGAAAGAGAAGGTATCAACGCTGTCACATAGCGAGGCAGGCTGCAGAAGGTATCAACACAATCATACATGAAGGTCACATAGCCAGGCTGGTGTGGCAAGTAACATAGCCAGGCTGGTCACTGCTGATGTGGTGTCGTGTCCAATGCAAACAGTATTCATTAGAATGTCTTACAGGACGGTCACCGTTTAATTCATCATTTTGTTACTTCACTATATTCAGTATTAGAATATATTGTTGCCAATAATTTTGTATGCATCATAAAGAATCAAAGGTCGGAAAAGATTGATTGTTCCTCAGTGCGTACAGCCCAAGAAACATAACGTTGCAGGTCAGACGCGCAAATGAAAGAGTACGACAACAAGAATTAAACTATAACATATACGCATAAGAGTGTGATAGAAGTTGTGTTAGCACATTAAATTTTACCATGCTAGCACAATTTTTATGAAGCCATGACTAATACTTTTTACGTTTCAATTTAATAATATTTACATGATCGTAAAATATTTTTTACTTTGGTCGTTGATCACGCACGCATTATAAGAGATCATGGTAATTTTTCTGAAATTTTATCTACAAAAATTATATGATTTTTTCTCCCGGTATGCATATAAATTTTTTTTGGAATTCAAGAATGTCAACAATTATAAAAAATTATATAAAATGTTTTATGTACCTACGACTGAATCATAGAAGCCTTATTTCATTATGCTGTTAGCAATGTGAAAAATAGCACTTCATAGTACTAGCTGCATAATGAAAAGCAAAAAGCACTAGTGAGTGCCATAAACAACAGACTACTTGATAAATATTCATTTTATAATAAACAGAAAACATTCTAACATTCATTTTTCATCTGTTTCGAAAAAAAAATATTAAGAAGAGGTGATGGAAATTTGCCTGAAATAAACATTAAAATACCAAATTGTTTAATTAATACTAATTATGTATATGTTTGTATAATTATGTGTATAAATGGTATATAAATATAGGGTACAAGCCCCTATACCCGAACGCATTCAAGACTCGAACATTTTTAATATTTATCGGTTTTTTTTTTTTCAGAAATAACTTCATAACTTCATTAATATATAAAATATTAAAACTGTTCGAGTATTGAACGCGTTCGGGTATTGGGGCTTTTACGCGATATTTATTTACCATTTATACACATAATTATACAAACATATACATAATTAGTATTAATTAAACAATTTGGTATTTTAATGTTTATTTCAGACAAATTTCCATCAGCTCTTCTTAATATTTTTTTTCCAAACAGATGAAAAATAATAACAATTAAAGCATGTTTTAAACACAATAAATTTTTCTATGCCGACTATATAAGTATAAAATAAATTTTTTGTTTAAAATATAGACGTTACGTCTATAAATTTGATTTTTATCGATAATTATAATTAGAAATTTTGGTACTAGTACATAAAGCTGTGTATAGGTACAATTTGTACATAATTTGACTTTATGACTTTGCCTTTTGTGCATAAATAGTTATTATCTATATGAACGCTAGGAACACCATGAAATTACGCATTTATTGTACAATATACAATCTAGGTAAATTATGTTTTACACACAATTGTGGGAAATGTTATGCTTTACACACGTCTTTGTGTAAAAAAAACACAGCTTACAACATTTTTATTAATTTTTATATTGTATATTATATTAAAACCTGTACAAAAATTTCCCTTTAACAACACAATCTTAACATTTGTTTTTAGTAAAATTTTACATAATTTTAGTGTATGATATTCATACTAAATTTATATATTGTTGTTGCCTAATATGACTTTTTCATCTTTAGCCAATTAGACCATTGAAACCTCGTTTTCGGACAAAGAGTAATTAAAATATTTTGGGATATGGGTAAGTAATTTCCCTTTGGCTGAAAATAAAAAAGTAACATTAGCCAACGATCAAAACTAAAATTTAGCCGGTTAATCTTAAGATTATATTCTCTTTCAATATCAGCCGTAAAATATGTGTATCCATACATGTATATAACATTTACTTATTATCTGATCTAAGAAACATTGAAAGTCTGTTTTTAATATGAATGAATTTCAAATTATTATTTTTTTTAATTTTTAATAGTTAATTGGATCAATTTTGTTACATTTGGTGACAGATACTATACTAACTTCCCAGTGATGCGATTCATAATTAATCACTGAACTACCTTGAATGTAATTTAATGTAATTTGAAATTATTATGTTGTAATTTCAATTTCATATAAGAACAGAAATAAAATGACAAACTTTTGAATATTTTATACATTAATATAAATAAATTAATAAATATGAATGCGAATAAATTATTTATGGTCTCTTTTAATTTGCAAAATATAAAAATAATTAATAACACTAATTTAATCACTTATTTGCTTTCAATGTTAAGCATAAAAAATTCACCAGGTGCGTATCAAACACACATTAAGTCAGGACTTTGTAGTCAGAAGCTATATAATTTTCCATAATTCTTGGGATAAAATAATATTTCTTAGGCTTGACCGGGGTAATTGTGAATGGATTTTCATGAATTGAGATAAAAGCGTTGTTTTAAGTATTTTTTATTTTATATATCACATTATGGTTGATTTATTTTTAATTCTACATTATTCAGGATGCACCATACAAATTTTGAGCAAATTCGTATGAAAAATAAAATTGTGTCCAAAAATTGGGGGTTTTCAGATATGAGGTTGGGACAGAGAACGCGCGAAATACTATAAATATATCTGAAAGAAAATATAAAAATGTAAAAACGACTTGTGAATAAGTATATTTGAAACCATAGAGTAATAGAGAAAACATATCTATGCCTACACTACTGGAACCAGTGTAACATGTAAGAGATAGACAATATTATGTTGTATACACACACTCGGTTTACATTGTATTAGTGCGATTTTGTGTATTTGTGTGAGTAACGCAGATAGTAGGGGCGGTTACGTGGCTCAGTTATTGCATACATAGCTATGACAGCATACGCATGTACTAGGGGATGTGACAATACCAACAACAATCAAGTCCATTATCGTGTGATTGATCTTCAATCATCGACTGCTACTGACAAACTGACAACTAAGAAGCCTAATGAGCACAGAAGTACACACTCGTGATTTCAGAAAAGAGATAGTTGCGGGGTCTCTGTCCTCTGTGTTTGAAACACTGAATGGCATTTGCTATTCAGATGCTTTTGGAATTAACATGATGTGTGTCTATGTGGCCAACCAGCTTTTCTCGCTCCAGGCTTCGTACTTGTTAAGGACGGCCCTGGTTAGTATCTGAATTTTTATTTAAGTTATGTAACAGAAGACAAAAAAATTTCAAATACGTAAACAATTAGTTTTGTTTGTTATCATAATTATTAATTGCCTACATTTTTGGGTATTTCCTACTAGATTACATAATTAACTAGTTGTGTACAAAAAACTGAATTTATTTTATAAAATTGTAGTAACAGAATTAGTGTAAATAAATGAAAAACAGCATAGTGGCTATGGAGTTGACGGTTCCAGACGCATTTAGGGCTAATATTTTTTTTTAAATAAAAATAGTCGAATCGAATGTAGCGCTTTCCTACACTGTTAGATCACTGTACGAACAATGTTCTTAAAAAATAAAATTATTAAACTTTTCTTTTTTAATAGCTCTGTATATTGATTGACTAACTGACTTTGATATACGTGTTAATTAATTATTATCAGGGATGGCGAGAGCAATATCAGGCCTCGGGCAGACGAAAATTTTCGTTCGATATTTCAACACATTTTTCCATTTTTACCCCTAAAAATAGCTTGGTGAGAAAAAAAACCATCGACCTTTTCCCGGACCCTCCATCTACCTTCCGAACATCCGGACCCCCTTCTCGCCGGCACTGATTATTGTAGAAATTTAGACTTTAGGTATATAATATATACTTCTAACACAAGATACTGAGAAAAATTTTCTTATTCTTATTCATATCTTTCACAATTAGTTGTTTCTTTACGCTATTTTTGGACCAAAACATCTGGATCTCATTTAGGCAATGTACAGTAGCATCACTCATAAGTTATATAGTTGCATAAGTTATAACCTCTCATAAGTTATAACTCCACGAATCTCTCACCTAAGATGTCTTAATAAATTTGGCACATGTGCGTTTACCCTTCCAAGGGTACACGTTATGTATTTTAACAAACCGCGCATTGTCACACATTTACTACTATAAGACTACGCATGCGCTGGTAACTGTAGTAGGAGCATCAAAAGGGAGACAATATAACTAATGAAAGATTCAAAATATAACTTACGAGAGGTTTATAACTTATGAGGGTATAACTTATGAGAGGTTCTACTGTATATCCAAACCTGGGACATTTTCTAGATAATAGTATTTTGGATAACTTTAATAAAGTGCATTGCTCGGTGACCAAAACTTGTTTTCTGAGCTAAGCCACTATTGGCGACGCAAAGATTCTCACTCGCGCCTCTGGTGGTAAAATTAGAACTAGCATCAAGTAAAAATATACGTATACGATTACTGGGGGATATAAAATCTAGTAATCTGCGCATAATTTGTATAGTACCTTTTTCTATCGACAATTAAACGTATACAAAAATTTTTACTTGATACAGCTTCTAATTTAAAAAACCAGGAGCGCTCGCGTAATCTTTGCGTCGCCAATATTATTAAGTTTTTAATGTTTAAATTATCCTTTAAAAGATTAAAACAACTCTGTCAACACAATATCACAAAGTATTAACTTTTACTAACTTGCTGTATCTTTTTACTTTCAGATAAACGTCTGGAACGAATGTTACTCAACAGAAAATTTAGTTTAGAAAAGACAAAACAAATGATCAACACTTATTTTACAATGAGAAATTACGTACCAGAAATTTTTGAAAATCGGGACCCGAAAAGCATGAATATACAAAATATGTTTAAAACGGCGTAAGATTTCACAAATTATTATCAACTAATTTTCTTTCCAAAATAAAATTTATGTCTCTCTTTCTATTCACATAGACCATGGATTCCATTAAGGAGACTAACGGATAACTATGAACGTGTCTCAATAATGAAATTTGTAAATTCAGATCCAAATGAATTTGAACCGTGGGATCATTTTTCCTTGAACTTAATGATTGAAGAAATACGTCTGCACTACGAATATTGCAATGGAAATCAAATTATTTTCGATTTAGAGGGATGTAAATTTGGACATTTATTGAAAATGACACCAACAGTTATTGCAAAATCGCATAAGGTTCATATGGTAAGTTGTGAAAGTATAGATTAGTTGCACTCATTTAAGTAAGATTTGGCTACAAACTACTATAATGTCAATAGTATCAAAAAAAAAATTAGTGGCAATCTGTGGAATGATTCCATTCTTTACACTTTTCCGAATACAAATCATCAGCCCGATTAAATCCTTAAAGTTTTTGAAACAAAAAATCTTTTGACGGCTGTGTTTTGAATTTTATAAATAAAAGTATTTCAAAAATGATTCATATTACAAAAGAACAAATAACACAATTACCTAATTATACATATTTTTCGTTAGAAAATCAATACCTGTTTCTTAAAATATTTGCAAAAAATACATTTCGTTCGCAAGTTCGCTAAAAAGTAAAAACGTTGACTAACGGAATTAACTATAATAATTTAAAATCTCCATTTATTAACTAAATTTAACTTCTGTAATTTTACAAGAAAGCACTTTAAAAATACATACGGACTACGTTTTTAGACTTTTTCGTCATAATCAACCAAAGAAATTGAATACTTCTGGTCCTGTCTCTCATTTCGCACCAAAAATTTTCCGTATTCGTCAAAAAAATTTTAAACAGAGGAGTTTTTTCCATGTTATTGTATAATAATCGTATAAGTTATACATCTTTATAATCTTGACATTGTTTTTTTACATTTTGTTATACATTTTTTCAATTATTAATCCGTTATCGTATTAGTAATGAATACATCAAATATAAAAAATAATTCCAGTTATACATAAAAATATGAATACTTGTTTTACTACGGGTTTTATTTTTTAGTTTAAAAAAAAATTTAAAAAATTATTTTCCATTGAATAAAAAAAAACGCCGTGAGCAGCGGGGCCCCATCACGGTAGTCGAATTTTCCCCTTCATCTTCGGTATTGAATGTTTACAAGCGAAATGTAATTGAAAGTCTACAACCGAATTGTCATTTTGTTGGTTTCAAAACTGGTCATGAGTGTTCGGCTGATCGAGGCTTTAAAAAAAGGTTTTAAGTATTTAAGGGCTGTATCTCAGTAAATTTCAATTTTGTGCCGAAAACAGGTAGCAGAACAAAAACCAACACAATTCGTACGAGGGCAT
This sequence comes from Brachynemurus nebulosus, assembly GCA_035578155.1. Classification (NCBI taxonomy): domain Eukaryota; kingdom Metazoa; phylum Arthropoda; class Insecta; order Neuroptera; family Myrmeleontidae; genus Brachynemurus; species Brachynemurus nebulosus. Next base: position 880,884 of record JAPWDM010000055.1, on the reverse strand, counting down.
TCCTGCCCATGTTTATCCGCTAATTGCCTTTATGTTTTAGTTTTAAATATTAAAAAAGGACCTTAAATAGTAAACTGGAAGGCCTTTATAAAGATATTTTTTCTTTCAAAAAAAAAAATAAAAAATAAAAAAAATAAAAAATAAAAAATTATTTCTTCGGTATTGAGTGTCTACAAGCGAAATATAATTGAAAGTCCACAAGCGATTTGTAATTTTGGTGGTTTCAAAACTGATAATGAGTGTCCGGTTGATCGGGGCTTTATAAAAAGATTTTAAGTTTTTAAGGGCTGAATCTCAGTAAATTTCAATTTTGTGCCGATAGAAGTTAACAGGGAAAAAGCCAACACAATTCGTACAAGGGCATTTCTATCCATGCTTATCCGCCAATTGCCTTTGTGTTTTACTTTTAAATATTAAAAAAGGAACTTAAATAGTAAACTGGAAGGCTTTTATGAAGATATTTTTTCTTTCCAAAAAAATCCAAAATTTCTATTTTATAAATAATAAAAATCCAAAATTCCTAAATAATAATTAAATAAATAAATAAACATTGACTTTAATAACATTTGCAAATTACTTAATATGTATGTATTTCATTTGTTAAAAAATTGTATTCACTTTTTTTTAAATTTTTTAAAATTACTATTCGCCTACTTGTATTTAGAATAAACATAATGCTTTTAAAACACATTTAACAATAGCATTCAATTCCGATGTAAAAATGGGAGAAGTGGGGGGAAAAGTGATGCGGACTCCCTACAAGGTACTAGCTGGATACTAACTGAATACATGTACAAAATTTCAGCCCTCTAGGTTTCCTTATGGAGTCTCTAGACGTGTTAGAAAACAAGCAAAAAAATTAAGGAAATATTGGCGTCAAAATCGTGGGGGTAAGGGTTAAAAGTTGAAACCTCCAAAAAACAGTGTCTGGCTATTAGCTTAACCTGTACACCAAATTTCAGCCCTCTAGGTTTATTTGGGGAGATTTTGACCCGAACGAAACTGTTAAAAAACAAGAAAAATCATATTCTTTTGGGTATAAAAATGGTGGGGGTAGGGGTTAAAAGTCGAGACCCCCAAAAGGCACCCCCTTGATACTAACTCAATCCGAATACAAAATTTCAGCCCTCTAGGTTTATTCGGGTGACCTGTGCGAGTGGTACAAACTTCGAAAACGTCGAAAATGCATGAAATTGTAGCTTAAAAATGAGGGGGGTGGGGGTAAAATATTAAAACCTCCAAAAAGCACAACCTAGGTACGAACTTTATCAACACACCAAATTTCAACCCTCTACGTTAATTCTGGGGGGCTGGGGGCCTGTTAGATCCAGCGAAAATCGTTTTTCCCCCCTCTACTCCCACCATATCATCCTAGGAAGCTGAATTTTGGATATGTTGTAGATAATTGACCGAAACATTATTTAAAACCAGTTTGAAAAAGTTTTATTGCTTTTCAGCCCCCCACGACCCCCTTAAAGGTCGGGTCCGAAAAAAAATTTGCCCAAAATTTGACCCCACTTTGATAGTATTGTTGTGCATCGGAATAAGCCCCATTTACCAAATTTCATCTCTTAACTTCCATAGGGGGGCCCTACACATATTAAAAGGTTGCGGGAAAATATATATATATATATATATATATCAGACATCTTTTTTTTTTACATAATCGTGTTCTACGGGTCCGAAAACGGATAGCGCCCCTGGTCTCGCCTCTCGCAGCTCTTATCGTATAGACTGTATAAGTCTAATTTTTCGGAGAAAATTCGACTAAAAATTATTTCTTCGGTATTGAGTGTTTACAAGCGAAATATAATTGAAACTCCACAAGCGATTTGTAATTTTGGTGGTTTCAAAACTGATAATGAGTGTCCGGTTGATCGGGGCTTTATAAAAAGATTTTAAGTTTTTAAGGGCTGAATCTCAGTAAATTTCAATTTTGTGCCGATAGAAGTTAACAGGGAAAAAGCCAAAACAATTCGTACGAGGGCATTTCTATCCATGCTTATCCGCCAATTGCCTTTGTGTTTTACTTTTAAATATTAAAAAAGGAACTTAAATAGTAAACTGGAAGGCTTTTATGAAGATATTTTTTCTTTCCAAAAAAATCCAAAATTTCTATTTTATAAATAATAAAAATCCAAAATTCCTAAATAATAATTAAATAAATAAATAAACAGTGACTTTAATAACATTTGCAAATTACTTAATATGTATGTATTTCATTTGTTAAAAAATTGTATTCACTTTTTTTTAAATTTTTTAAAATTACTATTCGCCTACTTGTATTTAGAATAAACATAATGCTTTTAAAACACATTTAACAATAGCATTCAATTCCGATGTAAAAATGGGAGAAGTGGGGGAAAAGTGATGTGGACTCCCTACAAGGTACTAGCTGGATACTAACTGAATACACGTACAAAATTTCAGCCCTCTAGGTTTCCTTATGGAGTCTCTAGACGTGTTAGAAAACAAGCAAAAAAATTAAGGAAATATTGGCGTAAAAATCGTGGGGGTAAGGGTTAAAAGTTGAAACCTCCAAAAAACAGTGTCTGGCTATTAGCTTAACCTGTACACCAAATTTCAGCCCTCTAGGTTTATTTGGGGAGATTTTGACCCGAACGAAACTGTTAAAAAACAAGAAAAATCATGTTCTTTTAGGTATAAAAATGGTGGGGGTAGGGGTTAAAAGTCGAGACCCCCAAAAGGCACCCCCTTGATACTAACTCAATCCGAATACAAAATTTCAGCCCTCTAGGTTTATTCGGGTGACCTGTGCGAGTGGTACAAACTTCGAAAACGTCGAAAATGCATGAAATTGTAGCTTAAAAATGAGGGGGGTGGGGGTAAAATATTAAAACCTCCAAAAAGCACAACCTAGGTACGAACTTTATCAACACACCAAATTTCAACCCTCTACGTTAATTCTGGGGGGCTGGGGGCCTGTTAGATCCAGCGAAAATCGTTTTTCCCCCCTCTACTCCCACCATATCATCCTAGGAAGCTGAATTTTGGATATGTTGTAGATAATTGACCGAAACATTATTTAAAACCGATTTGGAAAAGTTTTATTGCTTTTCCGCCCCCCACCACCCCCTTAAAGGTCGGGTCCGAAAAAAAATTTGCCCAAAATTTGACCCCACTTTGATAGTATTGTTGTGCATCGGAATAAGCCCCACTTACCAAATTTCATCTCTTAACTTCCATAGGGGGGCCCTACACATATTAAAAGGTTGCGGGAAAATATATATATATATATATATATATATCAGACATCTTTTTTTTTTACATAATCGTGTTCTACGGGTCCGAAAACGGATAGCGCCCCTGGTCTCGCCTCTCGCAGCTCTTATCGTATAGACTGTATAAGTCTAATTTTTCGGAGAAAATTCGACTAAAAATAGTTCTCAAGGATATAACGTGACTCATTACAATATAATTAACTACAATTATAAATGAGATCTATCAATAAATTCTTTTTTTCAGTATATTTGTGACGATTTAGCGAAATAGAATATTTTAGAGATTAATGACTACTTCTTCCGTATGTTAACTTATTTAACATAATGAATAAATTCAAACTCTTGGAGACAAACAATTATGTTGCATTCAATTTGATGAATTACATAATAATATCATAAGTAATATTATATCACACAATTGAATTGTCATGTAAATTATTTTTTCTTGATTTTTATAATTTTAAATTATTCGGGATTACAAAAAATAGTGAATTGTTGCCCTCGAACCTTTAGAGGCCCTCTGGTAACACTCTTCACACTCGAGATTAAAAGTCACACTAGTCTGGTGGTGTATAATGCTTATACTATTACAAAATTTTTCTGTAAAGTATTCATATCGATTTTCCTTTTCTTTTTTAGGATGCATACGGATTAAGACTTTCAGGGATTCATATAATTAATGCTCCAAATTTTTTGGACAATATATTATCAATTTTTAAACCAATCATTAAACCAAAACTATTCGACAGGGTAAATTTAAATATTTGAAATTTAATAATTAATTTTATATCAATTCTTTCTTTATTTAATAAAAATTAACTTTTTTATTTGTTTGTTTGTAGATACACATTCATCGTAACTTGGACTCCTTACACGATTTCATATCAATAAAAGTTTTGCCAAAGGATTATGGAGGTGAAGATTCCAATTTTGAAACAATTTGTGGTATGCGCTTTTTCCTAATATTGCCATTTCTAATTTCCTGTCAGTTATTTTTTCTCGGGCGTAACAATAGAAAATATTAGGGTGTCTCAAACAAACATGCAATAAAAAGAATTTCAAAACAATAAACGCAGTCAAAGCAAAGAATCTTTCATTTCAAAAAAGAACAACTTTCAAGTACCATTTTTTTAATCAAATTTATCACCAAAAATTTTATAAATTAAAGAAAAATACCCCTGTCGCAGCATCTGCATAACATAGCGAATTTCTAAATATTGGGAACTGGCGGATCTCATCTAAGACCTGTACGCATTTAAAATAATTTAGCTTTCTATGAGTAAAAGAATTTTTAAAATCGGCTGGGTAATTAGTTTTAGTATTATTGAGACCCAAGAACCCGAACGGACTTTGTGCAGCATAGTTGTATCCATTTTCTCAAAATTTTCAGAATCGGTTCAATAGCATATTTCTGGCGTTTTCGGATCTGCAAGATCCCAGTGGAGCTCATTAAAAAATCAACTCGACCGTATATTCTAGGCGGACTTTATGTAATGTACATATATATTACAGGGCCGGACCTAGAGTTATAAGGAGGGGGGGCATATTTTCCTGTTGGCGCCCCTCCCAGCAAAAAAATTTTTACCTGGATGATGACAAAAAAAAGTCACCTGGACCCTACCATAAATCGGCACCATTGACCTTTTTTTTTCTTTTTCTTGGTCATCACTTACTTACAAATTCACTTTAACCCTATCATAAATTGTTACTATTCACGTTTTTTTTTTTTTTTTGCTCATCACTTGCTCCAGGACCGTTAACCCTATCATAAATTATGACTGTCGACCTTTTTTTTTTTGCTCCTCACATAAATTTTGATCCGCCCAGAAAAATTTCACCATTTTCGCGCCCCTCAAATTACGTTTTTGGCGCCCCTAAGATCATCCAGGGGGGGGGCACGTGCCGCCCCCTAGATCCGGCTAGATCCGGCCCTATATATATATATATATATATATATATATATATATATATAAAATCAAAAAAGGAAATAGGAAAATTTTTTCCAAGTCCGTGGACCAAAAAAAGAAACCGAAAAAATTTTGAAAATTTTACGTTTCAGTGTATTTATTAGGATTGAGCAACACACGTTACTTTGAAAATTTTTTTATCGCATTATCCCAAAACTAGAAACTTTCAGCTTTAAATTTACGACTCCGATACGAGCATTTTTCACGAAGATACAGCCATTCGAAAAATCGCTAAAAATTTGGAATTTTTTTTTGATCTTATAATTTTTTCCGCTAGAGTATATATATATATATATATATATATATATATATATATATATATATATATATATATATATATATATATATATCTGTTATAGCACAGTATATATAGATATGATAAAAAATGGTCGAAAACCTAGGGGAGACAGGGGCTAGTATTAACGGGGGTAAGTATTAACAGACCATTTTCCGCCAAACTACGGACGAAAAAATTAAGTACGTCCGGTTTCTGTCATCAGTAGATGACCACGGATACGTTGTGACCAATCAGTCTTCGGCCGGTTGCTGCAAAACAAAGTTGTGAGTAAGGCGTAGATTTTATTAGCTAAAAGAACTTTTTTAAGTCGATGGTTTTTTGATTTGAAGCATGATTGTATACCTAAAAGAGACTAAATTTATTTCAAACGGTAGCATATTCCATCTGGTATTGTATTTTGTTTAAATTTTACCGCATTATCAACGTATTCTTTTTAAAAATTTAAATTTGTAAAAAATTAACCTTCGGGGCAAGTATTAACAAAATGCATGGGGTAGTATTAACATGTTAACATTTACCTCGTTTAAATTTTATGCAACAAAGACAATGTTTTTAACTTTCCTATAAGGAGGTTATTGTATTCATCCCGATTTCAAAATCCAAGTATCGTCATTTTCATGCTTCGAGGTTACCAAAATTTTTTTCGTGACATTGCCAAACATGTTGGCATGTATGTGTGTGTACATATGTGAGTGTTAAATTTAAATGGTTTTAATTTTTATATCTTTTCTGCAGTGAATCAGAGGAAAAGTTTTGCTTGATCTGAGTTATCATATATTTCATTAATTATAATAATGTTAAATAAGACGAAGACTAATTTTTTAATAAGTAAATATTTTTTAATTTAGAAGATATTAAAAGATTGTGGTTGTCTATCGAAGACTGAAAATTTACCAATTTTTGTTTCGTTCTCAAGGTCAAAGTGACGTAATTTGCTACTAACTATTGCCTCAGAAAAAAATTAAAATAATGATTATCTTTAACTAATTAAGTAAAGATAAATCTAAAATAAGAATTTTCTATGTCAAATTAATTCCTTTCTAATAATAAGCACGTTAAATATGATACTTTGTTTTATTTCCTATAAGTACATATCTACAAAATATCATAATCATATTAAAACTCTAATGTTAATACTTACCCCAACGTTGTTAAAACTTGCCCCAAAAATTGGGGTTAGTATTAACAAACACATTTTTTAAGAAAATGGGCTTTTTCATAGATAGTACAAGGGATATGTAAGTTTTTTTATCAAAAATTATAGACAGATAGTTGATGCTTCATAACGATTACAAAAAAAATCGCTAACTAGTTTCATTTCCGTTTAATATGTAAAAAAGTAAAATCTGTTAGTACATGCCCCTGTCTCCCCTACTTCCGGGCATCCGACGTGTCTGGCTGACGAACTTAACCGAACCAATCCGGATTTCAGTTCGCAGACAAAATTTCATAAGCATCAAACGTTTCGTTCGAATGTTATCGTTAACGTTATAATATATATATATATATATATATATATATATATATATATATATATATATATATATATATATATATATATATATATATATATATAATTTTCGTATTCTAGGGACGTCAAAACATATTTCTGTTATAGTGTCGGCCTCAGGTTCCGCCGTGTGAATGGGCGTAATAGCTGAATTTCGAGGTTTCGAAATTCGCTGAAAGACACAGAATAGCGAGTCAAACGTAATATTCTCGAAACTACATTTTCTAAACTTAATGCACATAAAACCCGGGCAGCTTTCATTCAATCAACTTTAAAACTTGGATTACAACTTTTTAATTAAAAAATGAAAATTTCTTCAAAATGTCACTATTTTACAAAGTAAAGAACAATTTTTTAATAATCTTGTGGGCTTTAGTCCCTAATCGAATTTAAATAACAAAAAAAAAATTACTCTTTTTCAAAATTGGTGCTTCGCGTTAAATAACCGCATTTAAGCGGCTATTTTATGTTTTATTTTCGCTAAATGTAGAATTTTGAAATCTCATTTTCTTTGCCTCTTTGGTTTTCAAAAGAAAAAAGCCAAAAGGAAGTCTTTGGATGTACGATATTTTAGCTTTGCTTTAATTTGTTGGTAGTTATTTCAGTTAAAAAAAAAAAAACAGAATATGTAACGTCAAATATGGCACAATCTCAGTTTTTGAACAAGTAAAGAGAAAGTTTTCTTAGAATACTTCATCTCTTATTATTATTATACCTTCTTTATTACTTTGGAAAATCGTAAGCCTTTAAGCGACTGTCGATAAGACCGCTCAAGTAAAAAACAAAAACTTGTAACGTGTTGTATGTTTTTTCTACTTTGAGGTCAATATGTGCGCAATGTTTTGATATTAATAAGCATGTTTATTTAAATACTAAAATATATGTAATGATACAATTTTTAATATTAACTTCTTTTTTCATTTTTTACAGAAAAATGGAACAGTTTACTTAAAGAATGGCGTCCATGGTTCTTAATCGACATGAAAACACGTTGCGATGAAACGAAACGGCCAACGGACACTTTGAAAAGCGATCTATTTGGATCAATACATGGCACATTTAAAAAATTAGACATCGACTAGTACAAACCATTGACAAATAGTTTGAAATAAACTTTCAGCTTTATATAGCAAACAAAATTAAATTATTCTCAAACATCTAAACAGAGCAATAAAATTCCAATTCCTGGTACATATTATTCATTATTGTTTCATATGAAAAATATTTCCTCAGCACATTATAATAAAAATGATGTACATCAAGCCCATCAAGGTGGAGTAGGTATGTGTATATTATAACAATAAACAACCAAGTGGAAGTGATGGTATCTACATGGTAAAAACAACCACTTCTTGGATTTATTCTTTGCCATCCTGCCCGCCCGTGAAAAAAGAACAGTAAGTACAATAAACGACTACAGTACCTAGTATTTCGTGCTCGCCGCTCTATTATTTACCCACGGGACAGATAAATATCAGAAGACATTTTGAATGAAGATATATGGTGTTAAGAAATAAATATGTACTACCAACATGATACAGATAAAACTTACTATATCTGTGGATGTGCTTTTTTACGTTTAATATTAAAAATTTTAACAACCAACAAGTAGTAAAAAGGTATATTTTTCGGGTATTTTTATCAAATGAATGGATGACATGATTTTTTGTTAACATTTTACAGTTTGCGTTCACAGCATTTGTAAATAACCACAACAACCGTAGAGGCCAATGATCAATACATATGTATTGACTTATAACAAACCCACTCTCGACGTGTTGGTTTTTGTAACCATTTACAGAAGAATAATATAAACATAACACTTAAAATACCCTTTTATATTATCATATTTTTTTATGATTGTATTGAAATGCGTATATTTCAATACAATCACAAAAATCAGTATCTATGTGTGTGCGTGTGGGTATGTTATTGATATTGTTTCTATTAAAAAAAGTGTATGTTTACACATGTTGAATCATTTCGTGAATTTGTTTATATAAAGTTTTCTTTTTTTTAAAATACTGCCGGCCCCGGGAGAGTTTACTGTGAAAGTGCGTGGACTGTATAGTGTTAATCATAACCAAAAATATACATTATAATTTTACAAGTTTTATTAGAATTATTGTTCATATTTGTATTTAAAATTCTTATCTACACCTAAATATAATACAGTTGTAATGTTATATTCTAACACGTTGATGGTCATGAGGTATTGTGATGAAAAGTTCAACTTATATGCTGCTTTAACAATTGAAACATTAATGATTCCAGAAAAGTTCACCGACTGCAATTCAATAAATACAATAGTTTTTATTATTTTATTCTTATGTAAAGTATTGATTAAATGGTTAAAAACAGCCAATAAGAAATTTTACCGCAAATTAATGTTCAGATTTCTTACTTTTTTTCCATTTTCATTATAGGTACATTATGATAGGCATTTAAAAAAAAATAAAAATAAAAAAATCGCGTAAAACAACTTGTCCTGTATCTAAAATATCTAATTAATAATTAATATTATGAGCAGGGTCTCTCAAACAACTCTAAAACATTATATATCTTATTATTTATTTCATGTATATTTCTATATTATTGTGCTTATTAGTAAAATCTATTAAGTATACTATTTCTACGTACTGTTTTTATTTTAGTTTAAATGTAATATAAGGTACTAGAATAGTTTTCATTTTGAACTATTTGAAGAGACAACCAACTCTGCGACAAAACATTTTTAAATGTATTAAAAATACTTGAGACTAAACGTTTGACAAAGTAATTCACTTAAAGTGAGAAATCTGTGGGTATAATATGATTTTATGAAGATTATAATATTTTCTATTGGAATCAAGAACTATAATACTAAAATTGGTGAATTATCCTTTCGACAAATTGCGAAGAGGTAAATTTTTGTAGTCGTATTTTGTTGTCGATGAACTTTCCGTCAGTAAATTGCATTCGATGAACTTTCCGGACGATACGATAAATATGATAGGTATCACAGATCTGCTGCACAATACGTAATGTATTAAAGAGCACATCGCACCGCTCTGGTACCCACGGTACTTAGACAAGGAGCGAGCTATGTTTATATACCTTACTGGCATACTATTAACGCTTTACATATTTGGAATTAGTAATAGTTAGTGAAGTTGTTGTACAGTGCTCATGACCGCCAACGTGTTAAATCTTTTTATGTTAAATTTCAATTGTTATTTAGTATTATTTTATAGTTATCTTGTTTTATTATTTTTAAAACTTGGATAATTTTACATGTATACATAAGTAGGTATATTAAAATATTGTTCAATGTTATCACTTATTTCATTATACCCTGCTGAAATCTTTTTAACAATAAACTTGACAAAATGACGTATACTCGATTTTCACCTCAAATTATTTATCCAGCAATAACACTTCAAGTTACGACTTTAACTACAAACAAATAAATTTGTTTTTCATAGACTTTTGATATACACATATGTAGATACTATCAGAGCTGATCCGAGAGCGCCGCACTAGACCCCGAGTTTTCGAAAGCCCGCGTTGCTGATTGATTTTGTAAAACCAAAAACTTAAATGTTAATTTTAAAAGGTACCATTTATTCATTTCATGAAATCAAAATTTTTCGTGCAGTTTAGTGTTTCAAAATCACAATTTTATAAATATGTATTGCAATACTTATTTAAAAATATGTAATTTCTTTCACTGTTACCGTATCCAAATTTTGTTACTATCCCGAAAATTATATTAACTTTATCAATCAACTATTATAATGGTGTCTACATAAAAATCATTAAAAGACTGAATATATGTAATAAAATATTACTTCGGACCTACCGTTAGCCGGAATAGATTTACTTCTTCAATAATTTTATCCACAATATTTCTATAGCAAAAGCAGTAAGATCACAACAATTCTATACCAAAATTAATAAGGTTATAGCGGTTCTATACCAAAAGTAGTGAGCTTATAGGAATTCTATACCAAAGGCAGAAGATGACAGTCGTTCTGTAACGAACGTAGTAAGATCCGGCAATTCTGTATCAAAAGTAGTAATGTCGCAACAGTTCTGTACTAAAAGTGGTAAGATTACAGCGGTTCTATTAAAAATACCTACTAAGATCACAGCACTTCTGTATCAAAAGTAGTAAGTAAGATCGCAGCAGTTATATACCAAAAGTAGTAAAATCACAGTGATACCAAAAAATTTACGAAAATGAAAGAAAAATCACATACAAATATGAGTTTAATTTTTAAAAATCCTTAATAAGTTAACAAATTATTTAAAAAGTAAACTGTAATTATAGAAGGAAAATAACGCCAAACGCAGTTATTTGAATTTAGCGTGTCTTATCTTTAAGTATTTAATAAATAGCGACATATTTTCAACAGAATTCTAATTAATTCTGGAGATTTGGAGTAAAGCAAGATGAAAATATCCAAATGTACATTGTTGTCTCACTCTTGATTTGTTTGTTGATATATTTATTTAATTTGTTTGAGAAGTTTGCAGATTTTATCAATAATGATATACTTATTTTTATTTATTTCATAGTTGCTCATATTTTGAATCTCAGGACATAATTTTTAAGACGCGTCAGGCGTCATTTTACTTTTTTATGACAAATTGTTTTATGGGACACACGGTATAGTATAAGTACATGTAATAATATATGAACGAATTACAACTTAATATATTAATCTGTCAGAACTTTATGAATTATTATTTCATATGTGCAAACATGAAAATTAATTTTAAAGCAATATGCGAAATAATCAGATTTTCTATAAATTTACTTCAAATTACATTCAAATTATAAAATTGTTTACAATGTACATCATACACACTCTACCGTAATATGTCATTTTATTATAAAATATATATGCAAATTATTTTATTTACGTAGGTATATTATATTAGTAATTTTTTTATAACCAAATTAGAGTGATTCTTTTAGTGAATCTTATTATAACCAATTCGCCAGTACGTACTCATCTCGATTAGGGTTCTTTAACCCTTAACTGGTCTACTTACTTTTTGAAACATAAGTAGTCTACTGGGGTACAAAAGTTATTTTCTTAAATTATTGGTTAATCTGCCTTGAAAATAGAAAAATATTATTCAAAAAATACTAAAATATTTTCCTAAGATCATAACATATTTTATTTAATCGTTTTCACAAATACTTTACGTGGAAATATCTAGGCATATGAAATTAGAATTTAAATAGTAATAAAGTAAAAAAAAAATTAGAATTGAAACATTAACCTAAAAATAAAATTATGTTTTTGCATATTTCAAAAAATTAAGTCACCTAGATCGGTTTACACATAAATCAAAATTTAATTAATTAATTAATTACCTTTAATTTGGTTAATTATTTTAAATAAGATTATCAGTCTACTGGGGTACAAAAAACTAAATCGTTTTGGGAATACATGGTGGTTGCAGTTCAGTAATAGTGATTATAAGAAAAATTATTTTAAAAAAAGTGAAATGAAATTGGATTTGTACCCCAGTAGACCAATTAAGGGTTAAGGTGTTGTACATTCAGTCAGCATACAATGGATCAGGTGAAGCAGTCGCTTTATATAGGGTAAAAACGCATAGCAGGGAAATTTTCATGCAAGAAGGTAAAGTAATTTTTTGTTGGGAAGCTCTTAGAGCTGTTTCAATACCTTAAAAAACGAGATATCCGAAGTGGCTTTTTTTGCTTGTCACCGCTATTTTTTAGAGAAAATGAAAAATGACAATATCATATTGTTTTTGTTTTGGTTTTTTTTTCCTCAACTACGTTTTTGGGGGACAATGAACTTGAAGGTTTTTGAGTCAAAATCGCTCCAAGGCGCAAAAGTTACGCCTATGAATTCAACACCGTATGTTAAAGAGGAAAATGTCAACTACGAAAATCAAAATTTATTTTTTTTAAGATTCTAATATCAGATTTAAATTTGAAATTTTTACCAAATCATACTCAAGTACTGAATAATAGTTTTATTCTAAGAAATGAATTTATTCAATTTTTTCCATTTTATCCTATATGCGTACAAAAAAAAATCACTTCAATATTTTCACATAACTAGAAATACCTACACCGTACCGATATATTTTAATATAAATTGAAGAAATAAGTTCTATTGACAAAATAAAACGAACAACCACCGTCATTTCCTCTCAATAACGCTTCCTCCGCTCACTCAACGTGTGTTCACTGTGCTCGAAACTAGACTAAACATATACCATGTGAGTCTTTTGAGAGTTTCCATTTCTATTACAACCAAATTTTTATGATAGAAATGGTACTGGAAAAGGTTCATTTCTTGGATGTAATGGAAAGGTAACCAAGCAAAACACTATCGATTGAAGTAGTAAGTACATATACATATTTTTACCGCCTAATTGATAAATTAAAGAAAAATTAAAAAACTAAACTTGGGTAAAAAAAAATTTTTTGCTCATTTATGTTGTTAATTAATGCATTAGATCAGTTTTATCGAAAAATTAATATATAGTCTCATTTAAAAATCTATAAGTTTGTATCATAGCTCGAAAACCATAAGAGCTATAAAGCTCCTGACTATGGCAATCGGTTGCCACCGTCGATATCTACAACTTCCATTTGAACAATTTTTCGATTAAATCAATGGTTTGGCTGTAATAAAAATGGCAACTCTCAAAAAACTCACACAGTATACACGGCCAGTATACTGGATGTCTGAAAAGATGTGGAAAATTTCTCAAGAATTATAGTTCTGCAGGTTTGATTTACTGAAACAAAGTTAATTTCATAATTGCCTGTGATAGTGTCAAGATGGCTTATCTCTTTTCATGCGTGAAAAAAATGTCTACTTTTTATCACGCAAGAAAAAAAGTAGATAAACAAGCTTATTTAGCTATAATAGTAACGATATAATACAAACTATAGTTGTCCATGAATAATTTAAAACAACTTAAGATGTTAAAATAATTTTTTACCCGACTGCATCAGAAGGAGGTTAATGTGTTTCGAAAGTATGTGTGTATCCTCTGATTATATCTGTTTCTGTGGCGCAGCATAGAGCCTAAACGGCTTGACGGATTTTGTCAAAGAAGGTGTCGCTGGATTCGTCTTAATATGGGGAGTGCTATAGGCTACATGAAATTTCAAAATTCATCCCCTAAATAGGGGATGTAAATTTTATATAGTAAACCATTGGGTCTAGAAACGTGAAATTTTGCAGACGAGTTCTTTATGTAACGTAGCGGAGCACTAAGAAAAGATTTTTGGAAATTCATCTCCTAAGGGTATAAAGTTGGGGATGAAAATTTATGAAAGATAAATTTTGCATACGACCACAGGAATCCTTTAATAATGTAGATGAGTATTAAGAGGGAGAATTTTTGTAAAAATTTATGCATTAAGGGTGTAAAAAATAGGGGATGAAAATTTATATAGAAAACCGCTGGGTTTAGAAACGTAAAATTTTTTACACAGGTTCCTTTAGTAACGCAAGCAAGCACCAAGAGTGGATTTTTAGAATTTCGTTTCCTAAGGGGTTGGTAAGGTGAATGGTAAATGGTGGGGTAAAAATAAAATATAAATAAAACATTTTGTTGCAGCAGTATTTATTGAAATTATAACTTTTTTTCAAAATGCAAAAAAAAGTGACATGGATAAACCTGATGGGATGTTATGAGTGTATTTATGTCTGGCTCAATGTTTGTGAGTAGCAACCGCAAATCCCCACGAGTACTAATTTCTGATCGGCTTTTTGTGATGAGGTTTATAACGGCATTAAATCCACGTTTTACCAAATAGGAAGACAGAAAAGTAATCAACAGCTTCTGTACAATAATGCTCATTCAATGGATTGGGACTTCTTATGTCATGATATGATATTTCGTTCGAATTATCGTGCCCACACATAAACATATATATATATATATATATATATATATATATATATATATATATATATATATATATATATATATATATATATATATATGTATATATATATATATATATATATTATATATATATATATATATATATATATATATATAATTTCGGAATTTTCTTGGGACCTCAAAACAAATTTCTGTTATAGTCCCGAGCGTAAGCCTTGCCATGAGTTTGGCCGTAATAGCTGAATTTCCATTCTGGAAATTTTCTAAAAATGCATTGGTAATTAGTAAAAGTATTTTAACAAACTTAGTATTTACAAAATACTAAGATACCAAAAGAATGTATCTAAATACAAGATACAAAATGAATTTTTAAAAAACTTATTTCAGATAAAAGATGAAAATACGTATTTTGTATCTTGTATTTGTATTTCAAATATGTACTTGTATTTTAAATATTGTATATTCTTTAGAAATACATCTGTGTTAGAAAAACTTACAATCCCTTCTTCGGGTTCTAATAAAAAAAACGCCGTGAGCAGCGGAGCCCCATCACGGAAGTCGAATTTTTCCTTTCATCTTCGGTATTGAGTGTCTACAAGCGAAATATAATTGAAAGTCCACAAGCGATTTGTAATTTTGGTGGTTTCAAAACTGATGATGAGTGTCCGGTTGATCGGGACTTTAAAAAAAGTTTTTAAGGGCTGAATCTCAGTAAATTTCAATTTTGTGCCGATAGCAGTTAACAGGGAAAAAGCCAACACCATTTTTACGAGGGCATTTCTATCCATGCTTATCCGCCAATTGTCTTTGTGTTTTATTTTTAAATATTAACAAAGGAACTTAAATAGTAAACTGGAAGGTTTTTATGAAGATATTTTTTCTTTCCAAAAAAATCCAAAATTTCTATTTTATAAATAATAAAAATCCAAAATTCCTAATTTATAAATAAACAGTGACTTTAATAACATTTTCAAATTACTTAATATGTATGTATTTCATTTGTTAAAAAATTGTATTCACTTGTTTTTAAATTTTTTAAAATTACTATTCGCCTACTTGTATTTAGAATAAAAGTAATGCATTTAAAACACATTTAACAATAGCATTCAATTCCGATGTAAAAATGGAAGAAGTGGGGGGAAAAGTAATGTGGACTCCCTAAAAGGTACTAGCTGAATACTAACTGAATACACGTACAAAATTTCAGCCCTCTAGGTTTCCTTAGAGAGTCTCTAGACTTGTGTTAGAAAACAAACAAAAAAATTAAGGAAATATTGGCGTAAAAATCGTGGGGGTAAGGGTTAAAAGTTGAAACCCCCAAAAAACAGTGTCTGGCTATTAGCTTAACCGTTGCACAAAATTTCAGCCTTCTAGGTTTATTTGGGAAGATTTTGACCCGAACGAAACTGTTAAAAAACAAGAAAAATCATGTTCTTTTGGGTATAAAAATGCTGGCGGTAGGGTTTGAAAGCCGAGACCCCCAAAAGGCACCCCCTTGATACTAACTCAATCCGAATACAAAATTTCAGCCCTCTAGGTTTATTTGGGTGACCTGTGCGAGTGGTACAAACTTCGAAAACGTCGAAAATGCATGAAATTGTAGCTTAAAGATGAGGGGGTGGGGGTAAAATATTAAAACCTCCAAAAAGCACAACCTAGGTACGAACTTTATCAACACCCCAAATTTCAACCCTCTACGTTAATTCTGGGGGGCTGGGGGCCTGTTAGATCCAGCGAAAATCGTTTTTCCCCCCTCTACTCCCACCAAATCATCCTAGGAAGCTGAATTTTGGATATGTTGTAGATAATTGACCGAAACATTATTTAAAACCGGTTTGGAAAAGTTTTATTGCTTTTCCGCCCCCCACCACCCCCTTAAAGGTCGGGTCAGAAAAAAAATTTGCCCAAAATTTGACCCCACTTTGATAGTGTGAGGTGCCTCGAAAATGAGCCCCATTTACCAAATTTCATCTCTTAACTTCTATAGGTGGGCCCTACACAAATTAAAAGGTGGCGGGAATATATATATATATATATATATATATATATATATATATATATATATATATATATATATATATATATATATATCAGACATTTTTTTTTCTACATATTCGTGTTCTACGGGTCCGAAAACGGATAGCGCCCCTACTCTCGCCTCTCGCAGCTCTTATCGTATAGACTGTATAAGTCTAATTTTTCGGAGAAAATTCGACTAAAAATCTTTAATGAATGTTAAGGGCTTACTGTATTGATAACTGTGATATATAATTTTTTTAATCAACTTAAACAAGAGTATAGCTTTTGTTTTATACTTTATTTAGGACGTAAAAATTGCTAATAATTTGTTCATTGTTATTTAACTTGCATATTAATAAAAGTTTGTCATAATGTTTTTTATTTTATATTAAACCTTGCGCAGAGCCCCCTGATGTTGTTCAGGGACCCCCAAATGAATCTTAATTTTCCACGGACCCCCTGAATGATCCCGGGGACCCCTGGGGGTCCGTAGGGACCACTTTGGAAACCACTGGTATACATTTACTTACTTTTATGACAAATGTAGATAAGACTACGGAATCTTACTTGTCCAACGCCCACTTGGGGAATTTATATACCTCGTATAGTTTACTCTACAGGAGACATCAAATTAAGATATTTGCATTTAGAACCTGTGCATAGGCTGTGAACAGCGTGGACAGCGAATGTGTTAATATTGCTAGTCGTCCCACGACATTGCCGATGTTCCACGACTCCATTTACTAGCTCAGTTTTCAGAACATTCCAAACGGTAAGTTCAACTAAAGTTTTGAGTATAAACTTTCAGACACACTGTATATCTAATATAAAAATAACGAAGTACCTAGTGTAGCGAAGAAAATTTTTGATCATGTATCATATTATATTTTATTTTTATTGTTCTTTGAAATTGTTATTTGGAAACGAACTTGTATTAAGATAACCTTCATAAATTTGTAACCTGTGTATGATTTGTTACAGTTTATTTTGTTGTTGTTACTTTTTTTTAGTAACAGAAATCGAAAAAATGCAAAAAATAACGTACAAGTATGTAGGTGAATGGGAGGTACATGAACCAATAAATAATGATCGCAATACTGTTTGTTACAACGCACAAAATCAAAATGAAAAGGAGAAACAGAAAATAGACTAACAGCGAGATATAGCAAGAGTGAAATTTACGATTTTAATGAAACTTCGCTGGTGTGTAGAATAGGTAAATTCCCGTATAGAATAGGCAAGGACCCGTATTTTTATTATCGGCCATCGGGCCCTAAGGTTCGGGGTTCTCGAAAACTACAAGAGATAGAGGAGAACCTTAAACTGATGAAATGTTCCTCTTTAAAAGACCTGTTCACCTGTATAGGTTAAATCAGGGTCAGCTTCATAAGAGGGGCTGGAGGTAGTGTCCGCTCCAGGGGGGGGGGGGGGGGGAAACCCGGAAATTTTTGTAAAAGAAGGGTGACATTCTAGAAGTTACGAGGCCAAAAAAAAATTTGCCCGGGGTGGGCAAATTAAAAGGGCAGCGAGCAAAAAAAAAAAAGGTCATCGGTGTAGAAAAAAGCAAAAAGGGCGGCATTTTTATACCCAACGACCAGCAAGAAAGTCCGATTTTGGTACCGGAGCGGAATTTTCCCCTTTTGCCCGAGGCGCCGTACAGGCTAGAGTGGGCGCTACTGGTGGGGTAGAAATGGCGGCAAATTTTCTTGTACTGCCTAAGTGATTCAATGTATCAAATTTGTAACATCGTAAATAGAAAGAGTACCAAAAATTAAGGGATACGAAATATGTGTGGTATCCAAAACATATAAGGAAGAAAAAAGTACAGCAGATTATATTGCATTATTATTAATTGCAAATACCTTATATATATATATATATATATATATATATATATATATATATATATATATATATATATATATATATATATATATATAATATATATATATATATATATATATATATATATATATATATAATATATATATATATATATATATATATATATATATATATGTATATGTTTATATTTATTTTTTAAGTTTATTTCATCATGAAAATGTAAATTACATTACTTTGTGATAATGATTCGTGTATTTTTCAGTACCTACTTAATTGGTAATTCAGCCTTGTGAACTTTCATCAAAATTGCGCATTTCACTCTGGGTGCATCTTCTTGTAAATCTCATTAAGTTATACAGATATTGTTTACATATTCATAATCATAACAAAACACGAAAATAAAATATTTAAAGTCTTAATGATAATAAATGGACAGAACGTGAAGTATTTTTTAAAATGATCTCATGTTTGATGTTAACCTAAAGTGGACCCACTAACTTCGAAACCCGAACTAAATTGAAACTTACCCGGTTCAATACTTTATGAAAACACTGGCGTACCGAATTCAAACCAACTTCCTTCAGTGTACCGTGTACATTGACTGAAATCTTAATAAGATTCATTTTCCATTTACAATTTGTTAAATTACGTTGGAAAATGTATTAATACCAAATAAGAAGTATACTAACTTTCCAGCATTTACAGGTATTTTTAGTAATATAATAATATAAAACAACAACATTTTTCTGTAAAAGAAAAAATATAAAGCTTACGTTTTTCCAAAGTCTTTTCTAACAGTTTAAAAGATAAGATAATTTTCCATACTGCTTTGTATTTTATTCTGTGTAAATAATTAAAATGAATTAATTAAAAATTACTTAATTAATTAACTTTTTCTTCTTTCTGGGATTTTTTGTTTTGTTTCGGTATGTTTTTACATTCTTTAACAAAAAAAAAGCTCATTAAATATTTATTTACGTTACTAATAAGATTTTTTTAAACATCTTAAGCTATATACATTAAAGAAAAAAATAGATATTTCGTAAATACATAGTCAGGATCGGCGTGAGGGGGGGGGGGCAGCCGTGGCTGTAGCCAGAGAACACAGATCCGAAAACGGGTGACTGAAGTCGCAGGTAAAAAACCCGGGCAAAAGTGCAAATTATTTTTTTCTACTTGTCGATTGTATTTTTTGATTTTTGGGGAACCATTTTTGGAACAGACTCTAGAGTTCCTCATTTTTCCCAACGGCCCTGTACATAGTATAGAATGTCCCGGCATTTAGAGATCAAAGAAAACGTATTTGTTCAGTTGCACGTGTTTGTTATTTGATTTTTCAACGATGACTTATGAATAATTATGATTCCAAATCTAAATTTCTGGAAATTGTATCATCTTATGCGTCCGAATCCCAGATCATAACTACTTATAATATAAGATTATTTATTATAACTTGCTGACTAACAGTTCAAACTCATCAAAGTCGAGAAAATGCCACTTAATATGAACTTCAAATTATTTTTCACTTATTAATGTTAGAGCCAACAGAATAAATAAGTCCGAAACTTAAAATTTCTTTATTATTTATCAAAAAGGGTAAGCTATATTTTGCCAAGAGCTTATAAGTAAATTATATTTTAGTCAAAGAATATTTAAAACGTACAGGATACATAGATTGTAAAAAATTTTTTTTCTTATTACTTCCAAGGGCGCCCATATGATGATTTGTAGGGGGGGGGCTAGAATTGGGGGTAAGGAGTATTTTTAATGTTTTGGATGACGAATGGCGATTTGAAGGTAAGTAGCCATAAAAAATTTCAATTTCGACCATATTGTAAACCTTTATCCTGTTGATAAAATACTAGGCTACGTAAAAGAAAAAACACTTGATTACAAATGCATTTATATATTTTAACGTTTCCCTAACAGTTAGGGGGCCGCGGCTCTCCCCTACCTCCGAGTATGGGCGCCCATAATTTCTTTATGCTGCTGACTTTAAAATTATTCATTCAAATTATACATGGGCATGGAGTATCGATGGAGTTACATCAACATTATTTATGCATATTTATCTTGATTTTAGAAAAGAAACAGAAATTTTTTATTGACATAGTTTTATTTTATTCTGATCTGAGTGACACATATTATCACCGTATTGTTCTGACATATCCTATATATTACACGAGAAAATTCACTGTCATATTCTGATGACGCTTCGAGGTAAATAAATAACAGCGGCGTCTCTACTAAGGCGTCCAAGAGGATCGAAGTTTAAATGGCGCAACTTCGCGAGAATGCAGAGCAAGTATGAAAATAGCGAATACTAAGCATTCCGCATAAACAGTTAACATAAGGCATGCGTCAAAACACGCAACCCTGCAGATTTTGAAAATCTTTTTTTAAAATTTTTAACAAGAAGCTTGTTTATCTCTACTATACAAGTAAATTGTTATTAAATGTATTATACATATTTAAATTTGTTTATTTCATAATTCGTACCTATATAAGAGGATAAACGGAATAAAAATTTGGTGCCTTGGCGACGAAGCTTATTGCAAAGTTAATATGAGGTGTCGAGCGGATCTCGTACCCCAGTGTCGAATACGTTAAGGGCGCCCCTGATAAATAACCGTGAAAAAAAAAATCTAAATTTATAGCACAGAAACTAGAAAAAACCAATTGATTTTATATAAATAAATAAAGTTTGCCGCTGTGTCAAAGGTGTCACTTATATCATTCAAATATTACAAGGGTATCAGGCAAATTTTTACTAAAGCATTTTAATAATCAAAAAAATTCATATCTCAATCTATGCATAATGTTATGAAAATAAAGACGTGATCGCTGCCGTGTCACACGAATATCAAATATCTTTAAACCCAACAATCACAGTAATTACGGTTAACAACGTTTAACAGCTTCTGTTGAATCCCTAGTATGTATATTGACAATAAATTTGATATACGTTAATGTGTCCGCACGATAACTCCCGAGTAAAGCATCCTATTTTTAAGAAATTTGATGAAAGCGTTGAAAGTCCGTAAATTTTTAATGAGTTCTTCAACCAAACACCTCCGATGCCTAGAACATGCCTTTTTGGGAATTTTTCCTGAAAAAAATTTTTTTAAGAAAATTTCTCAACGTTCAAGTGTTTTTGCACATTTTTTTACACTATTAAGAGAAGAGGAAAAATCACATAAAATAGGTTTTTGAAGCATTATTATGTAAACTCGTTTCCGAGAAAAACTAATTTTTGAAATCGGAAATTCGCTATGTTGTACAATTTATAGAAAGTCGGAAACTTACAGGTCTGACGCGGCTACAGTGCTCCCTGAGTAAATCTAGAAAGCTGAAATTTTGCATAAAGATTGAATTCGTATCCAGGTTCTGTCTTTTGGGAGTTTCAGTATTTAACTCTCATCGCAAACTAGTGATGAGCAAAATTAGTCTTGGTCTTGCAGTCTTGTCTTGGTTTTGCATTTTTTGCAAAACCAAGACTATGTATACCAAGAGCAAGACCAAGACCAAGACTATAAGTATGGCTGCAAGACCAATATCAAGACTCAAGTGAGCAAGACCAAGACAAAAGCAAGAAAAAAGCAAGACTCTTGTTAAACTATTTAAATAGTTTGAAAGTATAATTAATACCGTAAACAGAGAAAATTCTGATTTTAGAAGGAAAAAATTCGCTAATAAAAAAATGCAAGACAGTGCGAGATGTTTTAGCAATACTAAGACCAAGACCAAGACTGTATTTTGCAAGACCAAGACCAAGACTAAGATTCAAACTGCTCTAGCAAGACCAAGACCAAGATTCCTAATGCAAGAACAAGACCAAGACAAAGACTGCCAAGTCTTGGTCTTGGTCTTGCATTTGATCATCACTTCCGCAAACATTATTACTCCAATTTGTTTTAAGCAATAATAACATAAATTTCAGTCACGTTTACATATCTTAAAAATATCGAAGTTGAGTTGACAATGGAGACTCGGGTGATGAAGCCCCACTGTTACGAATGTTTTGTATAGTGTCTGTCAGCATTTGAAAATTACTAACCAAATTTTTTAATATCTAAAATTTTTGAAATTTTACCGCCCTGTGGTAATTTGTTTTATGTCCGTAAATCGAATGTTTGTTTATAAGTTTAAATTTCATTTAAACAATTGAGCTGTACATTGTACTATTGAATATACCGATATTCAACAATATTGTCAGCAGTGTTCGAATAGATACAAAATAAAAAAAATTTTTTCTTGAATTTATATAAAACAGCAGCACTTTTCTGTCTTGCAATAAAATACATATGGCAAAACAAAATTAAATAACAGAATTATCCTTCTGTATTTTTTTCCTTTCATATTTATTGTACACTAGAGAAACGTCGAAAAAAAAGATGAAACTAATGTTATGGGTAGAAAAACAATATTAAAACAAGTTGGATAACGCTAAATGAACCAAGTAAAAAGTATATTTTGTATAGTATTTTATTAATTTATCAATTACGGGGGAAACTTGCGGCCGCACGATTCATTTGCTGAAAATAAAAAGAATTTTGTGAAGATTACTTTATTAAGTTTATATATTTAATAACAAATACAGTAGATTTCATTTATAATGATCCCGATTATAGCCACTTTTTGATTGGTGTAGCCATGTACAAATTATATGCGAAAGTGTACAGCATAAATTGCACAAATCTATACAGTAATTGTCGTAATTGTACATTCATGATAAAATATGACCCCAAATTGGTTGCTTTGCAATGAAAATAATACCTTATGATGCCTTATACCTTATATTTTAGTCACAAAAAAGGACAATGCTCAAAATTGCCCCCCAGCGCTCACTGCTGAGATATGTATTTTTCGAAAGCCCCTTCCTAATATGTCACAAATATGCCCATCTTAGGTATGGAGAACCTGGCCTTCAAAAGTTCTGACGTGCAGTAGGTTTTGCATACTTCACGTCACTATTTCTTAAGGAAACGACGTGTGTTGACCTGCAGCGAGCATTAGAGTCCCATTCCGGGGGGGGGGGGTGCACTTCGGACTGCCTTGTTTCGGCAATCTACCAAGGAGTCTGCCAGAAATCGCCACCGGTAGGACTCGCAAACTTCTCTTCGGATTCTCCCAATGTACAGGTTTGAAGCCGCTCGGTACGTCTTCTGCCAGAAAAAACGAAGCTAGGCCGTTTGCCAGTAAAGTGGTTTTACACAGTGACAGGCCCACGGCATGTCTCATAACCAATTTGTACCTATACAGAGTATCCCGTTTGGCTATGGCCACGTGCAGACTTTTTGTACATTTGACGCCCTATAACTTTTGAAAGCCAGGTTCTCCGTGAACGTGCCCATTTACAAAGCTGGACTACTTGACCAGGGTTATCGATCGGCACCCGTCTCAACCTTGGGCGCTAGGGCGCAGCTCCCCATTGAGTTTTGCCCATTGTCCTTTGAAGTTGAGAATAAAAACAGTTTCAGACATACAGAGGACCTAAAATTGGCAGTAGCGGATCAAGAAAGGGTGGAAGGTCAAGGTCGTCATGACCAAATTGTGGTAGCCCTTTCTTCGCCGTTATAGTCGAAATCCACTGTACATACTTACGTATGTGATAGAAAAATAGTAAAGCGTATTCCACATACACTTATTGTTAGAAAAATTATGGACTGTATTGCAAGTAAAGAGTTTCTTTAAGGGGGTATTCTAATATAGAAATTCGAAAAAATCTATTTTTTCATATTTTCAAAGTTCAGACCTTTAAGAATAAGCCTCTAAAAGAATTTACGGAAATTTGAATTATTTTCGGAGTTATGGTTATTTTTCCCTATGTACTGTGTATCTTTTCAATGTTAAATGCAAATTTTTAATATAAATTACTCGAAACTACTTTTTTTTAATGCGAAACTACTTTTACAGTCCCCACTTTGCCGGCCTGTATCGATTTCAATTTTGAATAATTTTTATTTTTTTATAGATTCTTATACTTTTCAAATATCAATATAAAACTATTAAAAAATTGATATGTACTAAAAATGTTTACTGTTTTTTTTTCTTTTCTTTTTCTTATTACGCCCGTAAATTGTAAAATCACCTCAAAATCGAGCCTCTAGACTGGAATACCCTTTCAAGTTTATTCATACTTGGTGAAATAAATCCCGTAAAATTTTTACGGCACTTTACAGCATTACAAAAATTCATCGCAAAATTTTGCATTGTAAGCCACTTAAAATAATAGAAATGTGTATTTTTTGACCTTATTTTTTTAAAATACCGAAATGTGGTTTTGAAACCTGAATTTGTTATTGACAAACAGTCACGAAACAAAAATCCAGAAAGCCCTAAAACGAAAATGTGCGCGAAAATTATCATTTCATATTTCAAAAGTATGATCACAACACAATGCTTCTGATACTTAAGTGGTCTCGGAAACAAAGAAATTTTCAATATAGTTGTTGTTATAATTTATTTGTATTTTTTAGCAATAACTTTTTTCGAATTTTTTTATTTTTAACACATTTGTTTACATTTCCTACAAAAATGTTTATTAATTTTCATTTTGCTATTGATTTTTGTATTAATACAATTTTTATTAATTATCAAACGATAACAAACGATGACAACATGAATTTTTCGAGTTAAAAATCAAAATTTTTGATTATTTCTAAAATAATAAACCCAGATCCTTTGTTTACCAAAATAGAAAAAAATTCCTTATTATTTTCTAGATTTAATTTAGCAACTTCGTTACAATATTAGCATCAAATTTCTGTTTTGTCTTCTTTACACTTTGATCTACTTTATCTGCAGTAGCAATAAAAAATTTTCTGTGATGTTATGTATTGTCTGTTCATTAGAGGCAAATAAATGTTTGTTAATGTTATTGAATACGACCGGGTAAATGAAACAAAACTTAAGTTTATACCATCAAAGCGTGAAGTGTGTTTTGAATCAAGCAATAAGCAATATATATATATATATATATATATATATATATATATATATATATATATATATATATATAAATATATATATATATATATATATATATATATATATATATATATGTATTTCTACAAACGAGGGAATTTTGGACGGCCCAACTCATTTTCTATATTTCTATATTAACATTTTGAAAAATACATTTTTTCTAGATGGAAACTGTAAACCATTACTGCATCTAACTGGTCACTCAAAATAACCCGGTTTCGAAATATATTTTTTATAAAAAATGACACGTAAAATGTAAAATTCTCAGTCTCCTGGTATGTCTACTCTCCAAAGTGAAACATAGCAGACTGAATAAGAATGTATAAAATGTAGTAGTGATTTACACTGTAGTAGTAATCTATAATATTGGTACTTTTTTATTGTATAAATAATTTTTGATTTTTTTTTTATATTTTCTTTAAGAAATATTCTATTGAAATTTGTCTCCCGAACTTTGTATCATTCTCCTATCAAAATAAAACACTTAAAAAATACAAAAAACTTATATTGCGTTTAAATCATCGTTTGTCGTAGTAATTAACTGAAATATAATAAAGAAAATAAAGTACATGTTTTACTTAATTTGAGGTTGTATCAATTAATTCAGTTAACATTGTAAGTGAGATCGCACTCAGTCCAGTCCATTTCTCAGTATCCTGGTCAGCATTTTCGTGAAAAATACTGTGGATATAAGAAATTTTTCAGTTGTATGAGTTGTAAATATGTTGTATTGGAATAGCGGACCTGTTCTTTTTTTTATAAGACGTTATTTAGCCGATTTTTAAAGAATGTTGAAGAATTCTCAGTCTCCTGGTCTCAGTCTCCTGGCAGCTCCAAAAGCGGGATTAAACTTAAATAATAAATGATTCCGTATATATTTTAATAAAAAATAAATTCCCATTTTTTTGCTGTATAATATATACTATATAATTAATATAACTACTGATACATATACTACTATAATATAATATATAATATGTATTAAACTGTCGTAAATGACTTCGAATATTATTTAATAATTAATAAATTCGCAATTTCTTTTTTAATTATTTAGTTTTTTTTCTTTTAATTTTTATTTTTTTAAATTTTCTTTTTAATACATATATACACTATATAACTACTAATATATATACTACTAATATAATATATAATATATATTAAATAATTATTCTTTTTTAAACCTTAAACCCAAATGATTTAAATATTAATCTAAGGATTGAAATAATTTATTTCTTCATAATTCCTTAGTTGTACGTTTATTTCAATTTTATTTACATTTCCAAAAAATTTTTCGACATGTACTGATGTCTTCTTCAGTTGGATCTGATATAAAAGAAAGTCTAAGAAGACATCAGTACATGTCGAAAAATTTTTTGGAAATGTAAATAAAATTGAAATAAACGTACAACTAAGGAATTATGAAGAAATAAATTATTTCAATCCTTAGATTAATATTTAAATCATTTGGGTTTAAGGTTTAAAAAGAATAATTGTTATAATTATACCCAAAAGACATATTATATATTAAATAAATAATAAATTGTTTAATAATTAAACATTTAATAATAAAAATAATAAAAATTGTTTAATAATAAAAATTAATAGATTGTTTAAGAGTTTAATGAATTGTGCTTAATAACAAAAATGAACATAAGAAATTCTTGTGTTAATTTCAGTTTTTTTACTCATTTTTTCACTTTCCTGGATGTCTCTTTCTTATAATGGCCATAAAATTTATAATTTTTAATTTATTGACTGGCTACTTTGAAATAGTGTGAAAAATGTCATCAACTTGAAATAAAACTACTAGTCAAAGCTTATGCATGAAAGAAATGTCGGGCCGGATTTAGGCCATTTTCTTCCCCTTTTTTGTATAACTACCCATATATACTAGCTGACCTAGCTGACCCGGCCAGGCGTTGCTATGGCTCAGTCGTTATAATTGATTGAATTAATATTTTCTTATCTTTTCAAACGATACACTGCACAATTATAACACAATACACAGTATAATGGTAAAAACCATTGACATCGTGAACATAAACAAATATGACGTGGAATAGAATGTATAATCTAGAAATCGAAACACAGCGCCATCTACCGGGTGTCTACACAACCTAGATGTCAAACGATGTTAGATTAAATTATAGGTAAAATTTATAGGTCAATTCAATCATATATTCCAAAATTTTGTGCAAAATCAATTATTTATAGCACTTGACCCTGCTCGCCCAATGATTCTAAAATAACTATCTTCATATTTTATTAGCATGGCTAATTACCGCACCGTAAGAACTTAGTATGGGTGCGTATACCAGCAGTTTTAGAATTGTGTCTATTTTACACCCTTCAAGTCACCAAAGCCATAGCAAACCATTTTAACGTCACTTTCATTTTTCACAGAGATCTCAACAGTACTGAAGTAAAAATTGTCAAATTTCTTCAGCTTTTTAATTTGCGCTCTATTTGGTGTAACAGACGGACAATGTGATCACACGTTCATTTAAATTTGATAATCTGAAATTTTGTACAAAACCAGTTAGTATAACAAATAGTATTTTGCACAGTAGATAAGTAATTTCATAGTAGTCGTAGGTAAAAATATTATTGGTGGTATTTATAGAAATACTTATTAATACTGCCAAAAATTCCGAAATTATTTTTCTCCAAATGCTTAGCAGCAAATTAATTTGTATGATTTTTTTTATAAATTTTTCCACAGATATCTGTATAGAGTAATAAAAAATTGATATTTTGCGGTTTTTCGTAAATTTCTGCCGTTAAACTAAAAATTTTGCGATAAAAACTATCCAATCTTTTAAGTTGGACCAAATTATAGATAGTTACCAAATTTGATCAAGATCGGTTCAGTAGTTTCGCTGTTTATTCTAGCCGTACATTGTGACATGAAATTTTTATAGAATAACCTTAATAATAATGAAATATTATATTTGCATTTTTTCCATAGTATATATATATATATATATATATATATATATATATATATATATATATATATATATATATATATATATATATATATATATATATATATATATATATAAATTTACGAAAAACCGCAAAATATCAATTTTTTATTACTGTATACAGATATCTGTGGAAAAATTTATAAAAAAATCATGCAAATTAATTTGTTGCTAAGTATTTGGAGAAAAATAATTTTGGAATTTTTGTAAGTATTAATAAGTATTTCTATAGATACCACCAATAAAATTTTTACCTACGACTACTATGAAATTACTTATCGTGAAGTGTGCACATATTCTGTTCAAAACTAAATATGTATTTAAATATCCAATATATTAATTTATTATTTTGTATAAAAAATGCATAAACATATGACACTTTGAAGATTTGAAAATAATATATACATATGTGACTAAAAGTTTATGAATTAATGTTTAAATAAATCAGAATATCTTACATGAGGATACATAAATTAGGTACGTATTTCTATTATTTAAAAAGTTGCATTATAATGATATCTATTTTGTAAGTAAAATTTTAAAATTAAAATATCTAAAGGAACATAATGTTTACAATACATTTTAGCAAAAAAAAACTTGTGATAAGATGTTTTAACACTCTTGATGATGATAACACTCTTGCACCCTCACATTCCAACCTCGTCATAATTTTCGAAATGAAATTACAAAACAAATAATAAATTATTGTAAGGAATAAAAAATACCAACTTGATTAGTGCAAAAAAACTTACAGCAATGTACTAAGAATTGCCTAAAAACCATCACGTAAAGGAAGTAAACTTGTAACCTCCAACAATAATTCTAGAGGACATAAATTTTTAAATTTTCCTTCCTACACACACCGGCATAATTAGCGGAACATAAGAAAAATATAAAAACCTATTTATTAAACAAAGTTCGCGGTTTTTTTTTTTCATTTTTACTTAAAATAATATTGAAGTAACGAATCACTTGACTTTCCATAGAATTGTTTTTATTTATTATTGATGCAATTCTTTTTAAGAGGTCTGTCACTTTCGAATTCAAATGCCGTTTCTTCTCAATATGGTCGAGCTTCAAACTGCCGTAATTGAAGAATGGCAAAGACTATCCCAGGAAACTATAGATAACATCATGCTGAGTATAGAAAAACGAATGGAAGCTTTGATAAAAGCACGGGAGAAACCAGGCGGGATTAAAACGCTGTGTTTCATTTTATATTTATTAAATAAGCGTTAACTTAAATTATTCTTAGACGACATAAGATTCCAAAAATTTGCCATTTTATATGGTTACTTGTTTTGCCTTGGAAAATAAAGGTATATCGACTTGTGAACATGTAATTTTAAGTGAATAATTAAATAAGATTAATATATTTTCTTGAAATTAAATGATTTGTTTGATTTTTACAGATATTTTGTATGTTCCACTAATTCTGCCGGTGTGTGTATTTCACTCAAAATGATTAATAAAAGTATTCTTAATTGTACGCTATAAAATATTTTGAAATCCAATATTTGTTTTTTATGTTTGATAATTAATCAGTTTGTAATCAATGATTATAGTTTTATTTATATTAGATACTTTCTAATATTCTGCCATTCCTGATTGTAAGGTTATTGATCTGTTCTTATGTGGGTGGAGGATAGAAGAAATGATTCAAGACTAGAATTTGAATAGTATACGTCGTATACCTCTACAGACGTCCCCATAGAAGAAATTTACCGATTGTCCACCTGGATGGAGAAGCTATAAAAAAAAAAAATAAAAATAAAAAAAAACACTCCAAAAATATATCCAGCAACGAGTTTAAACCCCCAACCTACCGATTCGGCTACCAATGTCTTTATAACTGATGTAACCAAATTGACTTAATAAAAAATGCGAAAAGCCAATAACGCAATTTTACAGTTGAATGAATATGACAGATAAAAAACACACAAAATGAACCACACCTACACTATTGAATTCATGTCACCCAATCGTGTCACG
Source organism: Brachynemurus nebulosus (assembly GCA_035578155.1). Classification (NCBI taxonomy): domain Eukaryota; kingdom Metazoa; phylum Arthropoda; class Insecta; order Neuroptera; family Myrmeleontidae; genus Brachynemurus; species Brachynemurus nebulosus. The sequence goes on along the minus strand of JAPWDM010000055.1, from coordinate 850,141 downwards.
ATGATACTTACAATTATTTTCAATTTTGAACTTTTCTATTATCTTCGCTTACGCTCCTCTCGTGTTTCATGTACAGCTGAGTCGTATGTATTTTGTGATGTGATTTTCTTGTCGAAACGTGACTTACAATTTAATTGATTCTTATATGTTCCCTTTTTTACCATTTTGTATCATTAAAAGTGCTTCTTAGTACAAACTAAAATTATATTATACAAAAGATGTACCTTATACTATCTTTGTTATTCAATGTGTTATATAATTTTCCTTTAGAAGAATCCTTGATAAACCTAATGTTCCCGAAAATAAAAATATTAAAAAAAAAGAAAGTCCTGTACCTGTCGTAAGGTTAGCTCAATTACGGTTTAAATTACCGACAGTTATGTCAATAGTATTAACCGGTTGGTGGTCACTGACACTGAAGGACGTCAAGTGAAATCTGACTAACTCAGACACCACGCTATACGTCGTCATCAATTTCGTATATAGTGTATTAGCTCTCAAGATTGTGTACCAGTTGGGCGTTTTCCCAACACGTTCATCTGTCTTACTTATGCCACTTCATCCATGAAAAATTTCTTACAGCAAAATCTAGTGCTTGATATGATTTAATAAAGCTGTGCAAATTTGGTATTTAAATTTAATGGAATTCTTAATAACATTTTTCTAGCTTAGGTATTTGTTTTTTTTAATTTTCTTCTGTTTTGGTAATTAAAAAGGACCCTAAAAAAAACTATTTTTAAATTATCGCCTAAAACAGAGAAACAGGCGCCAAAGTGATTCAATAAATGTTTCGTTTCACCAATTTTGGTACGGAACTCTTAGACGCTCAAGCTTTACTACCAACTTATTTGTTCAAATCAGTTTGTGCAGGTAAACATGTGCGTATGGTCTAGAAAACTGTATCTCATATAAATCTATTGATGCGACTTGCGTAAACGTCGCACTGCTGAAGATTTTACTTGTGCAAACCAAATTTGCACAGCTTTATTTGTGGACAGTGCTCAAGCCGCGCTTTAGTCCAAGTCATATACAAATCATAGTTTAAGCACTCTGAGTCTGAGGACAAATAAATTGAGATTTACACAGACATAGTATTACAGTGTAGCCGGGGTAGCCATTGTTCCATATTCCATGTTATTGCACAAACTATTATATACAGGCAAGTCGTTGTCGTGTAGACGGGCCATTAAAATAGGTTATTTCTTGATTTGAAAATTTCCTTAAAATGCAATAATTGATTAAAATTATCTTTATTTATCTTTTTAATTATTAATACATTATTTTTTTACAAAACTTTATTTTTGTGTACTATTTTCATATATTTTTGCTGTTTTCTAACTGTAAATTTATGCTTTCATTTTATTTGTTCTTTCTTAAAAAAAAAAAAGAAAACTATTTATAGTTCAACCCCCATCGTAGAAAACTATCTTGCGGTCAAAATAGGAAGCAAGTGCAATTAATTTTTTATAATCCTCCGGATAATAAATATCATCATTTTCAATCAGAAATTTAATTAGTTGTGTCGTACCCAAACAATACACTTTAAAACTATTTTGAAATTTTGGGCTAGTCCTTAAATCTGCTATTTTATTTGGATCATTATTGTACTGCAATCGAATACGTCTTAATAAAATCGTTAATATTTTATATAAAACGCCACTATTATCGCAACATTCTGAACAATATTCAAATTTCCCCCATGTCTCTGAAAAAATTGCAATCAGTTTTTCAACTAGACGAAATATAACCTGATCCGATATGGCACTGACATTTTTTGTTAAATCTTTTATAGCTGAAAAATGACAACATAATTTATTTTCCATCATCGATAACCAAAGTTCTTGACTACATCGATCCAAAATAACACTTAAATTATATTTTTCTGCCATTTCGGTAAAATCAAAAATTTTGAATTCCGCTTTTTCACTTTTCGCTACACAGAGAAAAAATTCCAGTAAAAATTACTGAGCTGCCTCCGGTAAACGAGTCTTAAGTGACCAGTCCGTAGGAAATTATTAAGCAAAAATATAAAAAATGCGTTTCAAACATTATTTTTTACGATTCATTTGAAAATTTTTCATGTACACCTTAAGAATTTTTCCTATACAGCTGCGTAAAATTCGATGGGGTAGTAAAATTTCAAGTGGACACCGGGAAAATTTACTTAATTTTTTGTAAAATTATACCGGACATAGAATAATTTTTACTGAGTCGGTGTGTATTTCAGCACCACTGCATACAAAATATTACATAGAACAGAATAAACAAAACAAGCACGCAACCACAACGCAACCTTGAGGCCCAGAGAGCATGCGTGTTAGACAATACACGACTTACAGACGCAGCAACCGTGGCAACCGTTGGTCGTCAGTTGGCCAATATTAATGATAGTGATTGGATGTTTATAAAGTGTTTTTTTTTTTTTTTTATAATAAATTATTATTTAAGTATTGGACTTTCCATTTAAAACAAAAAATTGTTGTGTTTCATGAATTTTTGGTTATAATTGAAATATGTTTTTATACAAATTATTATAATGTGCTTATTGTTAAAAATTTTTATCATGTAATATTTCAAATAAAGAATTTATATATTTTTTTCCACAAATAATAAAAAACCACAAAAAATTTTTTCTATATTAATAATTTGATTTTAATGCTTACCCTTCTATCAATATCCTTTTAAACTATTTTAATTCAATTATTTATTAATAAATAAAAAAAAACCTTATTTATAAATAATACGATAATTTTTACTGAGCTGTAGCGTAATTTAAAATTTTACTATAAATTATCGTAGTTTTTACTTAGCCTGTCACTTATGTCCGCATTACCAGAGAGCTCAGTAATTTTTTATCAGAAATTTCAGTAAAAATTACTGTATTTTTTTCTCAGTGTAACAACAGTATCGAACATTCGGTTTTTAATTCTTCCATCATATAAAAATCGGCCGCTTTAATCAATTGACAGTAGAAATCATCATCCTTATTTTTCACTACACTTCCCTGATACGCATATTTTCGAACTGCACTCATAATTTTCTCGTCAAAATCTGACTCAATTTTATCCAAACCCTCTGAATTTACGTTACCATAAAAATGAGCTCGTATCATGGGACTAGCTTTAGCCAGGACGAGTTTATGAGCATTTAATAATTCACCTTCCATTGGAATGATTTGACAATCTGGTTCATTATCCCAATTTTTATATTTATCTAACTGTTCTAACATTTCAAAAAATATATGTACCTTTTCTTTTGAAGTCATCTTATTAATTTTGTTCAAACAAAATTTTTAATTTAATCAGTGAACTAGAAAAAAAATTAAATTTATATTAGGTAACTATATATAAATAATTATTTTAAGTTATTATTAATATAATTATAATTTACTTACAATAATTATATAATTATTATTATAATTCACACAAAAGATAGAAATTTAATGAATTTACAGATTACGTAAAAGTGTTTGATAGACAAAAAAATTTTTGAGTTAATAACTTGAATTACAAAGATATACTCGTATTCTGTAGACACAATAGTTATTTTAATTGTAACATGAGCAAACGTTTTTATTTGTAAACGGTTATTCTTAATCATTTAAATATTTCTCTGATTAAATAATTCAAATAGATACGTATACAGCTGAACCTTTTTTTATCCGATGGATAGGGACCGCATAAAAAAAAATCCCACAAAAACAATATATTCAAAAACATCATATATAAATAGCTAGAAAAAGTTTAGTTCGATCCAGATTGTAAAAGAAAAAATTTTTTTTATACGGTGGATCGAGACCGCATAAAAAAAGTTTCATCGAGAATACATAACTCAAAACGCTCAAAACTTCAAGATTTCCTTAAAAGTAGCTTTTCTAAACAAGATAAAGCATTAATTTACACATCAGAACATTTTATTTCATTTTTATAATAATATGAAAATTGTGAAAAATACTTCTCACGAGCTTAGTGTTACACTGTTCCATGTCGACTTTTTAAAATCTCGAGAAAAGTGAGTTTGAAGTTTTGACATATTTTAAAATGTAATTTATATAATATGAATTAGTTTTAAGTTCCAAAGAAGCAGGTATAGACAAATTACAGTATATCAAAATACTATGTGAAACAATAACAAATCGAACCAAAAAATAATGTAGAACATCCAAATTCTATGTGAAACATATAGTCCAGGAGGTATCGGCGCATAAGTACCGAAAACTATTCCACCTCAATTTTTTTATGCGATCCTGTTCAACTTGCCCTACTGTAGATATAAATGCATGTTGCCATGGGGCAACCCGGGGCCATATTGTTTAAACCGAAATTGTTTAAACAATTGCAAGGAATTGTTATTTTTCAACCGGACAAATTTATTTTTTTTATATTCTTTATTGAAATATAAATAAAAAAGGTCCTATGGCTTTTCAGGACAAAGTTAATATTTTTAGAGATACGAATTTTTAAAGGTTCGAAAAATCTCAAATTTGGGTTCTTTTGAGCCATGTAAAATATATTTAAAAAAAGAAAAAATATAAATAATATTTTTTTTTAATTCTTTATACAATAGTTAATAAATATCTTAATAGAGATTTAAAAAAATTTCATTGTTTATACCTGTTTTTTAATTGTTAATTTCGCGCGCTCACAAGTATGCGTCGCTTACCTTTAAGTATTTTTTCAACCGAACATACTTTTTTATATTCTTTATTGAAATACAAATAAGAAAGGCCCTATGATTTTTCACGATAAAGTTAATATTTTTAGAGATATGAATTTTTAAAAGTTCCAGATTTTTCAAACATTTAAAAATTCATTGATATTTTGTTGATTTCTACCGTTCTTTAAGGAATTTTGATTAAATTTAAATTTATATAGATAGACAATGAATCGGAGAACTCAAATATGTAAAAAAGTGCAAATCTCAAAAAAGTCAACATAGAACAGTGTAACACTAGGCTCGCGAATTCTGTAAAAAATTAATGATGTAATAATTTATTACATATACATATTCTTATGCAATGTATTGATTAAAAGCTTAAAAACCATTAAAAAGTAGTTTTATCAAACAAAGTTATTATAGCTATCTAATGTTTAAGTTTCTTACTGTCTCTTGATTTTGATGTACATTATGCATTTTTATGGCCAGTTTTTTAAAAACCGCATAAAAAATATGGTATAAAAAAAGTCGCAAAAAATCGCATAAAAAAAGGTTTAGGTGTATAGTAAAGCATTTTACTTTATAATAATTACATAGTTATTATTTTATTAATTATTATATAATTTTATATTTTTACTTCTGCAAACGCGTGTTTTCATATCTCTACATAAGTTAAAAATTGTATATGGAGTGTTTCAAAAAGTTGGTCATCCATAAAATTAATTTTGAGATAAGGTACATATCTATATTTATTTGATGTAATATAACCACGTAATGAATTAATACAATTCGAATTTCTGAAAAATAGTTAACATTTTGAAAATCAAAGAAATATAACTTTTTTTGTACAATAATAATAAGGCTTTTCATATTAATTATGAAAGTTGTAAAACAATGAGTGACAAAAAAATTATAGCTAATTTGCTCTGTTCAATATAGCGTACGTCGTGATATTTACGAGTTAACTCAGATTTAACACGATGAAAATTATGACGAAATAACCAACTGATACACTATTTTGACTGCTAATTCACTATATGGAATTGTTGACGTGGTACAGCGTGGAGTAAGAGTTAGGAAGATTTCACTGACGTCTTATGACGTCAATGACCGTCAAGGTGTCAATAACATATTCTTATTTGTCATTTCATTACATAAAATAGTCCTATACTAATTTTGAGATTGCCTGATTTGTTAACAATATATTTTATTTTCTCAACTTTAACACCCTGTAGCTCAGAAAGGTACAGGAAATATGCATTATGTACTTTTGCCTGCTGAACTTGCAAATTTTTTATAATTTGAAACATATTTTGTTTATTTAAAATATGTATCTATGTATACTTTGTATAAGTATGTATAGGCACGCCACCTATGAGATATTATTCGAACCACAGAATACAGAACGAACGGTAGTATGTATCTCTATACTACTGAAACCAGCGTAACGCTAATGCTGGGTTTACATTTAGCTGGTAACCAGCGTTGTTAACAGAGAACAAAGAGAACGAACATTACTATGTCTATACTAGGGAAACGAGCGTAACCACAAAGGATAGAAAATAAACCCCCGCTATGTTATATAAGTGCACGCGGAGTTGTGTGTGTTAGTTCGTTGGATGTTGTGTGGATTAGTGTCTTGCATACATACATACATAATATGTACGTGGTGGCGGTACGTATGATGTACGTATACCACGTACATATACCGTGTTAATACGAGAGGTAACAATATAACAACAATTGAAACATACCCATTGAGTGCTGGCGAATGAATGAGGACTAAGCAGCCTAAGATGCATATAAAAGCACATAAGTGATTGCAGAAAAGAGATAGATGTATTCGTTCTATTTGTTCTGTGGTTGTTAAGCACTAGCGCTGGTTACCAGCAATTATCAGCTTAATGTGAACTAGAACCAGCGACTGGTTCCACCAGCGCTGGTAAGTTTGGATTGATCCGAATTTTGGCTGGTTGCCAGCGTATGGTAGCATATAAAAAATGGCGCAAAATGAATAAAAGCCACAAAGCAAACGTCAAACATCCTACACATGTACTTGTTAGACTTCCTTTAAAAAATTTGTACACTGCTGCATCACTAGTTGCGTGGGAATTTTTTTATACAAACAATAACATGTTTATTACAATATTTTTAAACAAAAATCGACAGAAATATATTATACAGTATGTGCTTTGTAAATAATTATACTTTACTTTTATAAATTATTTTATTACATAATCACATAAGTAATTAAAACATATTTAGCTGGTCTTTTAAAGAAAGAAAAATTTAGCTGGCATTTAAAGAAAGGAAAACATTGACATTATGCACCACACCGCATCATATAAACAAGCAACATATTAAATGGTCCAACCTAGTATCAATCTAATTAATACATATACCTACACAGACATAGTAGATAATGTTTGAATGATTGAGCTGCTTTCATTTAGCGTGAGAAATATTTTTGTATTTATTTTATAATCCTGTATTATACGAGGCACCACTTTTATTAAGTCTTAACATTTTAAATTCAAACAATTTTATTAAGTCTTAATATTTTACAATTAAAATTTTAATAATGTTCTTTAGTTACATATTTATAATAAGTTAATAAAAACTTATTAATAAAATACTTGTTGTGGTGTGTTTTTATAATTAAACAATGTATTTATTATGTGTTGTTTTTATATTTTCTCTACGCAGTTGAAAATTTATAAATTTTAATTTCTTTTTAAATACGTATGTATATGCATATAAGATCATCCTATATTGTGCCTTGATAGTTATACTTTAGAGTGAGACTCACCACACGTAAGGGTACATATACTTACCAAGGACCCGGTGTACTTAGTCCTTGCTGTGACCTCAAAATCCATTCCCTAACCCATAATCTTTTTTTTTATTAACTTTTTTTTTATATTTTGATTTTAAAATCACAATTTTTAAAATTTTACACACCATATTAAAAGCTAAATGAAACAATTCATCATTTGACGCCATTTTTAACTAATAAATTAGCTCCTGGTTATTAGCAATATGTAAACAGTAAATTGGATGGCTGACCAGCCGCTAGTAGGCACCAGCGCTGATTACCAGCTAAATGTAAACCCGGCATAAAGGATAAAAAATATCCCACCACTATGTTATATATGTGCACGCGAAGTTGTGTGTGGTAGTGGAATGGATGGTTGTGTGTATGCGTGTCTTGCATACGCATATACTAAAAAAATACATAATATGTATGCGGTACGTAGATGTACGTACAGAGGCGTATCTAGGGTGGGGCAAGTAGGGCACGTGCCCCGGGCGCCTTTCAAAGGGGGGCGCGCAAAATCGCCAATTATTAAATTTAAAAATGAAAATATAGCACAATAAAATAGTTCATATCAAACAATCCCGTTCAGAATTCCCACACTTCGCAAATGAGCGAGAGGGAGTGAATGGTGTGCTCAATTCAGTTGTGCTGAAGAGCTACTTGAATTTATTGTGCAGTATGGTGATGAAAGCGTATTTCAGAATTTGTGCATTTTCATTCAAATTCTGCTCACAATTGCAGTTATTCATCGCAAGTTGTGAGCGATCTTCAAGTAAGTTAAATTTAATACTTTCGTATTTGAGGGCTACAAGGGATTAAGGGGGACTACTAGTGTGACCGCCTGAATAAAAGGTGATTTTTTGGAATTTTTTTAAAGAAAACTACTATATGGAATGTTTTAATATTTTAAGAATATATTCGTCGATATATAATAAATTCATGATAAAATTTTTGGACCAAAAAATTGAAAATTCAGTGAGTTATTCGCGATCTCCCAAGGCTCAGAAAAAAAAAGTTCCCCCACTGCTGCAGTGATAGCGACCTTTAAAATGCCTGAAATCAAAAAAAACCAAAATGACTATTAAACTAGAAGGTATTGTCCGTACCGTGAACCTCAATGGGAAAAAAAAGTTGGAATTTAATAAAATGGCGGAGTTTTTTTAAAAAAGTTTCCAATTTTGCGTGAAAATTTGATGATTTTTGGCCTGCAAAAATTGCATTTTTTATTCGATCGGAAAACTGGAGGTTCATGGTACGAAGAAATATATATAAAAGAAGCTGCAATAAGAATCAACTCGATCAGATGATTTGTTTTCGAGTTATAACTGCAACAAATTTGAAAAATGTAGTTTTTTTTTTAAATTTACCTTTTAGTTTTAATCACTGAGAATATTTACTAAAATTATTTACGGTGTACTCACTATAACGGTCATAGTAAAACTAGATGAGTCGTTTAAATGTGCCAGGGTCTAGCTTCTCCACAACATGTGACTGGCAACCACGTCCAAAAACTCCCGAACTATCAACCTTCATACATTTCTAAATAGCTCAAAGTTAACAATGAAAATCAGGATTCGCTCTTCGGATGGCTGTCATTCAAAAACTATTTGAGATATGCACTTGAAATTTTAGTATGTTATTTTTGAAGGTATATACTATCGAAATATGCAAAAAAAAATTTTTCAATTTTTAAAAAAATGTCACACTAGTAGTCCCCCTCAAAAAAGGTTATACGACCTATCTTTGCTCAGTGTAGAGCGAGAAAAAACGAAACATCATCGATATGTTTGCGTCGCAGAAGGCCAGGAAGGTGCAATTGTAACCTTGTAAGTGTAATGGTTTTACGGTCTTTCTTTCGTTGTAAATTAGAAAATAAATGCCCCGGACGCCACTTGTAAAGAGGCGCCAAATGTGTACTAATAACTTACCATATATTACTATATGTGTTTGTGGAAGGGGGAGGGGCGCCAATAAAGGGTCGTGCCCCAGGCGCCAGTTATGTTCGCTACGCCACTGTGTACGTATACACTGTAACACAAGAGCAACAATATGACAACAATTGAAACACACCCATTGGAAGCTAGTAAGTGAATGACAACATAGTAGGGATGGGGATCTGAGATCGATTAATCAAAAATCGATTTTCTGGGCTAAGAAAATCGATTTTTTAAATCGATATTTAGCAATGAATCGATTCAGTGAATCGATCTCAGACACTTAAAATCGGGATTCGATTTTTCCTAAAAAAAAAAATATTTACAATTATCGGAATACCTCCACTGGTACTTCAACTGTTGAAGGTGAATCAACATTCATAAATAGGGCAAATAGTGATGCGCAATTTATTTATCATTTTTTGGTTGAAAAATTAACTTACTCGGCCCGTAAGTTTATTTTTGTGATCATGGGTTCTTAAGAATCATCAGCTTTCAGCTTCAGATTTTCAAACTGCATCCGAGGCCACAAAAACTTACTGTCATTGCTAAGTAATATACTATTTTATATTAGAAATAATTCTTAACTTTGACCTAATTATAAGAAAGATTTATACTTTTTACTTAAAAACAATATAAGATCGATTATTTTGGCATTTGTTTGTTTTCCATAAAAAAGTTTTCAAAAAAATCGATTTCTCAAAATCGATTTTCTAGACCACGATTTTTTGAGAATCGATTCTCTAGACTTCGATTCGAATCGATTTAAAAATCGATCTTTTTTTAGAAAAATCGCCATCCCTACAACATAGTTCTGTAAAATACACATAATTGCCCATAAGTGATTGTAGAAAAGAGATAGTCTTTGTATTCCTTACAGTGTTCCATGATTCGAACTGTATAAATATGTATAGACTGACAGTATTTAATTAATTTATTGACACTAACAGTCATATCATAACCTATAATAATGACAAAACGCCCAACTGGTACATTATTTTGATAGCTAATACACATTATATGAAATTGTTGATGTCCAGCGACGTGGTGTGTAAGTTAGTAGTTAGCTCACCTAACGTCCTGTGACGTCAAGATGTTAAATATACACTCAAAATTAAAGGGAACACACTTTGGTGGGGTATGGCGTGGGATAGATCAAACAGACACAAGATGCTTCCCACTTCTCTCTCCACCAGCCCACATATCATTTTACGAATACCGAAAATATTTTGAATTTTCACCCTTTTGCATTGTACTCGTAAAAAAAAATAAAATAAGCAAAAAAAATCATACTTTCAAATAAAAGTTTTTATTTCTTATTTTTTTGTTACAGTTTTTTTAATCACTGACATTATTCAAAATGTGTTACTATACCTACATTTTTAATACATTTCAAAATTTTACGAAAGTAGTTTATTTACGCAAATACCAAAAATAAATTATTATAATTTAATAAAAAAAAAAATTAATATAAAAAAAAAATTAATAAACAAAATAACAATAATAAGATAGAATAGAATAAATGTGGAAAAATTAAGGTAAATACTAAATACATAATTTTTTGTTTGTTTCCATTACTTGTAACACTGAGAAATTAATATCAATTTCTTGCAATCTTGCACATTGTAGATATCTCTATTTTCGCTCAGGAATTTATTTAATTCTGTTTCGTTTAAATAATATATTTTAAAACTATTGTGAAACTTTGAATTAATCCTTAATTCTGCAATTTTTTCGGGATCATGATTGTACTGTGATCGCAGAAGTTGTAATAAACTAGATAATATTTCGTATAATGTCACACTCATATTTCTCTTACTATCACGTTTTAAGGTTCATTCATATTTACAGACACTGAACGTCACAGACACGTATCGTGACAGACACGACATTTTCAAAAGTATTCATATACACAGACAATTAGCGGACAGACACAGACAGTAGATACATACGTATAGCACGTGTAGTAGGTATGTATCAGTAAATTACAAAAATTAAATTGTAGCAGATCTGACAAAGTTATGTGACTTTTATACTGAAGATTTTTCCGAAATTGCGTTATTATTGGAAGAGGAAAAATTTCCTTTCTTGCTGCATACTTCTGTTGACTATCGCCAAATTTCTTATCATTGTGATTGTGGAAAAATGTACATAACCTAATAAATTCGATTTAAATGTTTGTTATTCAGATCTTATATAATTAATAACAGGAAATTTTTATTTTCTAACAAATTCGATTAATTTTTCGTTGTTTGTATTTCATAAAACGAATACAATGAAAATTTATAAATAAATTCTAGGAATTTTGTTTGTATGTTTCGAAACATGCATTCATATTAGTCGCGCAAAATCAACAGACACGTTCCAGCACAGACAAAATATTCTCCTCGAGAATACTGTGCGGACACTGTCTGTCACTGCACGTGTCTGTGCGCTTACGTTACGCTATAATATGAACACACCCATAAGAAAAGCATTAAACAATATTTGTCGTGTCTGGCACGATACGTGTCTGTTACGTTTAGTGTCTGTAGATATGAATGGACCTTTAGACGAGAACTCAATTCTCCACAGAATATTTCTGAGAAGACTGGAATCAACATTTCAGCTACGCTAAATATCACCTGATCCGGAATGTAACTGGTATTTTCTTGAAAATATTTATTATCAAATATTATGTTCATGGGAGAAATATATTTTTTGACGTGGTAATTATAAAGTTGCTGACAACATCGATCTAAAATAATATTTAAATTGTATTTTTCCGCCATTTGAGCCAAGTCAAAAATTTTGAGTCCCTTTGATCCATATTGCTCTAACACCAATATTGAGCAATCGGTCTTCAACTCATCCATCATATAATAGTGAGCTGCTTTAATCAATTGGCAATAAAAATCACAATTTCCATTTTTTCCACAATTTTGTGATAAGCATATTGTCGAATTGCAATCATAATTTTCTGATCAAATTCTGACTCAATTTTATCTACGCTCTCTGGATTTTTAGTGCCACAAAAATGACTTCGCATCTTTGGACTCGTTTTAGCCAAAACAAGTTTGTGGGTGTTTAATATTTCACCTTCCATTGATATAATTTCACAGTCTGGTTCAATATCCCAATTTTTATATTTATCTAAAAGTTCTAGCATTTCAAAAAACTTGTGCGTCTCATCGTTTGAAGCCATTATGTTTTGTTGTCCTAGATCTTTGAAATACCTACAAAAGATTAATAACAATAATGTAATTATAAATTATGAAAATCCAAAAAATATTACCAATTATTAAAAATATACCTATTTAACTTTGATCACAAAAATATATCATAGTCAGTGAATAATATGTAATATGTATTATGTAAGAGATCGTTTTTATTTTTTGAAAACGCAACAACTTCAAGTTATTCAAATATTAAAATATTATTTGTGATCCAATAATTCAAATTCGTATTTGATTGAGACATCCTACCTTAAATTAAGGTACAATATTTTTTGCATAATATGTTTTTGCCACAATATATTCTCATAAATTGTTTTGAATTCTTGATACAATTATATAATTCGTCTGACGATTTGATTAAATATGAATATGTAAATAATATATCGCTCCATTATTGCAATAGTCGGTTATCTGGGAAATACCAACTTTTGAGATATTCAAGTTTAAAGTTTTTTAGAATATATTTATTGTCTTTTGAGAGTTATTTGAAATCCAATATTAATGCAATTTTGACAGAAAACTCTTTAAACACGATATTAAATAATGCTATAAAAATTAAAAGAACTATTTTATTTTGTCGGCCCAAATTTTCAAATTTTCCTAGATAACTGACTATTGCATAAAAATATTTTGAATAAAATTACTACGATGGTAAAAATAACCCAATTTTAAAAATGAAAACCATTATTAATTGAAATAAAACCATTTTATTCAACATAAAAATACCAAAAAAAAAGTTAACAAACTTATCACTAATTAAAACCTAAAAAGAAAGAACTTAATAGCGACAATTTTACAAATTTTACAGGACAGCAAAGATAAAGTTTGAGAGCCGGTATTCTCCTATTATGATTTTTCTTGGACATCCGGGCAGTATAGTTAAAACGTAGTAAAATTCTACTAACATAATTAAAAAATTGATTCAATAACATTATACTAATCATAAAACGATGCATTTTGTAATACATCTACTACATTGCTAATATTTTCCTTGTTTGATTTGACATAACGAATTTCTTATTGTTACTAATGTCAACACCACGTAATAAAAAAATCAGTTAAACTTAAACATTTATTTAAAAAACACAATAACCTACAGAAACTAAATCATTAGAAGACGTTAAAATTTTAAAATTCGGTTATGTTGTCTAATCTGTAAAATTTTCTAAATTTTTTTTTGCTTTAATACTCGGATAAAATGCTAACCTAGTATTGTAGTAAAAATAAATTGAATTTGACGCTTCAACAGTACGGATATATCGATATATCTTAGTCTTGCAACAATTAAAATTAAAATTTATTAAAATTGTCATACAAGGATATCAATTATATTAGCAAAAATATTAAGCTTAGAGCTTAACTGATTGTAGCATCTGAAAGATACGCTTTTCCTCTTTCGAATGGTGTAGATAACTCAAAAACGTAATTTTGCCCAGATAACCGACTATTGCAATAATGGAGCGATATGTAAATACTTAGTACACATATAGCAAAAAGGAAAAAAATCTAATTGCTTAACTGTGCGTTTCAGTTTTGTTAGCAGTTTAGCATAATATAATTTATATACATAACCCGTAATAATCTGACAATATTAAATGTGTATGTAATACTAACACAAAATACACAATATAGGTTAATTTGCGCCTAATTATTTGATAGAATATATTATGTAGGGGAGAGACTTAATGTGTGGGACATTTTTTTTTTAAAATCGTCGTAACTTCAAAACCAAGTAATTAGATATTATAATTCTTGCGGCATAAGATACTTCAAATATTACTTTATATTTCAAACTGAAAAAAAATTTTTGTTCTTTTAAAATAACAATAAGTTTTTTTGTTTGAAAAAATTAACTTTTAGTCTCATTCAGTAATTCCATTCTCATTGAATGGGACAAGAAGAATATTGAATGGGACATAAGTAATACAATATAAAATTCATGCGTTTTATACAGGTTAGTAAAAATATGGAAATGGTTAAAAATCTCAGCGGAAAACCATTTTTGGGATAAATGATGAGGACAAAAGTTTCAATATTTTTCACGGCGCATTCGATGGTAAACTTGACTTTGAGGTCAAGAACAAAATTCAAGGTCATATTCATGTCCCATTCAATATCCTTTGTCAAGTATCTAATAAGATAAAGGCAAAAAATGAAAAGTACATAACCTCAATGTGCAAACAATACTTGTATAATTATAGTCTATACCAGTGTTTTTCAAGTGGGTCGCAAATCCCTGGGGGTCGCGAAGCCTTTTTAAGAGGGTCGCAATTACTTTTAAATTAAAACCACTCTAGTTCAATATATAATATTTAATAAAGAGTTAAGGTTAATTAATGGTTACATTAATGTGATAGTTCCATACTTTCGCGTGGTAAAGTTTCAAAATTGCGGCTTATTTTCAATAATAATAAATCCGAATTTTAAATAATTGCCGTCATATAGACACTTTTTCTTTGGTTTTGTTTTGTTACTCTCATTGGAACTTGAGGTTGACGATTGTGCATATGTTTCCAAAAACTTATCCATTTTCAATAATTACAATGAACATAGAATTTTGAATATTAGACAATAAAAGACAGTGAGCAACTACTAAACAAACAACAAGGCAGTTCAATAAATTCAAACAGTAACCCAAGTTATTTAAAGAATTCAAATGGATTACGCTCGGAAGTGTTAAAAGGCGGTGTCGATGTAAAAATATGCCTGTTTCAAGTCCTTAATTACGTATTTAACCGATATCTAACTATGCAAATAATCAATAATGATGAACGGACTCGATATTTATAATATAAAAAAATATTCGTAATAGCGGAGGGTACACAGAAAAAAAAAGAACTCACTGTATATTACAAAAACGTGAATTAATATTACAAAATTTTCACTCCAATAGAACCCTTTAGTAATATTACAAAACCACTTTTATTAAAAATCTGAGTACTAAAAGGTTCTATTAATTCAGAATAATTTTTGTAATTATCACAAAGACTTATTTTTGTGAATAAAACTCAACGTATGTTTTGTTGAACATTTAATAAACTTTGTTATAATTACTAAATGGAATTTGTAATTGGTATGATTTATTTATTAATAAATACTAAATTTTATAGTAAATTTTACTATATTTTTTTGTTGTACTTACAAATAACCCCTGTAAATATTATTAAGGATATTTGTGAAGGAAAGGAACTTATTGGATATACTTTGATAATTAATGTAAAAAACAAAACAGATGTGACTATAAAATATGTACAAAATTCAAATTTCACATCTATTTTACACAGCATTACATTAATTATCAAAGTACGTCCAGTTAGTCCCTGTAAAATAAGAAAAATTTTATTTTATATAAATGAATTTATTAATTAATTAATACAAAAAAATAAAAAGTTATGTTAAAATGTATTAACTTACAGGAGGTATGGCAAATGTTTTAGAAATAATTCTAACATATTTTTATATTCAGAACTAATATTAAGCAAATTTCAACAAAAGATATAACTGTAGTCCAATATTCAATTACATCTTCAAAATCCAGTGAAAAATTTTAAAAAACAAAACGAAAACAAACATGTTGTTTATCTGTAAAAAAGCATATTTTACTAAAATATGAAACATAAAAAATGTCTAACCAAATAATAAGAAAACTTACTTGAATTTGAAAAAGAATCCTTTTAATTTGTTAGTAATTTACTTGACTGAGGTTTTTCACATATAGTCGAATAATGGATTACATATTCGATTCAGAATCAAAGTAAAAAGATAAAATAGGAGCACCTAGCATGTTTTCCACCTGTAAAAAAAGAATATTATACTGACTAAAATATGAAGCTTAAAAACATGTCTAACCAAAAAATAACCCTTACTTGAATTTAAAAAGGAATGCAAATTTGCTAGTGTTTTATAAATTTCTGAACTGAAGGAACTTTTCTTTGGTTATAAAAAAGTTTAACTGCAAATCTGAAATTATTTTTTCCATAATGTTCAAAATTGCTTTTAGTATCTGAAAAAAAAGAGATAAAATTTTAATAGGAATATTATTAATATTTGTGAGCAAAAAATAATTTATGAAAATACTAGCCATTGTCAGATTTTCGATAGTAAAACCATTAGCAAGTTTTCTTGTCATATTTCTAACGTACAAACAATCTTTTAAATTGAGATTTTATAGTATGTTTTTTCATAAACTCTTGTCAGGTTATAATAAATATTTATGAAGATGGACTCTATCACAGAATGACGCTATGAATACTACACAACATTCTAAAAATCATAGAATTCGTTAATATTGCGCTTGCGTGAGTTATTTATTACAAAACTTTTTGTTATAATTACAAAACACAATTTTTAAATGAGAAATACAAAACTTTTTGATAATCACTAAATCAGGGTTTCTTTAAATGCATATAGGTATTATGAACGTTTACAAAATATCACATAAACGTATCAACTTGTCAACTCTGCGCAAGCGTCATTTAATTATTACAAAAATTTTCGTTTTAATTACAAAAGAGACTTTTACTTTAAGCATGCGCATTTTGATTTTTAAAACAGTGTTATAATTACAAATATTTTTCTTATATTTACTTAAAATATTTAATAGAACTGTAATTAATGCTACAAAAATATACTACTACTAAATTATTTTTTTTGTTATTACAAAAGTTTTTGTAATATTTACAAAATTTTATATTAACAAATTAATAAAACGCAATTTGTAGGATTAATAAAACTTATAATCACTGAAAGCGAGTTTTGTTACAATTACTCAAATTTTAGTTCTAACAACGAAAGCTAAATACTAAAAGCGGTTTTGTAAATAAAATCACTGTTTTTTTTTCTGTGTAGGGGGTCGCGAAATATTTTTTCATGCTAAGGGGGTCGCTTCATGAAAAATGTTGAAAAACACTGTCTATACTAAGCGGTTTAATAATTAACTAACACAATTAATCTAAGCACAATGGTTATTATAGAATATTTCGTAATTTGTAAAAAAAATAAAAGTTACTTTTTCTATTTAAAAACGTATTTCTTAATTTTTGGTGAAACAAACCGAAAATTTAACACATAAAAATAGTTATATAAAAGACACCTAATGATTGTAAAATAAATTTCCACTACGGTTCCTTGTTAGCTAAAACTCATTTGTCCCATTCAATAATTTTACCATTCATTAAGTCTCTCCCCTATTCTACTAAATATGTTATAGCCGTTATAGGTAATGCGAGGATTCATAGTGCAGGTAATAAATTATCCTGTCAAAAATTGCCGGAAAAACGTTTCACCATTCGTTAGAAGCGGCACATAATTTATCTATTTTTCATAAGTACATTTATAATTTTTTTCTAAATGCGCTTTATAGTTTGGGTGACACGAACTAAAGAGGTACTCTACAAATATATTTTGTTTTGAAAACAATTAAATTTCATATAAATAACATAGTCGCTCAATTTAAGTTTGTAACATCGCTCGCGCGACGAACGAACACAGTTTAATTTGATCAACTGCATGTGAGTTATGTAAACATCTAACTGAATAAAAAATTTTTTTCCATACACTAAAACTATAAATCATCCTGTCAAAAAATTGAATTCCATACACAAATTGAATAAACATATCTGAGAGGAGCGTAATCATGTAAATTTTTATGAGGAGATATGTCTTTTACAAAGATATAGATAAATTAAAACCATTACAGAATTCGATTTCACCACTGGGTTGGTCATCGAAAAGATGCTTGAATAGCAAAATCTGGCAAAAGTTCTAGAATATTCTTTCAATAATCAGAAAAGATATCAAAAATCTTTAATCAATGGATTGACCGACGAAAAAGTAACCAAGTACCGATATTTAGAAAAAGTTCCAGAATATTCTTTTTGAAAATTACAAAAAATATCGAATATCTGATTTCACCACCCAATTTTTCATCGAAAAGCGATCAATTAGCGGAATTCGGCAAAAATTCGAGAATATTCTATTCTGAAAATAGAAAATATATCCAAAAACCGACTTCGCCATTGGTTTGGGTATCAAAAAAGTATCCAAATAGCAGAATTCGTCAAAAGTTATAGAATATTCTTTTTGGAAATCAGAACAATTATTGAAAATTTGGCATCACCATTAGACTGTTCATCAAAAAAGTGACCAAAAAATGAAATTCGGTAAAAGCTCTAGAATATTCTATGCGAAAATCAAATAAGATATCCAAAACTTGATTTCACCATCGAATTAGTTAGTTAAAAAGGATCCATGTAGCGAACTTTAACGAAAGTTCGAGAATGTTCTATCTGGATATCAACAAAGATATCGAAAAATTTACTTCACCATTTGTTTAGTCATCGAAAAACAAGCTAAATACAAGCGAAAACATTTGACAAAAGTTTCTATTCGAAAATTAATAAAGATGTCGAAAAACTAATATCACTATTAGAAGAATTATTGAAATAGAAGCTAAATAAAGATATTTAACAACAGTTTTAGAAGGTTCTGTTCGAGAACTAGCAAAGATAAAGAATTATTTATCATAAACTGGTTATAATTGATGAATTTAGGCTCCATTAGTCCCATTGATTTCGTCAACGATAGTGTATTTTTAAAAAAAAATGACAAATCGTTACTTTTCGCTATCGAAAATTTCAATCGTAAATATCTCCTAAACGGTGCGTCGTAGCTCAAAAATAACGAAATTTTTGGAGGCTTAAGCGAAGCAAGTTGTGGGTATTCCGAACGTATTGCGACTGTCAAAACCTGCTTTTCGCTATCGAAAATTATCGATACCGCGTAACTTGTCATAAATTGGTTATAACTAGTTAATTTAAGTTCTTTTAGTCCCACTGATCTGGTCAGTAACAGAACAATTATTTTAAAAACTACTTTTCGTTAACTTACGCTATCGAAAACTTTAATCGTAAATATCTCCTAAACGGTGCGTCGTAGCTCAAAAATAACGAAATTTTTGAAGGCTTAAGCGAAGCAAGTTGTGGGTGGTCCGAACGTATTGCGACTGTCAAAACCTACTTTTCGCTATCGAAAATTATCGATACCGCGTAACTTGTTATAAATTGGTTATAACTAGTTAATTTAAGCTCTTTTAGTCCCACTGATCTGGTCAGTATCAGAACAATTATTTTAAAAACTACTTTTCGTTAACTTACGCTATCGAAAACTTTAATCGTAAATATCTCCTAAACGGTGCGTCGTAGCTCAAAAATAACGAAATTTTTGAAGGCTTAAGCGAAGCAAGTTGTGGGTGTTCCGAACATATTGCTACTATTAAAACCTACTTTTCGTTATCGAAAATTATCGATATCGAAAATAACGATATTTCCAAAATGGATGATATAAGGAAAGGAAGTATCCTTTCAAATATATAACATCTACTATAAATTATACTTATTTTTCGTTAGCAAAATCTTTAGATCGAAAACAGATTGCAAATAGTATCCAATTTTTTTAAACTTATGGTTGTTATTTTTTTATAACTACAACTAAAAACTAAATTACTTATTAGTTAATACTAATAGTTGAATTTTTCAGTCATTAGTTGCAAAAAAATATTTTTTTCATTGGTTTTTTATTATTAATTGCAACCAACATCTAGGCATCTAGCCAGTATTGACTACTGTTTTGTTGAAAATTAATATGTGAATGAGGTGTGCTATATTTCAATGAAAGTAACATTTTCGTTTGCATAAACATAATAACAATTCAAATTTTTAAACGACTATAGATTTTAAAATTATAATTTATTGTCATTTTTTGACCCCCAGTACTTGTTTTTGCGCTCCTGGAAAAGGATTCAATTTTTTGACATAATGATTTATACTACACTACAATTCCTCGCTTTAGTTATAGGTTGTATTTTTATACACATGTGCATTCGTTAAAATGCTGATACTGGAAATACCCGTATACATTAACAAACACATCAACATCAAATAGCACCAATTACAACCGAAAAATTCAAATAGGGTCATTTCACCGGTTTGGTGTCCAGGTTCAATATTCCACCATTTTACTGTACTGTTTCAAACAATAGTATAGAATGGTAATATAAAAACAGATAACCCAGCATATTTGAATTTATTAGAAGCGTAATACCTAAGCAATGAAAACACTGACAGAAAATACTTATTTAATGAAGTCATGTTTCTAAAAAAATCCCAAATCAATGTCTGATTCTAGTATTGCGCGATCGGTACGTAGATGTGATTTACAGTTAGCTTTAAATTGTTTTGGCACTATCTAGTTTTATTTTTTGTTTTTAGTATTTATTTAAGACAAATTGAAGGTAACAAGAAGTAAAAGTTTTATAATTAATTTAAAATTAAGTAGCAAAATTCTAGTGGACGGTTATTGATTTACCAACGCTTTAAAACATTCAGTTCTCGACCACTTGGACGAAATCGGAAACAATCAAATGAAATTTATTTTCACAATCTAGCTAAACTTTGTGAAATACTAAACAGCTTTATATTATGCCGTATTTACACGTGTTTAGTAGCTAAAGCAGGTTACTTAATCAAGTTACTAAATTTAGTTACTTTTGTCATGTAGACAGTTGTATTTAGTGCAAGTGCAAGTAAGAAATTTAGTAATCTGTTTAGTCAAGTAAACAGAAGCCTGTTCTGTTTACTTGTGCAATTTTTTGATTTTTTTAAATTTTTTTCATTTTGATAAACTGACAAAATATCATTTTTAGCTTGTAACAAATTTGTTCTTACAATTTTTGTTATTTTTATTTAACCTTGATTTTTTTGTACAAATTTGAGGTATGCGTAACTTGCATTAAACAAAGAGAAATTGTGACCGCTAAAGTATGATGAAAAACTTGGAAGTGGGGTAAATATGAAGAATTTGAGTTGGTCCTTACTCTGATGTACCTCACTCCTCTTGTAATCCATTCTAAATAATTTTTCTGATGGCATTCACATTTACCCCGAAATTCATAAGATTTGCAAAATCGCACCGGGGAAATGTGAATGGCTTATAAAATTTTTGTTTTTCATACGAATTTGCTCAAAATTTGTGTGGTGTATCCTGAATAATGTAGAATTAAAAATAAACCAACCATAATGTGATATATAAAATAAAAAATACTTAAAACAACGCTTTTATCTCAACTCATGAAAATCCATTCACAATTACCCCGGTCAACCCTAATTAAAATTTTTTGTTAGTAAATCACCAAGCTCTTCAGTACTTAAACTTTTTTATTACTAACATAAGTGAAGCAAAGCTTAACATAATTCGCTTTTATTTCACAAAATGGTGATTGCAAAGATAATGCGGTGTTAAACATATTTTTCTTTTTTTACACGCAAGATTAGGAGATAAGGCGACTCCATCCAAATTGCTACAATTTTAGATACTTTGAATATAAAGTCAATCTTTTATAGTCCTCCGCATCATATATATATCCAAATTTTCGTTTGGAAATCTAACTAACTCTGGTGCATTTAAATAATGAATTTTAAAGTTGTTTTGAAAATTTGGATTCTTACGCAGTTCAACTAATTTCGTTAGATCGTTATTGTACTGCAGTCGTAAACGTTGCAATAATCCAGATAAAAATAAAACTAGTTGAATGACTTTTTTTTGTGGGAAAGGGGTACAAAAATTTTATTATTGTACTTCAATAACTAGTCAGATTTAAATATGTACATAAGTTTCAAAAGAGTTTCAGTAAATCAAAACAAATTGCAATAAATTGCAAATTCAGATTTAAAAAATTAATCTAAGCTGATAGATAATATTATTAATATTTAGACGGAAGTATACTATTTTGTCCATAAAAAAGGAGTATAAACAGAACCGTCCTTAGAAAATGTGAGGCCTGGAGCAAAACATTTAACCCTCCCCCCCAGGGGGCGGGGGGTTCTCCCCCGGAAATTGTTGAAAAATTATACTTGCAAGATCGTCATTTTAAGCACTTTGACGAAGAAAAAGTTTAATCTCTTACACTATTATTATATTATTTTCATTCAACCAAAGCTTTTACTTATTTTTTAACGAGAGTCAGGCTTCGCGCCGCGAGGCCTGGGCGGCCGCTTCACTCGCTCCACCCTAAGGACGGCACTGACAAGTAAAGGTCCCGAGGCCGGACCTATCGATTTCGATGAAACTTAAATATATTGTAGAACACTAAAAACTAAGGGACACGTATTTTTTTTTATCTGCGGAAAAACAGTTTGAAGGGGTGAAATCGCCCTTCAAAAATTGGGGTAAAAATTTAATTTTTCAAATATCTCGAAAACAGTAAGAGATAGAGCAAAAGTTTAAATTGGCGATATTGCTCTTTTTTAAAGAGTTATCTATTGATATGCAATTTGTTCATATTACATCAACAGGGGTGGTTGGGGGTTAAAATTTGGGGGTTAATTTTGCAAAAAGGGGGTGAAAAATAAACAATATAAAAATTTTGTTTACAGATTTGAAATCTACGTCAAAAAATCTAATTGACCTATTTTTGCTCAATGCCCTAATATTAAGTCTAGGGGTAGTTAACTAGAGGGTGACTATGTCGAATAGTCGTACAATTTGGGTATTTCAAGAAGTTCTTCTTCATGGAAAATAGCTTAAGACAATTAGAATAACGTAGAAATGAAATTCTCGAATTCAAAACTGAGTTTGAGCAACATTGAAGAGGGGGTGAGTCACCCTCTTAAATTACATACTAGTTTATATATACACTAATTTTTGCTATTAACACACTGATAGTGGGTAAAATAATGTCACAATAAGTGGTTCTGAAGTTGGACTATCATATGTAAGGTCTTTATTAGGTTTGTTTTTTAATGGATATTATAGTTTTCCTTATCGAAAATTATCGATACCGAAAATTACATAACCTAACCTAAAATAACGAAACCTAATAAAAACCTTACATACGATAGTCTAACTCCAGAACCATCTATTGTGACATTATTACCCCCTGTCAGTGTGTTAATTGCAAAAATTAGTGTATGTAAACTAGTATGTAATTTAAGAGGGTGACTCACCCCCTCTCCAATGTTGTTCAAACTCAATTTTGAATTCGAGAATTTCATTTCTACGTTATTCTAATTGTCTTAAGCTATTTTCCATGAAGAAGAACTTCTTGAAATACCCAAATAGTACGATTATTCGACATAGTCACCCTCTAGTTAACTACCCCTAGACTTAATATTAGGATATTGAGCAAAAACAGGTCAATTAGATTTTTTGACGTAGATTTCAAATCTGTAAACAAAATTTTTATATTGTTTATTTTTCACCCCCTTTTTGCAAAATTAACCCCCAAATTTTAACCCCCAACCACCCCTGTTGATGTAATTTGAACAAATTGCATATCAATAGATAGCTCTTTAAAAAAGAGTAATATCGCCAATTTAAACTTTTGCTCTATCTCTTACTGTTTTCGAGATATTTGAAAAATTAAATTTTTACCCCAATTTTTGGAGGGCGATTTCACCCCTTCAAACCGTTTTTCCGCAAATAAAAAAAAATACGTGTCCCTTAGTTTTTAGTGTTCTATAACATATTTAAGTTTCATCAAAATCGATAGGTCCGGCCTCGGGACCTTTACTTGTGAGTATAAACAATTAGAAGTACACATAAATATAAAGAGCAAAATATTTATAGTATTAAGAGTGTTTACTTAAGTTGAAGTCATATGAAAAACTTTTTTATTTTTCATTGTACGAAAAAAATTGGTTCTTCATAGAGAGCTCTGTACAGTTTAAAACCTAAAATGAAATCATCAAGCATCAAATTTTTTCAGTCTTTTACGTGGAATGTCGTGAAGCTTAAGAGTAAAATACCTTTATTTTTAGCAATATCGGAAATTATTCTGTAAAAAAGTTGATCAGAATTGAAAGTTCGATTCAAATATATCTACAATTAAACCAGCGGAGTGGCCGAGCGTGCTTGTGCGCCCACCGCTGCCGACTGGTAGGTCGAGGGTTCAAATCCAGCGGCCGGCTATGCTCGTGAAGGTTTTCTGCAGTTTCCCTTCACAACTCTATATGAATATCGGCATAGTTCCTTAAGAAAACGGCTGCAGACGTACATCTTCCAAATCCTAGCCCCCAGCCCCACTTTCCTTGTCCTCCACCCACATCATAAAATGTATCATCTAACGTAATTAATATGTAATGTATAAATATAGGAATACAAATAATGATGTGGGTGGCGTCTGTTATAGATAGAAAAATCTTTAAAAAAAACGGACGTTAAACACATTATTATTATTATTATACCTACAATTATATCAAATTACCAACAAAACTAGATTTTGTAATTTTTTACAATTTTTCTACACTATTCAAATAAGGAATTGCAGATTTTGGAAGATGTATAACATAACAGACTTAGCATGCTAAGAAAATGGTTTGATTATTGTCCAGTGGACAGCCAGTAACATAACGGTTGCTTCTTATAGTTTTAGTTGTACCGAATTCAAAAATTATCTATCATATTTAAACATGGATAGTATATGATATACCCTACGTTATACCTATATTGTGTAACGTAGATAGGTATATCAAAATAAGCCATTTTCGACTTATCTTGAAGAGGAAGGAATGTACGCCGGGATATATATTTGCTTTTTACCATCGCGTAAATATATCAAAGGTTTAAAAATGACAAGAATTCTATGTTGGTTGAATGTCGAACATAAATGACCAACTATTGACTAGCAGGGCACTACTTTTCATTCACTCTTTTGTAGTAGATCAGAGTACCATTACGGGCTATACAATATTAGAAGATTTTTATCATCTCTCACCGTTACGATCATTTATCACGTTAAACATATTGCTGCTCTACTGACCTTGGGGTGTTAAGATATTCATATCATTATTGTATTTGAAGTTTACATGATAGAGTAAACACAAAAGAGATAGTAAATAGTGTCTTATTTTAAGGCAGTATACATATATTACATATAGAAAAGTTAAATTAACTTCAACATTTTGTCAAAAAATTTCATGATGCGCAGATAACATTTGAAATATTGCCACCTTGATGTATCATTGCTTGTAATAATAATGGGTATATTAGCCTCTCTAGCCCGGGTCCGAGGCTGCAACCGCGGCTACCCTAGCCTCTCGTCGGGCCTGACCGTAGCCTAACACTTGACATATACAACAACTGTTTTAACCGAATACATAGATAATATAAGTAGTTTGTTAAAAAATAGTTTTATATAGCCAAAAAGAAGGAATATTACAAATAACTTGAGCACTTTCTAGCGTTTGTAAAATACTCGTTTTCAAAACTTCACCTCAGAGATGTCCAGTGTCAGGCTACGGCGAGGGCTTAGTGTCATGGATATACTCATCATTATTAAAATTTATTAGAATTGGAAAAAATTAAAGTATGCCATGCTTTCTGCCATTTTTCGTAATGTTCACACAACTGCATAGATATAAGATAGATATATTATTTGTGATATCTATTAATAGGACTCAAAAAATTATTTGATTATAACTACACTTTGCTTTTAAAATAGAATTTATTATCTAAATGATCCTAGCGGAGTACTACAGAAGATTCCTTTTTGTCAGGGCACCATGAAATTTTCGCTAGCAAAGAAACTGAATGCGTATAGCTCCCGACATCAAATTCTGTGTCCAATTCTGAAACTCATTAACAGTTTATAAACAATAAAAAAAAAATGAAAAAAAATCTTTTTACTTTGTCCGTGCCCCTAACCGAGACTCCGGGCTGCCTTTTTAGACCCGGTCTACCGAATTAGAAATTTTCATCCAAATGAAAATATTGAAAACCAAATTATTGCCAGTACGTCAACTCACGGCAGTTTTTAAAGGAGACAAATGAATAACGGTCACTATTATTCATAATCTATCTGTCTTAGTTTAAATACAAAAATGATATAGGCAAAGACAGATTCTAACTATAGTATGGTCTATTTCAGTTAAATTTAACCATGCTTCGTAACTTTGAATTTAAATAATTTCCGTTTTCTTGGCTTTATCTTTTTTATTATTGCATTTATGTAAATTTTAAATTTGCAGTTTATTTTTAGAAAAGAATAGAAGATCGATTTGTTTCGAATATAAGAATTATTTAATTTTTTAACGAAAACTCATGATCAATTTTATCTGAAAAGAGGTATAGCATTGCATCAAATGCCTTCAGTTCCCGAACATGCAATGATCATTTTATACTTGATCCACAATCATAGGACCTGTCCTTACCGAATAAAATTTTCCTTTTTGTAAATATCGCAAAGAGATCGCATTGAAACTCATAAATAATTTATAGGCATAATGTGAACATGCGCATATCTACCGTATAAAAAGAAAAAAAATTAGCATATAAAAACATATCAGTTACAATCTCTCAACATAGTGTTGCTGATTTACAATTTTTTCAGCTTAGTGCCGCAATGGCGTGTCTTATAAAAGGGAATATTTATTCTAGGTAAAATAAAATAAAAAACGAAAGTAACTAGGAATTTATGTAGAAACCGAACGTGAAAATGAAAACATGATATTTTGACTTATGGTAATTTATTCTGAATACAAAAGATAAAAGGAATTTAGTTGGGGCTTCGAACACGCATACGTATTATTTCGTCGCTGATAAAAAAAAAAAAATAACAATAGTAAAACCATCTATTGTTAATCAAATTGTTGATAGAACTATGTACATATCTAGAAAGGCGAATCGGGTAAGTTTCCTTTAATCTTATGAATCGTAACTTGTGACCAAGATACATATTTGATGGTGTGGCAAAGTAAACCATTATATATATGAAAATTCCTTAATCCCTATACAGGAAAAGAATCACTTGTGACTAATCTTTCGTCAAAATTTTATGTTATCTTTTTTATTATTTTACTAGCCATACCCGTGACGTTGTTCACGAGAAACGTTGAGTAGTTTCCAATTTGTAGTTTCTTGCAACACAAAATGCATTAAATTGTCTCCAAATTGACAATTGTGTTATTATTGTATTTTTCGGTACACATTT
The DNA here is from genome assembly GCA_035578155.1 of Brachynemurus nebulosus. Classification (NCBI taxonomy): domain Eukaryota; kingdom Metazoa; phylum Arthropoda; class Insecta; order Neuroptera; family Myrmeleontidae; genus Brachynemurus; species Brachynemurus nebulosus. The sequence goes on along the minus strand of JAPWDM010000055.1, from coordinate 822,535 downwards.
ATGAAATATGTAAATTTACGTAATGTGTGTACATGCTCAAAATAGTTTCTCCATTTTCCCGTGGGAATGAGACATTTTCCCGGAATAAAAAGTATCTTAGATGTTGACCCAGGTAATAAGTTATCATCACACCAAATTTCATTAAAATCCGTCCAGTAGTTTCTACGTAATCCGTGAATAGATAGACAGACAGACAGAAAGACAGACAAAAATTTTAAAAATCGCTGTTTTGATATCTACATCGATAACTATTTACAATACCAGTACAATTTTCAAAAAATATTCCATGTACAGAAATGGTCTCGTTACAGGTTTATTATATGTATAGATTTATTTATTTTTCAATAAAACTGATAAAAATTTAAAAAAAACCAATAGAAAAACTCCAATATACCTATATGAAAAAAAAAAGTTTGTGCATTAAATAAAGTATCTATATTATCTCTATTTTCTGGGTATATTACTTCATATCTTCGGCATATTTAAACCGACTGGGACCATTATTTTTTTAGCGAATTTCCAGAAGGGAATTCAGCTATTACAGCCACTGTCATGACGCGACTTGAACCCCAGACCATGGCAGAAATTTGTTTTGAGGTCTTAAAATTTATATATATATATATATATATATATATATATATATATATATATATATATATATATATATATAGGCTATCATGTGTCATACAGGGTGTCATATATGTCTACAGGGTGCTATGAGTCACCCCTCAACTTGTGAAATATTTTGAGGGGTGACTCATAGCACCCTGTAGACATATATATATATATATATATATATATATATATATATATATATATATATATATATATATATATAGGTATATATATATTCGAAGTGCCGACACGTCGGATGCCAGGAACATAGTTTTTGTTCTTGCAAATAATTAGTTTTTTGCCAAAATTTCCACTTATTCAAAAATTTTTGCCAAATTTTTTTACACCATTTAAAAGAGGAGAAAAACTACATAAAAAGGTCTTTAAACTATTTTTCTATGTCAGCTAGTTTCGCTATGTTATGCAGGATGCTGCGACAGGAGTATTTTAATTTTACCATGACCTTTGGACATAAGCCAGGAAACACCTTAATGACGAAGAGCACGCATACTGTGATTAGTTTATTGTATTGAACGGTTATTGGTTAGGCAGTGGGGGAGTGAGGGAGGGTCAAGGGGATCCATCATGCACCGGCCGCCACTGGCTCAGAGGCGCCAAATCTACACCAAAAGGATGCTAATATTACTAAACGTATTTCTGGTAAGGAAAGCGGGCGCCAATAAACTATCGTGCCCTGGGCACCGGTTATGTTCACTACGTCACTGTGATTACATGCACGGAGTAAATTATATGCATATCGGTGTCAACTGATCATGTTTACTAATTGTAAGAAGCAAAGAGCCACTCAAAAATAGAAATAAAACCATTTTAAGAAAAAATACCACAAACTTCAAAACAATAATAAAAACACTGAAAGTATGAAATAATTACGCCACAAAATGTAAGTATAAGAATTAATAATTTTGACAATTTTTAAGGTTTGGCACCAACTTCAAAAAAAACGGCCATATTTCTTTAGTACTTTTGACTTGATATATGGCATCAATGAGAGACATTCTAAAGGTTGCTCTATGTGCTCATGCTTACTTTGCTCCATTTGCTCCATGCGCTCATTTGCTTCATTTGCTTACAATAATTTTCGTACTTACGTACATTACCTACATTTGTTCAAAGTCTCCGTTGAAATGCATTCACTATTGTCAATAGTTTTATGAAGGCTCATCTTTCGTTAGGTACATTTTTTACAACTTGGGCTAGTGAAGGTACATACCTATTTGTACACATTAATTTCTTTTATTTAATAAAAACAGGTAAATTTTTAAGAAATTGTTCTAGATATTTATGATAATTGTTATTTTCTTATTTTTAATATGAATTTATATAAATACTAGCTGTAACCCGCGGCTTCGCCCGCTTTGTATTCGACTCTAGCTTTTAATCTTTAATATGAATATAAATTCTAAAAAAATATATGTTTTTTTAAATATATAATTTTGGGTTAGTTTTGATTTAATTAGTGGATTCCAACAAGGCTGTAAAAAATTTTTCATTACCTAACATTTTATTGCAATACTGTCGGCGTAAGGTAATAAATAATTAAATAATAATTAAATGTGCATATACTCAAATTGTTATAATTTCAAGAATCTATTTTGTTTACTTTTACGCAAATCTCCATTATGTTTTACTTTTATTGGCTTATGTATAACATTCGTATTTTCTATATCCAAATAACGGATTATTGCCAAAGGAAATAATTTTAAACGGTGACCAGAAAAAAAAGACATGTTTCGCGCTACATTTGTATCTGCAACATGGTATCGAGGATTCGTGATATAACCTGTTGCAATGTGTTGCACCAAGTGTGTACACTAGCTGCAACATTTGTATCTCGATACATTCATTTATTTTTTCTACTTAACTTTGCTTAGTTTTGTGTTGATATTTTATGTGTGTTGATCAGTGACAAAAATTTCAAAAATAAAATTGCGGTTGCTTTCGTTGTTGCCACGAATTTAAAAAGAAAATATGCCAATCAAAAACGTAAAAAAAAAATTAGTATGATATTGGATCGCGAAAAGTAAAATCAACAAGGGGCTTTTATAATCAATTGATGACTGAATTATGAAATGGACCTCCTGATTTATATGAAAATTTTTTACGCATATCCGCAGCAGATTTCAATTATGTATTTATTTACATGTTAATGTCAGGCTAATTTCGAAAAAGATAAAAAATAGGACCAATTAGGAATGTGGTTCTTAACCTAATATTCTTTGCTATTTTAGCGAATTTTTCCATTCTGGAAATTCAACTATTACGGCAGATGTCATGACGCGTATCGTAACATATACGGTATACATACCGTATATATTTTCTACCGTATGTACTCATAAAGAGTAATATTATTATTATAAGTGATGTGGCTCATAACTTTTATAAGCATTAAATTACATATGTGTCCCCATCAAATAGCAACAGTGAGCATCACCCTTTCGGCTCCAGGCGACAAAAATATAAATCGATCGGAATATTCTCTGCAGTTACCAGAAATTGTAAACGGTAATAAATACCTAAGTATACAGATTTGGAAAAAATTTTCATTTAGAATGCAGTGAAAGAAGTATCTTATTATCATTTTTACAGTACTTTTACTCTAATGAAAACCTCTCTCATTGTTATGTATATACACCGGCATAATGACGAGTTTCCAGTAGTTCCAAAAATTAGATTCTTTTACTAGATATAATATAGTTATTTTCGATACATATGCGTAAAGAGAGGTATTCTAGTAGGCTTAAATTCGGGCACGAGTCTAAGGGACTGACGTATACACAACGAGATCGAGTGCGTAAGCGCACGAGATCTCGTTGTGTATACGTCAGTCCCTTTAGCGAGTGCCCCAATTTAAACCTACCGGATACCTCTCTTTACGCATACGTATCGAACATAATTTTTTATAACGACGATTTCTAAAGTTTAATAGAGAGAAAAAAATTAATTATTTTTAAGCAATTTTTATTAATTTGTAGAACGTTGTTGTTTTTTTTTTTATTAATTTGTTGATCGTTTCCATGTTAATTTGAATATGATTATCATTGATAAATGAATATCATTATTTTCTCGCATAGTTTTAGCTACTTTCACGCACACTTGTACTTTCGCGCACAGTTACTGTCGTTTGTTTTACAATGATATGAAAACTGCTCTGTACGCCCACTACACAACGCTCGAATATTGAACTTTAGAAGCAGGTGTTATAAAAAAGCTATTACAAAATTATTTTTAAAGATAATATTAGTTTCATTGTCAGAACTAAATTCATTTCATATTATAACACAGGCCAACGACTAAAAAACGTTTTTAATACTTTAACCATATTTTTATGGATTTTAGTGTGCTGAATCTGAAAATAACAATAAAATTGCTGTATCACCCACCATTTCCCTACAATTTACATCATAAACCTTTATACTCAAAAAAATAGTTCAGAAAATTAATGCAATTAATATAATTCTAAAGATGCGAAAGCCAGCGATCCAATATCTTATAATGAATATAATATCTTATAATTCCAATATCTTTGCTCAAAATTTTCGCATTTATCAGAAGCAAAATTACAAGAGGGCGTCTTCATTGGCCCTAATATAAGAAAAATGATGTTTGACTCTGAGATTGAATTTCATATAACAGTGAAAGAAAAAGTGGCTTGGATTGCTTTCAAGGAAGTTGTTAACAAGTTTTTGGGTAACAAAAAAGACCCAGACTATAATATAACCATTGTACCTAATATGTATAATCGCTTCAAGAATTTGGGATGTTTAACGAGCTTAAGGGTTCATTTTTTAAACAACCAGCTAGACTACTTTCTGGACAATTTAGGAGCTGTCAGTGAGGAACAAGGAGAACGTTTCGACCAGGATATCAAGATAATGGAAAAACGGTATCAGGGACGTTGTAACACCAGGATGATGGGAGATTACTGTTGGTCCTTTCACTGAGGAAATCAGCAAGCGGCACACAGAAGAAAAAACCACATCCGAAGCTTCAAAGAAAAGAAAGAAAGAAAATATAAGCCCATGGACTCTTAAAACCTTCATAAAACTTAGTATTAGGAATAAAAATATATTTTATGTGTTAAAATAAAGTTCTGTTTGTCTTGTACAAGTTATTTTTTTCCAGTCCTATAGAATATTAGCATATTTCATTAAATCTAACATAGCCAAAATGTGACAAAACTGTGGGTGATACAAAATAATGAAGTTCAAATTTGGATTTAGCACCCGAAAAATATAAAGATCACCTATTAACGTTAAAAAAGTTTTTTATGACCTTAATTTTGCAGGCCTGTGTAATCAATTATCTATTATGACTATTACGAATCTACCGAACATTCTTGGAGCAATTAAAAAATATTAAAACAAAATTTGTAATAGTTAGATTTCCCAAATCAACAAAAATTACTCTTAATTTGATCCAGTATATATAGACCGTGAGCCAGCCCTAAGAGAAAAATTGTGATTTTATTACCTGCCTTTTTGAGGAGCGGTAAATCTTAGCGTAGCAATGAAGATAGAAATGGTGCGGTAATATCGATCAATTGCAGGTAGTTTGGACATTTTCAAATCTTTATGACTTTTCAGTGTTTTTACTTTTAACTTGAAATAACGACCTGCTTTTTTATCAGCTACTTATGTCCTAAACTTTCCCGTCTTTAATTGGTAGGTGGCAAAATAACGTATAAAATTTCAAAATTTTCCTACAAGTTAACTCCCTGATTTCCACCCTTTCGGCGTGTGGAAACCTTCTGCCATTTTTTCTCGATGGGTAGTATTGTGCCATTTCTTTCAATTTACACAATGGTAGGCAAAAAGAAAACGTTAAAAATCACAAGATCTGCTTGGAGGAAAATCCATTTCTTATTACCGCCATATTGGGGTTACGGTTAAGACACTCAACCATGGATCTAAAATTTTTTAGAACCGGGGCAGAAACTTGAAAATTGCGCCCTCCTCCAACGTTTGACATAAATTGTCAAAAAAACTCATAAGTATATAAGTCCTTTATAAAACTCCAATTTTTCCCGTTGCGGCAATGATAAAAATCGGGTTTTGCAAAGGATCAATATAAGTACAAGTTGGTTTTTTAGTCGAATTTTCTCCGAAAAATTAGACTTATACAGTCTATACGATAAGAGCTGCGAGAGGCGAGAGTAGGGGCGCTATCCGTTTTCGGACCCGTAGAACACGAATATGTAGAAAAAAAATATCTGATATATATATATATATATATATATATATATATATATATATATATTCCCGCCACCTTTTAATTTGTGTAGGGCCCCCCTATGGAAGTTAAGAGATGAAATTTGGTAAATGGGGCTCATTTTCGAGGCACCTCATACTATCAAAGTGGGGTCAAATTTTGGGCAAATTTTTTTTCTGACCCGACCTTTAAGGGTGTGGTGGGGGGCGGAAAAGCAATAAAACATTTCCGATGATTTTTTTACTGTACGGTATAGCCCCTCCTACCGTACGGAATAGTTCCGACCCCCAGGGCTATTTCGTACAGAGACACTTTTTTGTAATTTAATTTAAATATGTAAACAGTGGAATAATTCAAATTTCTTTGTGTGAAATCAGTAGCCAATTGTCAAAATTATATATTGCTAATTTTCTTATAATTTTATACTCGATATTAGATGAACAATAACAGCTCTCCCTTAAGTGTACGGCATAGCTCCGCTCTCCCCTATTGAGATTCAGCCCTTAAAAACTTAAAACCTTTTTTTAAAGCCCCGATCAACCGGACACTCATTATTTTTTTATTTTAATAAATCTACTACGAAAGCACTACAAATTGTGCAAGTTTCAAATTTTTATCACCGGCCCTATCAGAGATAGAGGGGTGCAAAATTCCAAAATTTGGCAAAAAGTCATTTTTCGGAAATTGTAAAAATACAAATACAAAGAATACAAGTTTCACAATTGAATTTTTTTTGGGTAGTTGTACCCATATACAGCTAAACCCATAAAAATACCAAACTGTATAAAATACTCCTTCATCCTTCTATAAAAAAAAATGTTCAAAAAGTGAATTTTGCTAAATTTTGATATTCAACTTTGGTCAAGCAACTAAGGACAAAACAACTAAGGACAACTAAGGTCAAGGACTAAAATGGTCAAGCAACCAACTTTTTTTAGACCATTTGATATAGACGGACCTAGTATGATTTTGGCGCCCTCTGAAACTGACGCCCGAGGCAGGGGCCCCGGTTTGCTCCCCCTTAGATCCGGGCCTGAAGACACTGAAAGGTAGGTAAAAAGATCAATGTTTTTTTTTTTTTAGTTGTAAATTTTAAATTCAATGTTCAATACTGATATCAACTTAGTTACTACCGATTTATTAATGTAAATAATTACAGAACCAAAATTTATATGTTGTTAAGTAATTCAAAAAGAAATGAATTATTGAAAAGACATAGCCGGGTAAGACAGGGAAAACAGCCCTTGACGCAAAATTGATAATTTTAGTAACTGAAATGCACAATTTACGAATTTGTATAGGTATGTGTATGGTACGTATTTTATATGCGCACATTATATATGTATTTATGTAAATATACACATTTGTATAACACATACCTATGTCTACCTAATACCTATCTAATCATTTATTTATATTGACGAAATGACGACGCCAGACAGATTTAATTTCCCTAGTCGTAATTCACAATTTCATTTTGATATAATATACACACATTCAATTTGTCTCCTTACGCAATGCGAGTTGGTAGTTTGCACGAAACATTATAGAAAATTTAGAAATTATTTACAGTAGGTATTCACTTAATGTTTTAAAAATATTGTTAAACTTATACAAACTATCATCACCTCATTTTTCGAACCGTAATTATAACTTATAAATTATAAAAATTTTATGCGATTTTGCAATACCAAAAGCATATGTACATTATACGGTAAAACGAGGCAAATTGTAATCATGGCAATCAGGACCAGATTAATCTTAAATGCTCCCCTAGACATCGTGAAAAATGCCGCCCCTATCTTTTGCTTAAAAAGAAGAAAATCTCAACTTTTCTTACTTTTTTTCAAACTTTCTCTTAAAAAAGTAACTGACAAGCAAAAAAAGAATATAAAACAACTTAATTACAACTTTTGCCGCCCGGTTTTCAAAAATCTTCCTAGGTAGGCCTATTGGTTAATCTGGCCCTGATAGCTATTATACAAACGATATTCTTTGCTGTGTGAACAAGCTATATCAGATACCGTTTGACTAAATGACTGAGCATTTTTTCTGGAAAGAAGAAATGCGTTTAGAATTTCCGTCGAGAACCAACTGAAAGTGATCTCGAGATAATTCGAAAGTATTTCAAACAAGTTATAAATTTAAATTTATAAGAAAATTCAACTGCTAAATCGCAATCGCTGTACTGTCAGAAGCAAAGTAAAATCAAAAATGCGTGGATCGTTTGGAACAGAGATTAAGTGTGACACATACACAACCGTAGATCCGTGTACATAGATAAGAGGTTTATTGTAGTAGCATGTTGTGCGTTTAGTGGAGGAGAGAAATTTTACGTCATCTTTTGGCCACAGTCATCTCCATGCTATAGAGATAGGATATTTTTTCCTGTATTCTGTGGGCATATAACTGCAAAGTCAGGTTCAGCGGCGACACAATACTAACAATAAGAGAATCTACAACTCGCCGCTAGATGGGAGAGCTAATGACATAAAAGTTTATGGAAGTAATCACATTACTTAAGTATATTCGTTCCAAAATTCAAACAGATTGAACTATATTGAGTAAGTTATTAGGACTTAACAAAAATTTTGTTCTATTTCTTTTATTATGTGACACTGAGAACTTCTATTGAGCAGTTTTTTCACTACTTCGTTCACATTTTTACTCAATTTAAAAACAAGAGTTACTTTTCGATTTTCCTTAAAATGGATGACATTTAAAATTTGTCACCGAATGGAAATCTAAAGTAAATTATTTATAGAAACTGGCCCCACGTAAACATCTAATCTAATTTTTTGATCGAATTGATTGGCCGACAAAATCTGATCCTCCGGAAAGGGCACAGATCAATAGATTATGCGTAAATATAAAAATCTGTGGACAGTAGGAGGCCGGCCGAGCCCTTTTCACTGCTTAAATGATCATTCTTTCGGAAGCGGTGAATCGATGCACCTTAATTATTATGAATTGTTAAAATCATTGTTGGAAATTAAAAATCACAAAGTGATTGAAAAAATTATCCGGATCGGCCGGGAATCGAACCCAGGATCTCCTGGTAACTAGCCAGGCGTGCTAACCGCTACACCAGCGATCCTATATGCTCGACAGACATCCGAACCGGACACCCATTCAATCACCTATGTGTATTAGTACTCTCTCTGATTCGAGAAAGAATTACAATATTAATTTCAAATATTATCGAGTGCTTGTGAGACATTACTACGTATGACAAACTTTTGTTTGCATTTCAACACATGCAGTATTGATATGTTCACTTATCGTTCAGTTAAACTGAAACTTTAAGCACTCGACTGTCTTGGTTAACATGACCAAAAACCACATATGTAAATTAAAAATCACAAAGTGATTGAAAAAATTATCCGGATCGGCCGGGAATCGAACCCAGGATCTCCTGGTAACTAGCCAGGCGTGCTAACCACTACACCAACGATCCTATATGCTCGACAGGCATCCGAGTACTAATACACATAGGTGATTGAATGGGTGTCCGGATCGGATGCCTGTCGAGCATATAGGATCGTTGGTGTAGTGGTTGGCACGCCTGGCTAGTTACCAGGAGATCCTGGGTTCGATTCCCGGCCGATCCGGATAATTTTTCAATCACTTTTTGTGATTTTTAATTTACATATGTGGTTTTTGGTCATGTTAACCAAGGCAGTCGAGTGCTTAAAGTTTCAGTTTAACTGAACGATAAGTGAACATATCAATACTGCATGTGTTGAAATGCAAACAAAAGTTTGTCATACGTAGTAATGTCTCACAAGCACTCGATAATATTTGAAATTAAAATCATTGTTAGTTACACTGCATGATGCTCTCTCCGCAATGCGTGATATGTAGATGTGTATGTGACCTCTTACACATATGCAAACATCAAACCCATACAACTACAAATAGTGTGTACCTACATAACATAGTGAGGAGCAGTGGTAGGAGTTATTTGTCCACGCTGGTATCGCTAGTAGAGAGATAGCAGCATTGTTTCTGTATTCTGTGGGAAACGGCCTTATAGAGGATAATTTTTTTTGAACGAATAAATAAACATTACACAAATATTATGCTATGTTTACGAATATAATTTCCCGGTACCACTACCAGAATGTATATTTGCTGGTTTGCCATTATATCATTCTATGTTCTCTGCATTTTGTTATATACAAATAATTAAAATGAAAAAGGAGTCTCAAAGTTTCACTCACAATACAAACAAAAAATTAATAAAAGTAGACAAACATAACACTGTTGTCTGTTCACGCACTTTTTGAAATATGTTAAATGTTTTAAAGTACTTTAAAATTTTAATGATGCTATATTAAATAATTTCGTAAACTTGGATATTACGTGCCATACTACATATTATGTATAACAAATATGTGCGGGTACGTCGCAGAAATTTTAATTCTCAGAACATTGCAAGACATGGGAGGTAATGTAAGTTTAAACCTTGATATAATATTATTGAAGGTAAGTAAATGTTTATGATTTCAGGACTGATTTACATAAAAGTGATGATTTACGTAAAGTAAGTACTATAAAACCAGACAACTTTATTTATAGAAAGTAACTTCACCGAATCACATTTTATATCACACAGATTAAGTTTTATGAAGTTAGTCATGACTCATAATATTAATACCATTTTTTTCAGCGATAGCAGCGATTTCTTTTCCATATCTATGGGATACAAAAGTAGCAAAATTTTAACATATTTTAGTCAGTGTTGGTTCGAAAATTTTGGTTTTTCCAATTTTTTCTGAATCTTGTTTTTTTCATAAGTCACTTTTTAATTACAAAGAATTTTGATCTTTTTATGATGCTTTTGTCAACGACCCGCTTATCTTCCGTTTCAGAGCAGAAAAATTTTTTAAATTTTGCAGCAAACTAAAAGTGGGAACATCCAATCGGCATTCGATTTTTTTTTTTAAATGGCATTACAGTGGGTGGTAGTAACTTAAAATATGAATTTTCCCCTCTGAGGAGATCAGCGGTAAATTCTTACAAAATATAGTTTGTAGGAATTTTCCATTCCTGCTATTCATAAATACTTTTCCTAATTTTTAATTTTTAATCTTAATACTAATTTTCCCCTGTTACGTTCCTTTTTGTCTTGCGCCCTGGAGCGACTGCTCCACCTGCTCTATTGGAGTTACGTCTCTGAGTGGTACATATATGAACATAAAAAAATTCCAAAAATACCTATAGAGAAGCTGCATGATCTTCGAATTACGACACTAGCATACATGGTGGCTATATTTAGCATTTTTTAAATGAAAGAGTTTAATATTAGTAGGCTGTTTGAACTTAAAAATTTATCATATTTTTATGCAAAATGTCAAATAACAAAAATACAATTATTATAAAAAGCGGTTTTCGAGATGCCCAAGTGGCTGATTTATGTAATTCGTGTTACAAAAAAAAAAAAAAAAAGTGTCAAAATGGTCATGTATATATGACATTCAAGAAATAACCGGTGTACCAAGTGTCACAACAGCCAAAGTTTTGCGACAAACAAATATAAAACTTCAATGTAATATAACTACTAAAGTAAGTGGCTAATTATGCATTTTTTTAAAAAGATTTAATTTAAAATTTTAATAATAAATAAATATTTATCTGAGCGGTTACAATGTTGCATTGGACGCAGTCAATTTATCTGTTGTATATAAAACAACAACAATAACTTGTAAAAAACATTGACTTAGGCGTCACTAGTGGAAATTCAGGTTCTCTATACTTACTTTATTTAATATTTATATATTAAAATTATAAATATTAAAAAGTAATAAGTAATACAAAAGTATAAACTTGTTAATGAGTTTATTTCAAAAGCTATGATTACAAACCATTTGCACTGACGTGCTCACACATGTACCTACTTATAAAATTATTGAAAAAGGCGCCACTAGTCTTTATGCAGCTTCTCTATATCATTTCACTAGATTTAGTTTGCGATTTACCCGATATTCGGTACGCAGTTAGTAAATTTTGCACTACAAAATCTAAACACTAGATAAGGCAATTACAAAATTTTGAATTTACCATTTAAATGGCATTCGGGTACTTACAATTGAATACAGAATTTTCCCAGTATCAGATACTATAAGTAATTTTAACCAGCCTGTGTTGTATGTATTCTTGACTCTTGAGAGCTTACATTCTTGTAGAACAATTAGTGTTGAAGACTACAATTGTTTTTCAAATATCATCGCCACTTTATTTAATGACAAATAAACATACTTGTGTTTTATTGTTCTATTGTCACCTTCAATAACTCTATGTACCTACTGTAGCAACTAAAAATTTACAAACTTATATAGGTAACTGAAAAGAAAATTAGAAAATTTATTCTTAAAAAAAATCTTTTTTTACACAAATATTTAAGATTAGGAGTTGAGCCGAATGGATAACGTAAAAGCTCCTGTACTCTAACACGATTCAATACTCGAACAGTTTTGATATTCATCGATTTTTTTCAGAAATAACTTCAGTAATATATAAAATATCAAAACTGTTCCGAATATTGGATCGCGTTCGAGTATAGGGGCTTTTACCCTACTGTATAAAAGCTTGAACAAGGAAATTACAGGTTCTATTTATATTTCACTCACGATTTGAAATAGAGAAACCACCGGTTTATCGCATATCTTACAATTAATGGACATACAATAAATATATGACAGTTGAATAAAGTACGACAGTACCATTAAAAAATAAATTAACGATATAATTTTAAATTATTAGCTATGACAGAAATTAACTATACTTTTAAACTGATGTTTTTCCTTGTGAAGATTATGGTATTGCCTCATAAACATATGCTAAGAACTTCAGCTGTTATACTGAAACGAATGTCATAATTTTTTCTTGGATTTCATATATGTAGCAATTCTATCCTAGTGTTCTACCCTACAATAAAATGTTATCAAAAACGTATTCAGAATACATAAATGAATAAATAAATCTACTTAAGGAGGGAGTTCACGCCAGAAACGGCTAATAAACTAATTTTTGTCGAATCTCGTTTTTTGTTTTTAATTTGTTCTGTGGTTCTTTACAAACACGGTGATATATAAAACATGGCCAAAAATTTTTTTTTCCAAATAGAAAAATATTTATTTGTGAGCCGCTGCACAGCCAAATTGCTGCTCCTTTGCCGACAACGCTCGGGCCCCCTCACGATTTGATCAGTAATATAACTACTTGCAGATGCAGAATCTTCAGGATGAAGAAAAGAAAAAGGAACAAGAGGGGACAATGTATGGGGCTGGAGAGTTTTAATCAACAGTGAGCAAACCGCTTCTTTTGTTATTATTTTTGGTTTTTACCGTTTCCCGAAAGTGTGTTTTTCCCGACAAGGAAAATCATATCTCAAGTTCTAGAAAAGATAGAGACTTAATTTTTTTTTTAAATTTTGTTCATAAACATATTGCGCATAAAGTGTAGTATGCTTTTTCCATTTGAACAATTGTAACTATTTTTAAACATTTTTTTTAAATAAAAAATTAGGTTTTATAATTTTTAGAAGTTTGGGATTACAGTTTTATAGTTAATTTTTAAAATTACCTGAAACCCATACTCAACTTTATGGACAGGTCTTTTAGGAATAAAATAATGAAAAAATATTCATTACTTTTTGAGATATGGAGTCCCTTGTAAAAGCTTAAAGACTTGTGAAAAAGTGCCCTCTCCCCCCACAGGGAAGAGTAATGAATGTTTCAAAAACAAAATTCTCTATTAGAAACCCTCCCTAATTTGAAAAAAATTTCAACAAGCAAAATAATCATAAATAATAACGTTGCTTTTGTATTTGAACTCCCCCCTTAATAAATTTCTAACACGGACTGACTGACAGCACACAGCCTAAGCCGATGGATCTAGAGAAACATGAAATTTTGCACAGGAATTCTTTATGTGACGTAATTTTTCAATCACTATACTATACACAATTAAATTCTTTCCCTATTACAGTTCTCATTACCGCAGGCCCGACGAAAGGGTGGGATAGCCAAGGTTGTAGCCCCGGGGCTCAATCTTGAAGAGGGGGCCCGTAGTGGTCGGTAGAGGCCCGGCAAAAAAGTAAACTCGTCACTTTTTTGCTCGTCACTTATTTTTTCGGGGAGAAAATTTTAAAAGATGTGCTTTTTTTCCCGGGCCCGATATTTTTCTCCACGGCCCTGCTCATTGGACATTATTGTATAAAGATACTGAATGTAGTACGATTATTACTGTACAGTACAATTAATAAATAATAAAAAATACACAAATACAACAATACTATCACGTACACCTCTTACTGAAACTTGTAGATTCTTATCTTAATCTTAATAATATTATAAATGTGAAAGTTTGGATGTTTGGATGTTTGGATGTTTGGATGTTTGTTGCTCAATCACGCCAAAACGGCTGAACGAATTTTGATAAAATTTTACGTACAAACTTCTTATACACTGACTAAATTTTACTACATAGACTAAATTTTATCCCGATTTCATGTTCCTGAGGGATACAAAACCAGTTAATCAATCCCGCTTAAATAACTGAACCGAATCCGACGGAATTTGATTTACAGGCAATATTTATCCTGAATTAACACATAGAATAATCTTATCCCGATTCAAGGCTCCTGTGGGATACAAAACCAGTTACTTAACCACAGCAAAATGACTGAACTGAATTCGATGAAATTGGTATATAGAAACTATTTACTATGGATACATACAGGAGTAATTTTAATAACACATAGGATAATTTTATCCCGTTTTCATGTTCCTGAGGGATACAAATTCAGTTAATCAATCCCGCTCAAATAACTGAACCGAATCCGATGGAATTTGATGTACAAGCAATATTTTCCCTGAATTAACACATAGAATCATCTTATCCCAATTCAGGATTCCTGTGGGATACAAAACCAGTTACTTAACCACAGCAAAATGACTGAACTGAATTCGGTGAAATTGGTATATAGAAACTATTTACTATGAATACATACCGGAATTATTTTAGTAACACATAGGATAGTTTTATCCCAATTGAATGTTCCTGGGGGTTACAATCCCAATTACTCAGTCACGTATTGCTAAAACCGAATTTCATAAAATTTTGTACACAGACACTATTTATGCTGAGTTAACATAGAGAATAACGTTATCCCGATTGAAGGTTCCCGTGGGACACTAAATTAGTAATTCCATTACACTAAAATGACTGAACTAAATGTGATGAAACTTTGTATACAAACGCTATTTACCTTGAATCCGCACCTAGGATGATTTTGTTTCAATAGGAGGTTTCTATGGGATACAAAACCAATCATTCAATCACGACAAAATCACTGAAACGATTTCGATGGAATTTGGTACAGAGACATTAACTCTCAATTAATACAGAATCATTTATTACCGATTAGAGATAGAAATCGGACCGAGAGTTTTAAAGGTCCTCTTGAGTCTTACCGGCGGGAACGGGAACGCGCAGATGTGGAAATTTTTTGACGGGAATTGAAACGGGTGGGAGTGGATAAATATGCTGGGAATGTTACATTTTTATTTTCGTCATTTAAAATTAAAAATTTTTTTGATAAAGCGGGACCGGAAATAAAGAAAACGGGTTCAGGACTAATTTGAAGGAAACGTGCAGAAGTGACAATTTTTCTATTGAAATGGGAGTGAACGGGAGCGATGGGTATAAAACGGGTTTACCGGGAAAGGGACTAATTTGAAGGAAACGGGCAGAAGTGACAATTTTTCGACGGGAATGGGAGTGAACGGGAGCGATGAGTATAATCGTGAGTGGGCGGGAACGGATTAAGAAAAGCACTCTCGTGAGTATCTCTATTACTGTAAATATAAATTAGGTCGGTTATTTAAATCAGATGCATAGCAATAAATATTTTATTATCTACTTATCTTAAAATTTCGGAGATTCAGAGATTTTTTTCTTTTTTTTATACCTGGTATTTCTTTTCATAATAATCCCTTATTTGGGTATAGAAAATACTATCTATTGTATATGACATGTGATTAACAGTTTTTAAATAAGATGGATCTTCAAAATACGAATGTCATACATAAGCCAATAAAAATAAAACATAAGAGAGATTTGCATAAAGATGATAAAAGTAAGCAATGGATTTTTGAAGTTATAGCAATTTAAGTATACGCCCATTTAATTATTTATTTATGTATTACCTTACACCGAGAGTATTGCAATAAAATGTTAGGTATAAAATTTTTTTCAGTCTTATATAGGAATCCATTAATTAAATCAAAATCAAATCGCTGAAACGGCTGGACCGATTTTGATAAAATTTTATATACACACTCTGTATACACTGAATTAACACATGGACTAAATTTTATCCCGGTTGTGAGTTCCTGAGGGATACAAAATTTTTCAAACACGCCCCGCAAAATAAAACTTAATTCGATGAAATCTGGTACACAGGCACTATTTATCCTGAGTTAACACATAGAATAATCTTATCCCGATTAAAGGTTCCTGTGGGATGACTGAACCGAATTTGATAAAATTTAATATACAGATACTATTTACTATGAACACATATAGTAATAATTTTTAAATAGTTTTAGTCGGGATAGTTTTATCCCGATTGAAGGTTCCTGGTAGAAGAAGGCGGATGCAAAACGGGGGAGGGGATCGAATTCAATGCGGGCGAAGCCGCGGGTCAAAGCTAGTTGTGTTATAAATTAATAACTGTTTTCATATAATAGTTACTTATTGATCGAGAAAAATATTTATATTTCACTTCTTCAGAGGAAAAAATTTAAAGAAAGAGATAAATATTAATTTTTTGATACAGTGGCTTCCAAATTTCATGGCTATCATAAGACAATAGGCTAGAATTTAATATTTATTTGTGACAATTTTACCCATGTGTCTTGAGTCCCATAATAATGTAGTTTTTTCACTTTTACCATGGAAAAAGCGTTAGAACATATTTTTACAGCGAAAAAAATGGTACAAAACATTTCATTAGTCATTTCACTGTAGGTAAACACGATAAAAATGAAATAAAAATTCGTATTGGTAAATTTAACTTGGTATTGGTTAATTTCAGAACCATGGTAACAATTATATGTGAAATAATAATTATGAATTATACAATTTAATTTATTCGTTAAATTTGTGTTTTATATTTATTATTTGTGAATAAATTTGTTTTTTACAAGTCAAATTTCATGCCTAAAAGTAATTTAACTTGAAGAACTGTCAACCCAAAAACGCTTCAGCTTCGCTGTCGCGTTTTTGTTAGTTGACAGTTCTTCTCGTTAAATTGCTAGGCAACAAATTTTCGTTAGACAAACACAAATTTTTTCGAAAAAGTACAAACCTTTCGTGTAATAATAAGTAAAAAATGTTTTGTTTACCAAATAAACGAAGGGGTCCGAGAAAAAGTAAAAAGAAAGAATGCTTGCTGTGAAAGTGTTTTTTTTTCTCGCTAGCAATATTTTTGGGAAAAATTTCTTTCCGAGGCCCTGTCCTAAAATGGACATGCGGTTCTCTACTAACGTATATAAATCCTAGGACAGTTCAATTTTCAATTTTCAAAAAGCAAATGGTAGTAAGATTGTAATATTAATAAAGCTGTGAATAAACACTAGTTATATTCTCAGCAAAACATTTTAATGAAATTTTACAGATATGATTGTTTGATGGCATCCATTAATTAAATTACGTAATAATATGTACTTTTGAACAAACGAAGTAATTGCTATCAGATTAGACTTCTTTTTTTTTTTTAAATTAAGTTTATTTAACTTTAAACAATAGACGTCAGTGGTTTTACAGATTTGTTTAGATTTTGTTTTTACTTTTTTATTTTTTTCTGTAAAGCAATATACTTAAATTTATTTTAAATTTAAATTACTTCACTTTGCTTTCTTGTTTTCAAATAACAGAAAGAAAATCAACACTTTTATTAATTCTGGTTAAAAAAAACTTAAGTGTGAAGGTTTAATTCACTCATTTTTCCTAGTCAGACCCGGTAAAATTTTGCATAATTTTGTTTTGGATAAATGGGCAGTTTTTTAAATTATATTTATATTAAATATGAAATGTGGATTTCCGACTACTTGGCCGACCATGTAATTCAAATAAATATTAATACATTCTCATGCATTTGCGAAATGTTTAAATGCAGTTCTTTGAACTTAATTAGAATTCTTTTTAACCTGAAATCACTTCCACTGTTAATTGAAATAACACTAGGTGTGTAATAAGAAATGTCGCTTTCTGATCACTTAGTTTACAATGTAATTCAAATAAATATCGTTACTTTCTTAAGCATTAGAAAACTGATACTTTCTTAACCGTTAGTTGAACTTGAAATAATATTAGTTAGTGTAATATGAAATGTCGTTTTCCGACCATTTCTCGACCATCTACCCATAAAGTTAGCTCCGCCGTTCCTTTTTATTAAAATAAAAACACCCCTGTCGCAGCATCCTGCATAACACAGCGAATTTCCTTGGAAACTAGTTGACATAGAATAATAGTTTAAAGATCTTTTTTATGTAATTTTTTCTCCTCTTTTAAATGATGTAAAAAAATTTTGCAAAAACTTTTGAATAAGTGGAAATTGTGGCAAAAAACTAACTTTTTGCAAGAACAAAAACCATGTTCCTGGCTGAAGAACTCACCCAAGGGTTTGGGACTTCCATCATTTTCACCCAATTTCGTAAACCGAGGACATTTCGTTCGAGAGTTTTGTTATATATATATATATATATATATATATATATATATATATATATATATATATATATATATATATATATATATATATATATATATATATATATGTATATATATATATATATGTATATATATATATATAATATATATATATATATATATATATATATATATATATATATATATATAAATTTTAGTGAATATTATTTTCGGTTTCTAGGTACCTCAAAACTTATTTCTGCCATAGTCCCGGGCTCAAGTCGCGTTATAACAATGGCTGTAATAGCTGAATTCCATTCTGGAAATTCGCTAAAATCAAAATGGTTTGTGCTATATTGTGCTAGATGTGTGCTATCATATATACCGTAAAAGAATACTAAATTAAAAAACATGCGTTTTGTATCACCCAAAGCCTACTTTTTTTATATGGAACTAGTCCCATCGTGTTTTATTTTATTTTTTTAATCAAGAAATAAAAATTATATTCATTTTTGTAAGTCATTGTAATTCACACATCTGTTCCGCTGACAGGCCACTGTTCCATAGGATTCTTCATCAATAAAGAAGGAACTTACACACATGGATCGTTCTACTATAAGACCAATTGTGTTTCTGTTTCCATCAAGGGGCCAAACTAGTATGTGTATCAAACTGTTCTCCCTGTCGCCAGTGAGTAACGTAACACAGCACACACAACCAAAACGCATGATGTATGGACACGAATATGCGAATATATTAGTATGATATGTGTGCTATGTACATCACTACACGTCACACTCTATGTGAGGCGGGTGGGGTATTAAGTGGTATACGCATGCGTACGTATATATGCTATATATGTATTACATTATTGCAACTGGTTCATCAACAATACTAACAATATGATGTGTGTCTTGCGAGAGCAGTTCAACGCCTAATGGACTTAAACGATATGTGACACACTCTGGACACACTGCTAGCTACAGTTTTTTACACATACGCTGAGGATTTTGTTTCCATTATAACACTTTCATTACTTACAGTAAACACTATAAATACTTGCTATAGTTACGGCATACCATTGTTGAGATATTTGGATTCGAATTTTTATGATCTCGATATCTTCGCCATAATGTAGGTAGACAATGGGATAACACGGTCGTAGAACGTTCACATTATATTTATTATCTTATTAATTAATCTAAATATATGAGTCTTTGTTGTTTCTCCATGATTGTCTGTTGTTTTTGTTTGCTTTTGTTTTACTCCTTGGGATTTAAGCAAGGCGTGTAGTGCATTCGAACAAAAATGATTTTTAAATACATAGATACACATTACAAAATGTTTTGAATATTCCCCCTTGGAATCATTTTAAAATATTCAGGCCAATTTTTTTAAATATTTTCTTTCAGTGTCGGTTATTTGAGTAAAAAACAGTAATATATCGTGTATTTACCAAACCAAAATAATTTTAGTAAATATATATTGTATATTTTATGTATTGAGATAGATTACACCAATTTACAAATTTTTTGGGATACGCCAACCTGTGAAATTGACGACGAAATTTTAAAAATGGGCTTAAATTTGATGCTATGGAAACGAAACTGTTTTAAGTAATTATTGTCGCAACGTCTGATCTGGCTAACAGACAAGCTGTAATGGTTTGAATTTACGTATTTACACTACTGAACAAAAATAATCGAGTATGGTTACATACGCGTGTTTTTGAGCAAATTTATCGTAAAAAAGCTGAATTACATTTTTAACTTTCTAGAGTTATAGAATTCTATCTTAAATACTTGTTTGAAAAGATTTTAAACGTCAGTAATATCATTTGAAAAGAAGAAAAACTTTTTAAAGGCAGAAATACTTTAATATTAGAAGAACAAATGAAATTTTTTTCCAAAAAATATTAGTAAAACATCACAAGAACTCACTCTCAAATTTTCAGAACAATATTCAAAGTTCTCGAATTTTCTAGCTTTATAATTAATACATTATGATGTGGGTTGGGGACAAGGAAAGTGGTGCGAGGGCTCGGATTTCGGCCTTTTTAAGGAACTATGCCGATATTCATTCGAAATTATGAAGGAAAGGAAACCATCACGAACATAACTGATAGTCGGATCGGATTCGAACCCTCAACCTACCTGTCCGCACGTGCCAGAGCCTAAACAAACTTCGCTTTAGAATAGATCAATTGGCCGTAACTTGAAAAAATGTTTCAATCATCTGCTATTTAAAGCCAATTTTTTCAAAGAGTGACGAATACTTTTTATTATGTATATATGTTTTATAACGTCTATGCTTTAGTATAATATATATTACAATCATTTATTCACTGTAGTTGGCCGACTGCAGCATTCATTATATTCTAACCAAAAAATTATTCGTTCCCATCCATTGGGTAATGCGTCATTTTACATTTTATTTCATTTATTTTATATATGTACAAAACCTACATAGAGATAGCGAATTGTATTCCTGGGTCGATAAATGTCCGTTATTTTCTATTTTAAATATAATTAGTAATATACGTAGAGGTTACTTTCAAAAAACCGTTTATCGAAAATGTTCGAAATGAGATACAAATCAGATCTATTGTCAGAGTCAGGCCGACTAAAACTGGCGTCTGGTCCAAAGTCAACAACAATATAAAAATTTTTTTGCATTTCAGTACTTTTACATTACATAAATTTGTACAGTGAGTACGAGTAGGATACACTAGATGGAAATGATTTGGTAATTCTGAACAAATGGTAGATCCTTATGGGACTGTGGTTGTTCAGCAAAGTTACCTTAATAATATGTTTCGACATATAGAAAAATCTTATATACAGAATTTCAGTTGAAAACAAAATCTTTGAACGAAATGCACTGTAATGAAAAAATTCACATTCATATGTGATTTTTATTTCGTTTTTGTAAATTTTTTGGTATAGAATCGCTGTAACCTTACTAATTTTGGTATACAGCTGCTGCAATCAGGGCCAGCAAGAGCGTTAACGGGCTTCCAGACACAAGGAAAATTTTCCCTCCGAAAATATAACCGGCGAGCAAAAAAAAAAAACCGTCTAACTTTTCCCAGGGCCCTGATATTTAGCTTGCGGGTTTCCCTTTGTGGCCTAACATTTTCCCCAAAAATAACATCGACGCGCAACAAAAAAAATGATTCTACGGTTCTAAAACCCTAAATCACAATTATAGTCCTAAATTAAAAAAAAAACCTCTTTCTTCTCCCGGGTCTCCTTTTAGGCCCGGGTGCCCGGGAAATTGCCCCCCACCTGCCCTACCCTCTTGCCGCCCCTGGCTGTAATCTTACTACTTTGGGTACACAACTACTGTAACCTTACTACTTTTGACATAGAACTGCCGTAACCTTGCTACTTTTGGTATAAAACTGCTGTAACCTTTATTTTTGATACAGAACTAGTGTAACTTTAATACTTTTAGTACAGGATCGCTCTAACCTTACTACTTTTAAGTAATATAGAACTGCTGTAACCTCGCTACTTTTGGTAAAGAAATTTGATGGAAAAATAACAAGAATGCAGCCCCCCTCGAATTTTTAATTTATATTTGGAGGATGTCATGCGGAAGTAGAACATGATTGTCGAGGAATGACCTCTTTTTCTTATATGACAATTAGATAAAGAACTTTTTTTGGGAAAAACATTTATTATTAAATTTAGTGGAAAATAAGAACGGAACGATGTGGATTGAATTTAGAAATATTTTTTCGGAATATTCTATTTTCTTCTTTAAAGGGCAAAAAACGTACCAAGAAATTAATTTTCCGAAGCTTTTAATCAAAATTACAAAAAACCCGCTTATAATACAGTGGCCATCCAATGGTACGTACTCCGATTTTACGTGGTGACGTGAGCGATTTAGTGGGGTTCTCCTCTCACAGATATATTGTTGTTTGTCTGTGTTGGTGAAAATTTATGTACCAAGCCAGAGTCAGG
>JAPWDM010000055.1:600000-795000 GCA_035578155.1 Brachynemurus nebulosus | reverse complement strand
ATTGAAAAAGGATAGTAAAAATTATAAGTAATAACTTTTATAGGTGACAAGATTTTATTTTTCTAATGAGTCACTTTCAGTTCATATAAATAAGATTATATAGTATATTTTTTTTAGTTTAGAAATGACCTTATTATCATCTCTTTCCAATTTGTGATGCTAGCTGTCCTTGAAACAAATTATACAATACTGATCCTTAAAGTAGTACATAAATTAAGTTTATTTTCATTTTTTCGTTTTCTCACTTATTACAATTGACAAATTATATAAGATTTCACTTACGGATTTGTGTATACCGAATGAAAGTTAGAAAGGGATAACATACCATTAAATTAGGTATTATTAAATAGTTTTTTACCAACAGTTTTTTATTTGACCCACCCATTTCAATTCATATTTTTATGATACCTTACTGTGTGGTACTTTACTACCTAGGTACCATAAAAATATGAATTGGAATGGGTGGGTCAAATAAAAGACTGTTGATAAAAATTATTTAATAATACCTAATTTAATGGTATGTTATCTCTTTTTAACTTTCATTCGGTATACACAAATCCATAAGTGAAACCTTATATAATTTGTCAATTGAAATAAGTGAGAAAACGAAAAAATGAAAATAAACTTAATTTATGTTATACTATTTTAAGAATCAGTATCGTATAATTTTTTTATTTTTTTAAAGGACAGCTAGCGTCATAAATCGAAAAGAAATGATAATGACGTCATTTCTAAGCTAAAAAAAATTTACTATACCTATTTTGGCGATATCTATTCTTCAAAACAAGCAGATCATTATAATCTAACACAACTACAGAACATTCATAGGTTATTAATATAGAAGAATCGTCACAATTTAAAACTGTGAGTTTTTGGGTGGCCCCCATTATTGGAGAATTATTCAAATATGGAATTTTGAGGTAATACAAAATTGTTGTCTTAAAATAAAATTTATACATTTAAAAATTTTTAAGAATAATGTAAGTTTCAAACGTAGAGGTGTAACTATAATGAAGAAGATGAAGCAAATGCCTCAAGACACATGACAAAAAGGGGCACAATCAGTAAAACATTAGCTCAAGACGGAAAAGAAAATTTTAATGAATAGTTGTTTTTTATGTTGTGGTCCTTATAGAATTTGTAAAAGAAACTTGGAAATTGATTTTTATTTTTAAGACAAGGACGCTTGAGTCAAATTCGCTTCAGAGCCCAAAATTTGTAGTTACACTTCTGTTCTAACGTCACGTTTGTTCGCACGGTTTCCCCATCCTTATAACATATCAGAACGCTAGACAATTGCCATCCCCATCCATATTTCCGAACGTACATATATTTTATGGATGACCCCTAAAAATAAATTTCTATTTCATATAATAAATTCCAAGACTACGTGTTGGAATTTGGTGTTGCTATTGTACCAGTTCTACGTTCCTTTCTTTATTCTAAAGTAATTTTAAATTTTCAGTTACTTAATCAAGATCACCGCAATGTAAATTGTTAATTTTAAGAGAGCCCGTTTGATAGCCACCTTTGAAGTCGCTGGTACCTTTCGGTTCGCTAATCCCAACCACTTACTCACAAGTAAAGGTCCCGAGGCCGGACCTATCGATTTTGATGAAACTTAAATATGTTGTAGAACACTAAAAACTAAGGGACACGTATTTTTTTTTATCTGCGGAAAAACGGTTTGAAGGGGTGAAATCGCCCTCCAAAAATTGGGGTAAAAATTTAATTTTTCAAATATCTCGAAAACAGTAAGAGATAGAGCAAAAGTTTAAATTGGCGATATTACTCTTTTTTAAAGAGCTATCTATTGATATGCAATTTGTTCAAATTACATCAACAGGGGTGGTTGGGGGTTAAAATTTGGGGGTTAATTTTGCAAAAAGGGGGAGAAAAATAAACAATATAAAAATTTTGTTTACAGATTTGAAATCTACGTCAAAAAATCTAATTGACCTATTTTTGCTCAATATCCTAATATCAAGTCTAGGGGTAGTTAACTAGAGGGTGACTATGTCGAATAATCGTACAATTTGGGTATTTCAAGAAGTTCTTCTTCATGGAAAATAGCTTAACACAATTAGAAAAACATAGAAATGAAATTTTCGAATTCAAAATTGAGTTTGAGCAACATTGGAGAGGGGGTGAGTCACCCTCTTAAATTACATACTAGTTTATATACACTAATTTTTTTTTGCTATTAACACACTGATAATGGGTAAAATAATGTCACAATAAGTGGTTCTGAAGTTGGACTAAAATGAAATTCTCGAATTCAAAATTGAGTTTGAGCAACATTGGAGAGGGGGTGAGTCACCCTCTTAAATTACATACTAGTTTACATACACTAATTTTTGCAATTAACACACTGACAGGGGGTAATAATGTCACAATAGATGGTTCTGAAGTTAGGCTATCGTATGTAAGAGTTTTATTAGGTTTCGTTATTTTAGGTTAGGTTATGTAATTTTCGGTATCGATAATTTTCGATAAGGAAAACTATAATATCCATTAAAAAACAAACCTAATAAAGACCTTAGATATGATAGTTCAACTTCAAAACCACTTATTGTGACATTATTTTACCCACTATCAGTGTGTTAATAGCAAAAATTAGTGTATATAAACTAGTATGTAATTTAAGAGGGTGACTCACCCCCTCTCCAATGTTGCTCAAACTCAATTTTGAATTCGAAAATTTCATTTCTATGTTTTTCTAATTGTCTTAAGCTATTTTCCATGAAGAAGAACTTGAAATAACCAAATTGTACGACTATTCGACATAGTCACCCTCTAGTTAACTACCCTTAGACTTAATATTAGGGCATTGAGCAAAAATAGGTCAATTAGATTTTTTGACGTAGATTTCAAATCTGTAAACAAAATTTTTATATTGTTTATTTTTCACCCCCTTTTTGCAAAATTAACCCCCAAATTTTAACCCCCAAGCACCCCTGTTGATGTAATTTGAACAAATTGCATATCAATAGATAGCTCTTTAAAAAAGAGCAATATCGGCAATTTAAACTTTTGCTCTATCTCTTACTGTTTTCGAGATATTTGAAAAATTAAATTTTTACCCCAATTTTTGGAGGGCGATTTCACCCCTTCAAACCGTTTTTCCGCAGATAAAAAAAAATACGTGTCCCTTAGTTTTTAGTGTTCTACAATATATTTAAGTTTCATCGAAATCGATAGGTCCGGCCTCGGGACCTTTACTTGTCAGTACCTAATGTACAAAACAAATACTCAATGGGTACTAGAATAAGTATTATTCAACGCTTTTGATAATGTTCGGCACGATAATATATTCTTGGTCAGCGGCATCGTTCTCGGAAGTACCACGGCGCTTTGGCCTAGTTCGCCATTTTCATATTTTAGTATTTTTCCTATTGCGGAAATACTAACGTCGGCCTTGTTCGCCAATATTTATACTACATTAATTTATGTATATTTCAACTGCTTGGATGAAATTATTAACGTTTTGGAATAAATATTCATCTACTTACATACGAGGGTGAATCAAAAAGTTCTTAGAATCGCATATTCATATAATATTTTTGGAGGTAATTTGATATTAATTTTGAAGAGCGTCCTTGTCATAATATTTATGCAAAGTTTCAATCGATTTAATCGTATTATTTTAAAGTTATGAATTATTTTGTGTAAATACGTAGTTATCAAAAACGCTCCTGCTCATCGGTCAAAAGTTGTGCTTCAAGCAATTCGCAGCGCTGGATTCGAAATATTGGACCACCCACTATATTCTCTGGACTTACTTACTTATTCCCGAAATTAAAGGAACATATCCGGGGGAAGCAAGTTGACGATGATGGTTTTGCGGTTATGGTTGCCGTAGAAGAGTTTTTTGAGAGTAAAGGAAATGATTTTTTTTAAAGAAGAAAGATATTCTAAATATATAGAATTCTAAATATATAGAATTGGAAGGAAATTAGGTAAAAAAATAAAATATTTTTGATTGAATTTTCATATATTTTTATAGTGATTCCAAGAACTTTTTGATTCGCCCTCGTATAGTTTATTCAAAAATCCGCTACATTTACAGTCAATTAACATCGACTGCTACGAATTATCAAAAAAAAAAGCCTACCTTCATCATGTTCAATTTTACCCACGAAAGTAAGTTCTTCGTCAACAAATTACACGCTCTAAAATGCAATATACTCTGGTTGGTTCTTCGAAACATTTTGGACACCGCTTTTGTGATCGCAATATCTGTTTACGCCCACCGTAAAAGAACAAACATTTCTGGACCTCTGAGGCGAATTCCACAAAAAGAGCCATAATTGTTAAAAAAATCTCTCTCTAGTTCAGGAGCGTAGCTACCGCCGTATCAGCCGTATCAATGATACGGAGCCCCCGGGTTACAGAGGCCCCTAACGTGTGTAAGCAAAAATTAATAAAATGTTATCCACAATGTCACTTAATCTCGTGCTTTCCGGGAAAAAAAATATAAAAAAAACTGTCATACGTGCTTATAATAGAGTTTTCGGTCGACCAGAGTTTTCACTTCAGAAATGACAAGAGTCAAAAAAGCAATCTCTTTTTTCCCAGGTTAAGCGTGTGCCCAAAAGTTGGCAACATGGGTAACTTAAAAAATGAGACTTCGATGGGGCAGGAACGGCTATCAGACTTGTCACTATTGTCTATAGAGGCAGAAATTTTAGAAAAACTGTAACCGTCTTCAGCTATAGATGATTTAATAAATCAATTTCCCGAAAAAAAATTATAATTATATTAAATATGCACAAGAAAAGTGTATATTTAATTTGAATTGTTTGGCCAGCTCAATTTCTAGGAGGAAGCGATAACTTACAATCAATAAATATTTACTTTAATTTGTTGTAAGCATTTTTGTTTCTTTTGTGAGAAATCTTTACCCTTCATTTGAGCCCCCCAACTAATTCTGATACAGGGCCCCTCCAAGGCATTCTACGCCACTGCGTCTAGTTATACCTTTGTCCACAATGGGTAGACACAAGTTTCACTGTAGCCACTTACATATACATAATTTACTTGTACATATTAGCGAACATTTGCCTTACGAATATTATCTTCGTATTAAATCATTTTGAACATGGTCAACTCTACTAACAAACAATATTACATTATCGTCATCTCTGCTTACATTCAAACATACATACATACATTTGTATGTATGTATAAACTGTAGAAAGCGCAAACTACTTACAATTAGTAACATCTAAAACGATGATGGAACAGCATGTTGATGAACTTAATCTTTAATTTCCAATATGTAAGAGTAATTATATGTGCATATGTGTATATACATACATTATACATTATATAATGGGTATCTGAGATGTGCATTGTTTATACATACAAGAAGATTCTGAGAATATACTCGTGCATAATTGTACTAATATATAATATAAACAAGCATAAATGTGTATGGATTAGTATGCTGTTATACATTTATCACACAGTAGCCTTCAAACTGTTCGAATTTGTCGGTTTTCCCTTACTTTTTTTGAAAGATGAAGAGTGATTAAAATCCAGTCTACAGGATGTGAAGTAAATAAATCTCGCTACGAAAACAGTGGATAGATCTCACCCATATAATTAATATTTACCAGTAAATTTGAACCAAAACTGTCTTTTAACAGAAAAAAATTGATACCAAACATGGACCAAAAAAGAGGCCCTTAAAATTTTTTGTTAAATCCGGCTCTAACCATTTCATCTTTGAAAGATAAATTTTTTGTTTTAAAAAAACATCTGGGAAACGCGTTTACTACCAAAACATGTTTAGAAAATTTTATTGAATTTTA
The DNA here is from genome assembly GCA_035578155.1 of Brachynemurus nebulosus. NCBI lineage: Eukaryota > Metazoa > Arthropoda > Insecta > Neuroptera > Myrmeleontidae > Brachynemurus > Brachynemurus nebulosus. The sequence goes on along the minus strand of JAPWDM010000055.1, from coordinate 789,184 downwards.
GTAAATAAAATTATTTTGTAGAAATACCTTTGATATTAAGAAAATATTTATGCTTAATTTAGTCAGAGCCGTACTATTTTTTTTTTGCGATTAATTTGCGATTTTCTCAAACTTTTCATTTCGAAAAAAATCGTGTGCTATTAGTGTCTACAGAGTGCTATGAATCACCCCTCAAAACGACGAGAGTTATTTATTTTACACCCTGTATATTGGAGCTAGTATTCTGAATTTGAAGCACGACAAATTAATGGTAAGCATTAGTTCAAGCCAAGCTTTTATAGTTATCTAAGAGATAGTTAGAGCTCGAGCTGAGTTAAGAATATATACTTTGGCCAATTTTACTGCAAAAAAGGTCATTGTGAAATTATTTCAATAATTACTTTCAAATTATTTCAGTTACTTGCAGTGACTTTTACGCCTGCGTAAACCGAAGATTGGTGATGACCGAAGATAAAAAGTGGATAGTTAGTAGATTTACATTGGTTAGAGTGAGATAGGTGGTGAAAATAACAAAAAAATAGGAATTCGAATGAAAATACTTATTAAAGTAAATACGGATATTTATTTGAAATTAAACATAACATCGAAAATCAAAGAATATGTTCAAATTGTCTGCGCCATCAAGTCGAATGTGGACGCGGTATCTTTTTGAAAAAGATATTTTTATTCGTCTTGCACATCTTGAAATATTTATTTATTAATGCGATGCCTTAGCTCATTTAAATTATTTAATGGTTTCGCATAGACTTTCTTCTTTAACCAATCTCAGTAAAAAAAGTCTAGTGGATTTAAATCTGGAAATCGAAGTGGTCATAATATTGGACCAAAACGAACGATCCATCTCTGAGGATAAATTTAGATTGAAAAACTTCTTACTTCCCATACATAATGAAAGCAAAGCCGATTAGGGAGTTTATTTTCTAAAAAATTGTGATAAATTTCCCCACTCATATTTCCAGGCAATTTAAAAGGCCTCGCTATTTGGTCGTTCAGTGTTCCGATCCACAAATTTACCTTAAAGTGATATTGTGACCCTTCTTCTCGTAATTGAATGTGGATTTTCGATCGCATAACTAACTATAACTATGAATATTGTGCTTGTTAATGAATCCATCCTTTTTGAATGTGCCTTCATTCCTGCATAAAATTTTATCTAGGAATTCTGGATTTTCTCTATGTTTTTGTAACATAATTCGGGAAAATTGGACATGATTATCTAGTCACGAGGAAGCAACATTTGCACACCAATGCGAATCAACTATCTGTCGGTCTTCTATCTTCGATCGTCATCTATCTTCGGTTTACGCAGGCGAAAGGTGTCTGCATTTCTGCAAGTAATTGAAATAATTTGAAAGTAATTATTGAAATAATTTCAGAATGACCTTTTTTGCAGTAAAATAGCAATACATTTTTTCTAAAGTAAAGCGAAGCAAATATGAGACCATTTTAAACACTACAATAAATGAGCAATCTTTTAACATATGGCAGGGTAGGATGGTACATTACTTAAATTTTATTTTACAGTCAAACTTAGCTAATAAAAAAAAAATTATGTATGAATCGGCAAAAAACTTTATTTCTTCTAAAATTATGGGTCTATATTACCCTTACTTTGGATTGGAAAAAGGACTCTTCAGGGTTGCGTAGTAAAAATTAGAATTGTCGATTTTCCCGAAATCAATAAAAGTGGGCATAAATCCAGGCATAAGCTGGTCTATCATCCTTGCAAGGGATATCGTTGACCTTTGGGACATCCTGTATGTCTTGGCATCAATTATGTCTAGTCAAGATCCCGTGTGAGCAACAAAGAATTCTCATTTCACTTTTATTTGACTTTACTGTATACCTACATTTTATAACATTTATAATACCTACTGTTTGAGAATCACTGCGCTTTCATTATACATAATATAGTAACTGAATGAGTTACACTTAAACTTTACAAGTTCTTAAGTTTACACCTGTCGTTAATTTCATGTTAATTTTACTAAGTTATTAATGATTACATACATATAATTACTGCATCCATACAAAAGAGATTAAATTTATATTTTAAAATTACTATCTACCTAATTAATAAACACTTTCGAATACTAGAATTCTACCAAAATTGTCACAAATAAAAACTAAACAAAGAACAAATATCTACCTAATAATCTTTTTTTTTTATTAATAATTTATTGGTGGTAACAGACGAGAATAGAATATTACCTCATAATCCACTTCATTTTCATTTTTGCAGTTTTCATTATTTTCATATCAAAATTATTAAGTTAAACAACAAATATGCCCTTGAAATATGAATATTGCTTAATTTTAAAGTCGTTGGGCGAGCGAAGCGAACTATAAGTAGCTGATTTTCTATAAAATTTCAGAATATCAAATTAACAGGTGGGGGTATGGTTAAAATTATCCTCAACAGTCATAAAATAGGGCTTAAATAAAACAATTGAAGGGTTCTTGATAGATTTTCTTTTAGATAATATTGGAATTTCAAAAAAAAAAAATTAAAGTGTGGTTGAACGTTCGCCAGAGTACAAAAATTGAGTATGAGTATATTGAATGTAGGCTTAGAGCAGAAATATCGTTCGGGCGGGAAAATGACGGGTCAGATCAATGTCCAAAGATCGCTACTGGGATACTCGAAGAACGGGTTGACTTTTTGAAAACAGAAAATGTTATTCCATTTTTCGACTCCGTGAGTGACTTGGGACAAAAAAAATATTACTGCCGACATCTCTACTTAAGATTCGTATTATTTTCAAATTAGACATTATCTGTAGTTTTCAACTAACAAAATGTTGTATTTAATGCAGGCTTTTAAATTTGAGAATATTTACAAAAATCTTTACGAAACTCAAAAAAAAACATTTTAAAATTTAAAAACGAGAGTTATAATTTAATCGAAAACGAAATAACCAATAGTACAATAGTTTTTTTTTTTTTAAAGTTAAACTCAGAATCACGCAACCTCTACAAATTTCACACTGTTGTTGAAAATGGTTTTAGTTACTCGTATCTATAGGTCATCCTGTACTTGTGATTGAAATACGAAGTGAATCAATCAGTAATAATTAACGCTCGCTTTTAGTACAATGGGCAGCAATCAGTATTGCTAAAGTATAATTTAATATAAAAAGTTTTAATTTATGGAAAAGATGTAGTAGCATTAAGAACTGATCAGACCAGAACTGTCGTCCGGATTATTACTCGCAAATGTTATAAAATTATAAAGTAATTATGTTGTATATTTGACATAAGAGAAAATTATGTTAAATATGACAAATTGAACAAAATATGATTACCTACTTGAGTGTCTGAGTATAGTGAAAGTAGTACAATAAAATTTTATGACATCCATACAGTTCGCGAGTAGATCGTGTTAGTCTGGCCGGTACTTTAAACAAAATTCGTCCAAGCAGATAAAAATCATAGAAGCGCAGATTTAATTTAGGAGTTTAGAGAAAAAAATTATGTTATCAACACAAAAAATAGGCAACTAATTGCTGCTACTATTAAAATATTTTTCTTTTTCTGTTGCAAACTTAACACTTTAAGGGTCCGAGGTTAGAGCAACGGTGTAATAGCCAAAGCAACCGTAAAGGCTGATCGCGATCAGTGATCGTACATGTGTGCGATATTACCGTAAACAGGTATTGACTAATACCAGGCCCGGATGTAAGGGGGGGGGGCGGGCAAACCGGGGCCCCTGCCCCGGGCGTCAGTGTCAGGGGGCGCCAAAATCATACCAGGTCAGTCTATATCAAATGGTCTAAAAAAAAAATGTTGGTTACTCGACCATTTTAGGAAAAAGTAATATTCTTCCAGTTGTTTTTATTACATTTGAAGTATTGAGAAGACTTCTTTAAAAAAATTCTCTTGAACCGTTTAAGCGTGGTAGCCATTTTTGTTTTCCAATTTGCGCTGATTTTTGTGTTTGCAGCCATTTATGCCAATGCACATATTTCATAAACCATTCATATTAAAAGGTTGAAGTAACCGTTTTAAAGGTAATAAATGTCTCTTTATTTTAAGTGATGTCCATATTTAACCTATTTTCGTTCCTTCCATAAGAAATCCTTACCTAAAGTTGGATATCAAAATTTAGCAAAATTCATCTTTTAAATTTTATTTTTTTCTTATAGAAGCAATGTTTTAAACCTCACCTCGCTTAGCATTTTTTATCAGAATAGCTATACGGGTACAACTACCCATTATGAAGCAAATACACGCTTTTTCAATTGTGAAACTTGTATCCTTTAATTTTTACAAACTGACTTTTTTCCAAATTTTGGAATTTTGCGCCCCTGTATCTCTGATAGGGCTGGTGATAAAAATTTGAAATTTGCACAACTTGCAGTGCTTTCGAAGTAGATTTATTAAAATAAAGAATCGACTTGTACCTATATTGATCCTTTACAAAACCTTCAATTTTTATCATTGCCGCAACGGGAACAATTGGAGTTTTATAAAGGACTTATATAATTATGAGTTTTTTTGACAATTTATGTCAAACGTTGGAAGAGGGCGCCATTTTTAAGTTTCTGCCCCGGTACTAAAAAATCGTAGATCCGGGACTGACTAATACAAAAACACTGTCTTTGTGTGATGATTTCTGTAAATATGTGATGTGTATGCTTACAAATGCTGAATTATTTCGTTACTTTATTAATATAAAGTTTTTTCTTTTTAATTTAATTCTGTAAAAATATTGCGGCCCCCTAGGGAAATTTACTGCGTAAATGGGTGGACCTTAGAGTGTTAATATTGATAGTAATTCTACCTACAGTAATTTATCGGCCGAAAGTAGCATTGAAGGAAAGAAAGAGGACCCATATAGGCTAAAAAATTTATCTGAAAACTAATGAAAAATTAAGGCGGAACTATTTTATTTTCATTATCTTAGTGTTTTTAGTGTTCCGTACCAAAACTGACAAAATGAAATACTTATGAAATCACTGATATAGTTCAGATGGATAAAATCTATTAAACCTAACATACAAGACACAGCTATTTTTGACTTATTTTTGCTTTACGTTAATGTTTTAAATTTAATATCAAAGACGTTGTAATCGAACGGTAGACGCCAGTAAAATGATTATCATTGTTATTATAATTGGTTTTCGGAAAGTTACGAAAGTACAAAAGTTACGATTGACATGAGCAATGGTAACATATCGTTATACAAGTGGAACAGGTAATTGTTACGATCAGTTTACATGAACTGCAACTCAATAGTATTAGATCCTGTTATTGAACATTTTTCAATCAACTTCGATTACTCTTTTGATCGAGAAACTTTTAGTTTATCGCCACATATTTTTATAAAACTTTATCGGGACTGCCGCATAGATACCCGATATTTTCAATATCAGAAGAATTCAGAAGATTTCAGGTATGCAAGTGGCCCGTCCTGATAATAATCCGTACGTTCTTTAACCTCATGGTGAAATAATGAAATCAGTACTAGTTTGAATTAATAACACCTTAGGTTTGAATGGATTGAAAAGGGAAGTGTAATCATTTCAAGTAACTAAATGAAACAGCTAATTATTTAAAATTTAAAAGTATTGTAAATGATACAATCCCTTGAACTTTTTAGCGAATTTCCAGAATGGAATTCAGCCTCTGTCATGACGCGACTTGAGCCCGGGACTACGGCAGAAATTTGTTTTGAGGTCCCTAGAAACGGAAAATAATATTCACTAAAATTTATATATATATATATATATATATATATATATATATATATATATATATATATATATATATATATATATATATATATGTGTGTGTGTGTGTGTGTGTGTGTGTGTGTCCGCGATAACTCTCGAACGAAATGTCTTACGTTTATAAAATTTAGTGAAAATATTGGAAGTCCCAAACCGTTGGACGAGTTCGTTAACCAGACACGTCCGATGCCCGGAACATGGTTTTTTTGGCAATTTTCGTGAAAGAAATTAGTTTTTTGCCAAAATTTCCCCTTATTCAAAAATTTTTGTGAAATTTTTTTTTACACCATTGGAAAGAGGAGGAAAATTCAAATAAAAAGGGTCTTTAAACTATTATTCTATATCAACCAGTTTCCAAGAAAAACTAACGTTCATAAACGGAAATTCGCTATGTTATGCAGGATGCGGCGACAGGGGTATTTTTTTAAATTACACTATTACTTGTACCTACATTTTACGATATGAGTGGAAGACCAGGAAAGTTGTGGGGGACTAGGATTTTGAAGGTGTGCGTCTGCAGCCGTCTTCTTAGAGGAACTATACCAATATTCATCTGGAATTCAGAAGGCAAACTGCAGAAAACCTTGACGAACATAGCCGGCTGAGTGGTTCGAACCCTCGACCTACCAGTCGGCAAGTACCCGTGCTTATATGATGCAATTTAAACTTTCTCGTATAAATATACCTTTACAAATAGATACTTATCTCTACAACATTAACGAATACAATTGTATTAGAACGAAGTCGTTGATTGCTTTCACAGTTTCGTGTTAAAACAAGAAGTAGGTATAACAAATAAAACTCTATTTTCAACATGTTTTACGTCAAGGTAACAGTTGCAACATTACAATACCTATACCAACTAAATGGTATAAGTTTTAGTTACAAAAACACTGCAATATTTAAGTGCTCAAGTTTATCTGTTTTTCGACAAAGCTTGTCTTAGAATAGATAGTTGTAAGCTTATTATAACATTTCACACAAAATCTTCCTATTAAGCTTTTTAAGTAACATTTAGGTAAAACATTTCATAGTGTTCAAATACTGCAAGTGGTATTACTTATTATATTAGACTAGTTACATCAAGTTAGTATTTAATAAATGGTTATAAAATCTATCTCTGCTTTGAATTAAAGAACTGGATTCTTGTCTGATGGATCGTGAGTTCGAATTCGATCATCAAAAGCAAGAGCCGTCACACCAAAGAAAGAAAAAGAATATAATAGTATTTATCAAACAACAAAAGTATGATATGCCCTTCTCTGAAAGAATCTAACAAAAAAAGAAAAATAAAAAAAAATTAATTATGTTCAAACTTTTACTGAATCGTTGGATCAAATTAAATCACACTGAATGGAAAAACACAACTTTCATCAGGGGTGTATATAGCTAAGCTTCTTGAAGGGGCCACACTGGGAATAAAAGAGCTAAAAAAAATTCCAACACTGAAAAAAAGCACTTCTTTTGTGACACAAAGTTAACAAAAACGAAAATTTCAAATCTGTAATTCCTTGATCCAAAAACTTTCTTGGGGGAGGGTGGGGGGCTTAGATTTACAATAAATTATCGATGTATCTCAAAAATTCACTTAATGACTAAAAAAAACACTGAGTAACTCAAAAATAAATGGTGTTCAAAATTAAATAATATCTAAATATTTAGTGGAGGTATATTTTTAATTCTCGGGGGAAATCATGACCCCTTACCCCCCCCCCCCCTTATACGCGCCGGACTTCCATAGGTACTCTAACGTAAAATAATTTACAGACAGCTTATTTTTTAAAATTTTAATTCATTTTGCCTTCCGAAATTGAGGATAAAATTCATAATTTAATATTTGTATTGAATTTTTTTTCGTAACAATGATATTCCTAATCAAAATGAGATTTCAAGGGAATTTTTTTTAATCATAAATCTATAGAAGTGTGCTGTTTTCAACTGTTTTTTATAATTTTTTCCCTTCACATCCTTAATTTGAATTATTAGAAACAATTTAACACCATTGGAACAATCGAATATTGCACATTTATAACTAGTCAAAATTGCCTATGATTTAAATGAAACAACCAGATATAGGTACATAATTCCATATTTTAAAGTTTCAAAGACATAACTTTAAAAAATGATACAATAATAGCAACATTTCAAATAGATTAATAAAAACCAAAACTGATAAATTGTGGAAAAAATTAAAAATTTATAAGCTACATTATTCATATGTATTTATGTAATATTCTTATGTACATACCTACATATGTAAACATACATAACAGTAATCTAACTGACCATTAGTTTGTACGAACCGGAAAATCATTACCGCTGTCTCCGGGATAAACGGGATTGACCTCAAAGACTCTTCCATACATAAAATACACAGCTAAATGATGTATGTGTTTATATGTATTTACAAGAGAACAATGATATCTTCCTTTCTAGTATAAAATACTGTTTGTATATAAATATGAACATACATAAATATTTTAAAATACGAATAGTTAAAATTTAATCACTGTGTAAAGGATATGTGTATAAACGAACATTGTTGCCAGATGAAGATGAATGATACAGAGGAATAATAAATAAAATTATAATTGTTGAAACATTAAATTTATATTTTCTTACATATGTTCATAAAATATAAAGGGTGTTAGAAAAAATTTCGTATATATAATCTAAAACAGGGGCACCCGTATCCGGTTAAAGTAAAAAAATCTTGGAATCAAGCTCAAAAATGAGTTTTTTAAGAGGAGAATTCCACCCCTTAACGACCAGTCGCCTGCAACTCCACGATTCAACTCATTGAGTCACTCATATTAGTAAGTGAGCGAGCAAGCGAGTCATACACTGAGCAATACTTTTTCGTTTTTATGAATATTTAAATCTTACTCTTTGCTTATGAATCTGAAAAATCTATGAACTGTCGCATATTGTACTGAAAAAATTGTAAATATATTGCCTATACTACCGTGCTTCCTAGTACTATCAGAGTTTTTCCAGCAACTATTACACTGTCGAAAAAACCCGTAGCTTTCTGGTAATAATCTATGTCTCAATATCTACTCTTTCTATTAAAATCAAAATTTTATCTTTTGAAATATAGAAAAATAGAGAATTATTTTTAATAAATTTTGAGCTCATTGAAACGACTGGACCAAAAATTATAAAAAAAATATTTTTAGAATCAATAAAGATAGATCTTTCAAATGATACCTCACACAAATTTTTTAACCGAAGTAAGCTATGCAAAAGTTGAAGAAAACGAATTTACAAGTTAAATTACAGGTTAAGTTGTTTCTATTTCAGGGTAACATTAATTTTATAGTACATAAACATTAGTATATTATTCAACGAGTTGGTAATGATAGCTATTACTCACGAAGATGAAATGGCGACACCAGCCGAGTTTCCGAGGCGAGTGTTGTAATGCATCTGAGGGAGTCATAGCCATTGCAAGCGAGTAGAATACGATATTTTTTTACGAATTTTTTTCCTTTTTGATTTAAATAAAATTGAATATAAATTTTAAATCAAAATTTTAATCTATTTCTAATTTCATTAAATGTTCGTATAATATGTACCTACATATGGAAACGATCAAAACAAAATATAAACTACTTTGTTTACTTGCACGTTACGAAATGTTTTGTACTATATTTTTGCTGTAAAAATTTGTCCTAACTTTTTTTTAAATACATTAAAATAAAATTTGATAGATATATTATACACAAAACAAATGCCAGCCCATTGAATAGTGGTTAATACGGTGATTTCATTGATCGAAAGGTATTGAGTAATGATGACTCCTCCACACCTTTGAATAATGCCTAAAAATTAACGGATATATAATGAATGTGTTCTTCAACAGGAGTAGAAAAAATTGAATTCGTGCTTTTAATAGTAGGTATATTACGTGATTGAGGTTGTAAGTTGTATATTACACACGAGCGAAAAAGTTACGCAAGAGCCGCGCAGCGGCGAGTGCGTAATTGCAATATGCCTTACAACCGAGTTACGTACTATACTTTATCTACGACTAACATAAAATTCATAATAAACGATAAAAATTTGGTACAAATCTACAAATATTAATACATTTAAATTATGTAGTATTTGAAATTTATTAAAAACAAACGTAAACAATCAGTTGCTAGGTAAAATTTTTGTACAGATTCTAACATAATATGTATCATGTATATCACTGTATAATATATAATAATTATAAGAATTTTAAAAGTGTAGTAGGCTTTGTTATTTTTACTATACGTATTGTATGTGTAGAGGGCCATTTTTTGTACAGCTGGATATGTGGCTGTATGTAAAACGTCACTTACTTAGATAGCCTTTTGTACAATAAACAAGCAATTTCATGGTAGTCGTAGATAAAAACGATTTATGAAATATACGTTTACAGGAATTCAATAATTAAAGACGAAATATAATCCTTTGAATATAACTTGAACGTATTTTAAGCAAAGTAATTCTTTTAATATATAAGCAATTTGTAGACAAGTACAACAAAATATCAAATTCATAATAATTCTTACATGATTGGAAATGATTATTCGGTATATAAACGGAATTTTCTCATAGAAATGATCCTGTTTCATAAAAGGTTTGGAATGGATTTCTCCTGTCTGGTGCAAAATCGCGTGCGAGGCGAAATTTACATGACAGTAAAAACAGCTTTATGGGGTGATTTGAATATTTGATATTTTATTATATTTTTAATATGCACATTGACATTTAGGTCACTATATGCATAGTATGTGCATATGTAGTTTTTTTTTTATTGTTTGTTGAAAATCCTTCTAACATTAACAATAACACAGGACGTATTGAGAAAACTCATCTAGTGAGAATATTATATTTTGTCATTGAAAAAACTAAAAGTTTATTACACATTGTATTTAACAGTACCTAACCCATCATGCTAAGCCAACATTTGCATCTAATTTTAGTTTCTAAGGCTGCGGCTACAGTACAAGCGGCTTCGCGCAAATTAATTTTGACGCGTATACGGCTACGGCTGAATTCGTGCTATCAATGCGTACCTACAGTACAAGCGGTTACGGACGCGATTTCGTTCCTATACTAATTTAATTTTGAAAAAGATTAATTTTATCACTTATTATTACACGAGAGGTTTTGTATTTTTTTCGAATAAATTTGGATTTGTTTAACGAAAACTTAACAAGAAGAACTGTCAATTAGTTGACAGTTCTTCGAGTTAAATTGATTTTAAGAAAAAAATTTGAGTTGTAGAAAACACAAATTTATTCAGAAAAAATACAAAACTCAAGTGTAATACGGTAAGACAATTTAACGAATAAAATAAATTAGTATAGTTCATATTATTATTAAAAATGCATTTTTAATGCATGATTCTGAAATCAGTTAATTTTACCAATACGAATTTTTGTTTCGTTTTTACCTACAGCGAAATGAACAATGAAATATTTTGTACTATTTTTTTCGTTGTAAAAATCTGTCCTAACTTTTTTTTCCACAGTAAAAGTGAAAAAACTACAATATTTTTATGGGACTTGGTACACATAAGTTACAATCTGTCACACAAGAGCGTCGTCTCCATATTTAAAAGAAAAATTGTTATTTCTCAGAAATGAATAAATCGATTTAAAATACACTAAAAGCACTATTACGCAATTAATTAATAAGTTGTCCAGACTTCATTATTGTCTAGAATTCGTTAAAAAATTAAAAATTTTAACGAACCACTTTCATTAAAATTTTCGTTAAATCTTGGATAAAAGTTAGCTTATTAACTGACTTCAAGAACAAGGAGGTTCTCAATTCAACCCGTATGTTTTTTTTTATGTATGTACACCGATTTCTCCCACTTTTCGGGGCCAATTTGCGCCATTCTTTCTTTGGTTAGTAGATAAAGCTCTCCAGGTGGTCCCATAAAAATTTTATTGACATTGGTTGGGTAATTTTTTAACCATCTCCAATAATATAAATAATTATGGCAATTTTAAAATTTGTATAATTATTATACATAATAATTTATATTAAAAACTGTAGTAACATACTTTTTAATATTTATGTTGATCCAATTATCCTAAAAAGGATTTTCTGTCAGTACCTAGTTTATAATATACTTTAATGACTTGAAAAATTGGTTGATTTTCTTCATTGATTTTTAATTTTCCTATAATAGTAATTATTACTTTAAACACTATTTATGTTCCAAATTTCAAAGCAAAGTCAGTGAGTGCCCAAAATTATGATTCTTGGATACTGATATTTTGGAAACTATTCCACCCAGACATATGAAATTTGGAATACTTCTTCTTTTTGGTAACTTTTCTGAGCTTAGAATTCAGTCTTGCGACGTAACTAGCCTCGGAAATAGAGGGCATCAAAAAAGGCTTACAATGGTTCGAGTAAATATAGCATAGTACGCATTCAGTCGAATTATTTAGTGAAAATTTGGCTTGGCGAACTTCGTACATTTATATTAATAAAAACGGTGTATTAATCAGTGCTTCATTAACAACAATAGATAATACAGTGTTAATAAATACGATCTTAAAGTACTTAGGAATATTTTGTGAAATAATTTAAAAATTAAATCCTTAAGTATACGCTGTGAAATTATTAATTGTTTCGTTACCGGGTTTGCCTAGTTTGAATAATGAATTTAATATACCTAAAACAAATTTAAAAGACAAAATTAAAAATTGCAATGAAGGTGGGTTGATAAACATTGTCACTAAAAGGTGTGAAATAAAACCTTTTGTAAAAAACCGATTTCAAAAATTAAAAAATAATCTAACAGCACGCATTTTGAAGTCAGGCAGGGCGTAATTTAAAAGAATGTAAATCCACAATAATTCATTAATTTTGCAAGCACACCCGATTGTATTTTTAGCGAATTTCTAAATTAGAAATTCAGCTATTTTATGCTACGCCACGCCTGACTACGTGCTGTTACATTATTTTTTAATTTTTGAAGTCGGTTTTTTTAAAAAAGGTTTTATTTCATACCATGAAATTCTAAGGGATTTTGTTAATTTCAACTATCAACTTTTGGCTTAATATGGCCAGAGCAGTAAATGTAATAGTAATATAACATTCATACACAAATTATTATCTATTTTGAAGTGTTTTGAAAACACAATAATTCACGAGTGAACGAGTGGACTTTTGTTTAAACACACAGCAGTTAGCATGCACACACATAGAAAACAAAATAATACACGGCCGTTATCAGATAGTGTGGAGCATCACGTAGATGTATTAAAACTACTCAAATGAACAATGGAGCTGCAGTTGGAGCTAACTGAGCTGACTATTATGTTAAACTTAATACGTAGCACACTAGCACGTACCTACATACATACACATTACACAAGTACAACAGGTTTAGTTCTGGTATGCAGTACCTAATAAGTTATTGCACATTGTGCGAAATATTCATTTTGTATAAACAATATTCTGTATTAACGTTAAAAGCATTTGTTTATAGAGTTAGTCGATTGTTTTAAATATTTTGAATGTATAGATATAATATGGTTAGGTATTTCTAATATAATCCTAACACGAGTCTTCGCCACAGTGATACTCAAAATGGTCTATATCGACCTCCAGGAGTCGACGGTGACCTGCAAAGAGTCCATGAGATGTCAATAGGGGGTAGTAGAGCTCATCTCATCGTGACCCACTAGTTGAAAATGTTTCTTTTTTTGCTCGTCACTTACATTTTTCAGGACAAAATTAAATTTGGTAGTGCCGCTTCTGATCTGAAGTTGTTGAATTTGCCAAAACATGGCAAGTGATCTACGAAGAAAAAAAGATTGGGAATCTCTGGTCTACGGCTTGGTATCCAAAGGTTTCGAATTTTCGATTTTCTCAGATTTGTCCCGATTTCAACTTTTTTGACCTTATAGGGTAGTGACGGTACATTCCGTACAGCGCACAGTGGGGTCAAAGTAGAAAAATTATTTACCCCTTTTATTGACTACAGAATAGTTATATAACAATATATTTTACTTTTACTTGATATTTATTAATAAAATACTGGGTCTCCCACTGTACAGTGTGTCCCATAACGATTAGTCAAATGATATATCAAAAGCCATTCGTCGGATGAATTTGAAATTTGCAGATTTTATTTGACCCTGGGTTGAGACTTTTCATACAACTCGATATCATTTCCGGTTACTGGTTTCTAGCCACGTGGTATCAACTTATAAATTTTAAATGGAATATGGAATTTTTGACAACGAATTTCGATGATACGCTTAATTTTAGCTTTAACTTAACTGGAATATTCGGTACCTACATAAATCTAATAAATTTGAGTGTTTTATTTAATTATTAATTGATATTTTTATGCACCACTGAGAGGTTATATGAAACAAAATGAAAATAATACCAAAATAGACTAATTGCTTTATCAAATGCCACAAATATATCCGTTGGATTCGATTGGATACGTAATTAAAATTCTTTGAGAAATTAAGTTTTACAGAATTTTTCTAGATAATTCAACCATGTTCATTAAAGCTTGAGAGTATCAATACGAGTACTGATTTTAACAAGCAAGATACATAAAAAAATAACATACCATGGGGAACATCGCCCATTATAACCGATTTTAATTTATTTTTTTTTTTTATAACTTAAATAACCGTCCCGCAAATCACTACTTTACCTACAATGATATGGTTTAGAAAGCAATCAATTTATAGAAATAACAAATAATAGTCGACATATTTGCACCCTCCGCGCTATTTTACATAAGTTAATTACAGAGGTCGTTGCTAGAATATTTTAGCTATTGATTCAAGGGGTCATATAAATTGTAGCTTATAATTTAATTTTTTGTATTTTTGCCACCTTTAATGGTATTTGGCCCCACTGTGCACCAGATGAAAGAGTACATGCATTTTAATAAGACAGGGCAATTACACTTTATAAATCATAATAAATTTACCTAATTCCTACTTGATTCGTTTTAATTCCAGAAATACATTACCTAATTATGTATTATGTATACTATTGTGACAATATGGCGGATTCATAGATAATTATTTTAGTTACTTACTTATTTGAGTTCAAGCGTAAGTGTACAGTACCCCTCTCGCTTCTCTATATACAAAATTCAGCCAAAAATCATAATCATTTTAAATTTTAAAAAAAATTTAATTGCTACTTAAACTGTACGGAATAGTATGACGCCAAATATATTCTGAATAAATTAATTAAATTGGGCAATGTAGTTCAATTCTTTGTCTTTATCTAATCTGTCTGAATTTGTTTATTATTTTAAATTAGCAATTCATTGCTTAGCAGCGTCGCCAAACTTTTACATAAGTCGAATTATTTAAGGTTGATCTAACACCATTAACAAATGCAGCAAAATTAGACGTACAGTTTTATATTACTATAGTTATTTGAATATAAAAATAACACAAAAAGTAAAAAGGGCAGAAAACTAGGTTCGTCTATTTTTGCTTCATTTGTTGCATGTGTTTAATGACGTCAGACCAACTTTAGTTAATTTAACTTATAATTCCATTTTTTTTTTGAGTTTTATTTTTATAGTGCAATAATACGTGATTATACGTAGTTTTCGACTACCTGTAAGATTATACGTAAACTGCACTGGATTAGACATAGAGCGTTTCTTTTTTATACCTATTTTTTTATAGCAATTTTAAGCATCATAATTTTTTTCAACTGTAGCTCAGCTCAGCCTAAAAGCATATTCATGTTAAAATACAAAGCATTTATGGTTTAAAATTTCATAATTTTTGTTTTAAAAAAAGTGCTTATTGTGCTCAAAATGCAAATTTGTTTATTATTCATCTCCATTGAAAGTACATATTTCGAATTACTGATTGTCTCCAGTATTAAATGTTAACCGTTTCCATACTTTTGCCGAATTATACAAGTCATTGTGTATGTGCCTTGTTCTATGTATGTATACAGAACCGGATTAACCTACTCTAAGGCCCTAGACATCTTTTTCCTCCTTGGTCCCCTCTCTTTCCCACAAGAAGTAGAGCCCACAAAAGTATATCTCAAAACTACCTATATTTTACAATTCTTTTCAAAATAGACAGTTTAACTGGGCGCTTCAAAAAACCGGGCCCTAGACATTTGTCTATGCCATAATCCGGCCCTGCACGTACGTACATATATGTTAGTTTACAATGTGCAAGAACATGGATTGAAAATTTATGTTTGTTTGCGGTCATGGACAGTACAAAACACAATTAATCTTGTGTCGCTTCCTCAATCCTTCAGCTCCATGACGTAATTATTTCAACGGAAGGAATCACTATTACGATATTGTTAAACAAACATAGTCTAAGCAAACAGCAAATACATACACATACGTGTATACACGCACGTTATATCCAAGTATCCCACCACAACCAACTAACAATATCGCAGTATTTCGAATGTGTTTAACCATACTAACTAAAATGATGGCTAGTAGCGTGTTTACGCGTTCATTTACTACTTTTGTCTTTAAACTAAAGATGGGAAATGACTGAACATAAAATTTGACCTTACTGCGAACATGGTTATCGCCCACAATGCAAATATCAACGACACGACAGCATGATAGATACTAGAGATTAAAATTTGTATGGTTTACACTTTAAAATAATTTAAATTTTAATAACTTCAATGAAAATGTCAAAAACGAAGGTTTTGTTCGAGAATTTTTTGCTCCGTAACGAATAACCCAATCAATAATATGATTTTTTAGTGTGGGTATATTACATGTAAGTTTTTTAAGAGTTGCCATTTCTATTAAAACCAAATTTTTATGATAGAAATGGTACTGGAAAAGGTTCTTTTCTTGGATGTAATGGAAATGTAACCAAGAAAAAAACTATCAGTTGAAATAGCCTCAAGTACATATACATATTTTTACCGCCTAGCTGATAAATTTGTGAAAAATTAAAAAATTAAAGTTGGGTAAAAAAATTTTTTATTGCTCATTTATGTTGTTAATTAATGCATTAGATCAGTTTTATCGAAAAATTAATATATGGTCCCATTTAAAAATCTATAAGTTCGTATCATAGCTCGAAAACCATAAGAGCTATAAAGCTCCTAACTATAGCAATCGGTTGCCCCCGTTGATATCTACAACTCTTATTTGAACAATTTTTCGATTAAATCAACGGTTTGGCTGTAATAAAAATGGCAACTCTCGAAAAACTCACCCAGTATACGTGATCTGGCGTACAAAAAAAAATTATTTTCTCCCAATTTACACAATAAATTGGGGGCGTGGGCGCAGGTTGAACACAGACGTTTTTTTCAAAACGGTTGGCAACACAACAATCTTCAAATAATAGCAAGAAAATAGAAATTGTTTTTTCATCATTTAAATTAGTTTTACTAAAGCAGTACACAAAATTACGAAAAAAAAATATTGGTTTTTCGCTAAAAATGGCATCAGTTTGAAAAAAAATTTGGAAGATCCGTAAAAAAATCAACCTTAATTTGCTTATAAGAATATATATTTATTATACAATATTAATAGATTTGAGCGTTACTTTATCGTATTCCATATTTATAAATAATGAACAAATATTTTTCTTGGCAAAATAACCTACTCTTTAATATCACTTTTATTTATTTTTTCTATTTTTTATATATTTATTAACCAATTTCAAAAGTCTTTGTACCACCCTAGACAGGCCCGGATCTAAGAGGCGGCAAACCGGGGCCCCTGTCTTGGGCGTCAGTTTCAAGGGGCGCCAAAATCATACTAGATCGGTCTATATCAAATGGTCTAAAAAAAAGTTGGTAGCTCGACAATTTTAGAAGAAAATAATATTCTTCCAGTTGCTTTTATTATATTAGAAGTACTGAGAACAATTCTTAAAAAAAATTATCTTGAACCGTTTAAGCATGGTAGCCATTTTTGTTTTCCAATTTGCATTGATTTTTGTGTTTGCAGCCATTTATGCCAATGCACATATTTCATAAACCGTTCATCCTAAAAGGTTGAAATAAAAACTATTTTAAAGGTAATGAATGTCTCTTTATTTTAAGTGATATTCATATTTAACCTGTTTTCGTCCCTTCCATTAGAGAACATTTTTTTTCTTATAGAAGGAATGTATTAAATCTCGCTTAGTATTATTTATATTAATATACGGGTACAATTATCCATTATGAAACAAATTATGCACAATACTTCAATTGTGAAAGTTGTATCCTTTAATTTTTCCAAACTTCCGAAAACTGACTTTTCTCCAAATTTTGTTATTTTGCGCCCCTGTATCTCCGATAGGGCTGGTGAAAAGAATTTGAAATTTGTAGTGCTTTCGGAGTAGATTTATTAAAATAAAAAATCAACTTGTACCTATATTGGTCCTTATGCAAAACCCTCAATTTTTATCATTGCCGCAACGGGAAAAATTGGAGTTTTATAAAGGACTTATATACTCATGAGTTTTTTTGATAATTTATGTCAAACATTGGAAAAGAGGGGCGCCATTTTTAAGTTTTTGCCCCGGTTCTAAAAAATCGTAGATCCGGGGCTGACCCTAGATAAATAATTTATCTAAGAGACTATAGGTAAAATTTCAAGTCAATCGGATGAAAATTACTAGAGTTATCTTGCCCACCGTTTTAGAAAACGTAGATTCGAGAAAAACCCATCTAACGTTTCAAAACATGTTTTTTGTGTTTATACCTATCCTTTTTTGAGTTATTTATGGAAATATTGCAAAAGTAACGAAATAAGGTAAAGAAATAAAATACTTATAAGGGAAAAAGTAATTGACTAAGCTAAGAGATTCCAAAACGATTTTTAAAATTTTTCGGCAGTTATAAAACCTTCTCAATATCATTCGAGAAATGTAAATACGTTATTTAAGCCAACAATGAAAAAGGGAACCTTTCTTTTTCCCAAAGTGATGCATCGCCTTAATGCATTTCAGTATAATGTCAATATTTCTTGATTTTTTCCAAGATGGACGATTTTTATCATAATTTTATATATTGTTTCATTTCTTTTTAACAGAATCTTACAATTAATATAGAAATTAGAAAAATCGATAGTTTTATATCAAGCCTCATTCATTTCACAAAAGAATACTTCAATCATGTATGTATCACATGAAAAAACTTGCGTATTGAGTGAAATCAAAAACTTTTTCAAACAATATTTCGAAGGTATTCATTATATTTTGTCTATACAAGGTATCTGAAGCTACTACAGACATAAAAGTTTTAATAAAATTTATTAATGTATTTTTGCAGAATGTATCACACAAAGAAAAGACATTGAACAGTTTATTATTTCAAAATTTAAAAAAAAAAATTGTAACACTTTCGTATGTAATTTCAGATTTGGTTGTTGTATAAAGAAAAGAGTTCACCGAAATATTATAAGAAACAGAGAGTTTTATTAACGGCAATAAAACTCGCAGTAAATAATTAATTAAATAATTTTACTTTAACTTCAAAGGTTTAGTTCAATTTACAAAATACAAAAAATGAAATAAAACTGAGAGTGAAGCAAAAGTGCAACGACCTTTTATAGGTTCCACAAAATGACGCCAAAATAACATTTTTCATGGAATTAATTTGTCAAAACTTTATTTTTAAAAATAAAGGGAAAGTTTTTTAATTTGAATCCCCTAGTTAGAAAAAACTTTCAAGACAAGTAGAAGAGTTATTCTGAGTTCACGAAATATCTAACCTTTTGTTGCATCATTAACCGATTACGTATTTCTTAGAAGTGTAACAAAGAGACCACGTGTAGACAATAATATAAAAGTGCCAACTATTAATTTAATGAATGATTTTTTTTCTTTAATTAATAAAAGAATTTCAATGGATTTCTTTCTCCAAATAGTAAGTACTCAAACTAGGATTTATATATTATATAAAAGCCAAATACCATTCACTCATTCACTCATTCATCTATCACGAAATCTCCAAAACTATACACATACAAACGTAAAATTTGGTATGTAGGTCCCTGTTGGGTCGTTGGCGCTCGCTAAGAAAGAATTTTGCAAAATTTTTAGTCTAACCGTAGAGAAACCGCAAAATGTCAATTTTTTATTACTGTATACAGCAATCTATGAAATTATTAAAAAAATCATACAAATTTTAGATAGTTGCTAAGTATTCGTGAAATAGTATTTTACAATATAAGTTCGGTAAGTTGCTTTTACTGATCGAGAAAATGTTGCGAAAACGAGACCCGCAGGGTCGAGTTTTGCAATTTTCGAGATCAGTAAATGCACTTAACGCATCGTGTATTGTATAATATTTTTTGCACGATCGATTTAAAATAATTAAAGATTAAAAATGTGTTAAATAAAAAATAAAATTCAGATAATATAGATGAAATATATATTTCTATGTTATGACATAGAATGCCATGAATAAATATTATAAATATTCATAACAACTAATATGAATCTTTGTAGTGACAATTGACAACTATATTTGTAAATAAAAAATTAAGTGTCAATATTTCACTGGCGTGAATATTTTTTTTGAATTTTCTGTTAAAAAAAATTGAGGAAAATAGTTTGTTAAACTATATTATTAGTGAGAATAATGAAATTGATGAAGCATTTTATTTTTGACTGCAAATTTATTCTCGTAAAATGAAAGGAAGATTATGAAAGCCACAGAAAATCTTAATGATTGAACGACCTTTTGAAATGTCAATAAAATATGAAGACTGATGCCAACAATAATAATAATAATGTGCAAACTAGTGAAAATATTCATATTATTAATGGATTTATTTTCCTAATTGTTCAAATTGTACTTTTAATTTCAATATAAATAAATAAATACAATCATTTTTGAGCTAATTTAACTTACCACACTCTTATTTACTTACCACGCATCTATTTCACTTACCGCAGTGTTATTTTTTGGTTTCCATGGATATAAACAAACGTTCGGGAAATGTAACTTACCAGCATTGTCAACAGCCTCGGTAAATGCATGAAAATACACGATCGTGCAAAAAATAATTTTTTAATTTTTGTAAGTATTAATAAATATTTCTCTAGATACCACCAATAATATTTTTACCTGTGACTACTATGAAATTACTTATTTACTGTACAAAATACTATTTATAGATTGAGAGTTGGCTACATAAAAAAGCTTGTTATCGCTACATGGCTGATTTCTTTTGTAAAAGGATCCTTTTTTATAGCCAAGTTCAAATAATCTTGTTTGCCAGCGCAATCCCGTGGCTTAACGCAGGAACGGCAGCTTAAATAGTCAAATTTCGATATTAAAAATTTTATAAGATAAATGTGTTATAAATATGGAAACAATTTTATGAAAACGCGGGAAATTGTTGGTAGAGAGTCTTTTTTGTGACGAAAGTGTCGGAAGAAAGCGAGAAAGTGGTGTAAGATTGAAAAATAAAAAACGCCGTGAGCAGCGGGGCCCCATCACGGAAGTCAAATTTTTCCCTTCACCTTCGGTATTGAATGTCTACAAGCGAAATGTGATTGAAAGTCTACAAGCGATTTGTCATTTTGGTGGTTTCAAAACTGATGATGAGTGTCCGGCTGATCGGGGCTTAAAAGGTTTTAAGTTTTTAAGGGCTGAACTTCAGTAAATTTCAATTTTGTGCCGATAGCAGTTAGCAGGAAAAAAGCCAACACAATTCGTACAAGGGCATTCCTACCCATGCTTATTCGCCAATTGCCTTTGTGTTTTATATTTAAATCCTTCTTTATAAATAAACAGTGACTTTAATAACATTTTTAAATTACTTAATATTTACGTATTGCATTTGTTATAAAAGAAAGTTCATTTTTTTAAATTTTTAAAATGACTATCCGCCTACTTGTATTAGAATAAAAATAATGCATTTAAAACACATTTAACAACACCATTGAATTCCGATGTAAAAATGGGAGAAGTGGGGGGAAAGTAATGTGGAATCCCTAAAAGGTACTAGCTGGATACTAACTGAATACACGTACAAAATTTCAGCCCTCTAGGTTTCCTTAGAGAGTCTCTAGACGTTCTAGAAAAAAAGCAAAAATATCAAGGAATTATTGGCGTAAAAATCGTGGGGGTAAGGGTTAAAAGTTGAAACCTTAGACTATTAGGTATATCCTTTAAAAAAAATAAACCACTGGACTGTCCAGTTATCATAAATTTGCACGTGCGTCTGCTGTTCTCAGCAAATTCCATACAGATGAAATTTCCAGCGAGCCGAGCTCGATCATCCTGATAGTAAAAATAAAATATGGACTTTACTTATCTGTCTTCAATAGTTTCGGGAAAATGGTAGCAGGTATCAAAAAAATGATGAAGCAGAACTATAGGTAAAATTAGTAAACGAATAAAAAATAAAGAAATAAAAAAACCAAAATTAAAGCTATCCTGTAGCACCTGAGAACGCCCAAAAAAGCCTAAAGTAAACCACTGGACGTATCGTTACCAAATTTTTGGCTCTGCAAAGAAACCCAAAATAAATTGCTGGACGGATCTTGACCAAATTTTTCTCGAATAGTACTGAAAAAACTGGACATGAGGCTAAAATTCCCCCATAGGCTTTTGCGGACACTATAAACCCATCAAATAAACGATCAGACGGATCTTATCCAAATTTTTCTGAAATATTATTGAAGTTCCGAAATAAATTAATGTAAATTCAGAAATATTCTCTAGAGCCCTGGAAACTCAAAATGTCTCACAAATTACAGTGCTCTTAAAATTGTCAGTATAAATATCTACGATAAGATCTCAAGGTATGAAAATTAGACATACTATTGAAATACGAATATAGCGAAAAACTTCAGAATATCTCATTTGAAATCTAATTGAAATTAAGGTGAAATGAATCCTCCAGCGCTATCGAATTAAACAACTCTCTACTCTAATTAAACAACTTGACTGATTTTGATAAAATTTTATGAAAGTTAGTTATGCTATAAAAATATGAATATGATTTGAAAATATAAAAATATGAATAATACTTAAGAGTCGTCCAGCGAGCGAGGCGAAGCACAAAAACACATAAGGAACTGATTTTATACAAAATTTCAGAATATCAAATTTAAACGGACCTGTGGTCACATTGTCCGTTAGTTACCACAAATAGAGCGCAAATTAAAAAGCTAAAAAAATTTGACAATTTTTACTCAAGTACTGTTGAGATCTCTGCGAAAGATGAAAGTGACGTTAAAATAATTTTCCCGGGGCTTTGGTGCCTGGAAGGGTCTAAAATAGAAACAATTCTAAAACTGCTGGTATAGATAACTACCTATACTAAGTTCTTATGATGCGGAAATTAGCCATGATAATAAAATATGAAGATAGAGTTATTTGAGATTCATTGGGCGAGCAGGGTCAAGTGCTATAAATAATTGATTTTACACAGAATTTTGGAATATATATGATTAGATTTTACTTATAATTCAGATAATTTTATGCGAGTGCAACCGCGGGTCGCAGCTTGTATTTAATAAATTTCTTATATAATATTCGATATAATAAATTTATGCCGATTTGAAGAAATAAATTTGTAATTAATAAATATGTGTTTTATTTATTAGTGTTAATTATACTACGTGTTTAAGAATGGCTGTTACAGAAGTGAAATTTTGCCATGTTCGCATACAAACAAGAGTCATGCATACACGTGTATCAATCTTTTTAATTACCTGCATCTAGATATTTAACAATATTATAACAAATTTCTTTTATCTTAACATTCGTATGTCTTTAGTAGGCAAAAAGCACCCACCGTATATAATTTGTTTTGGAAATCATTCATTTTCTTTGACTTCTTCTCCTCTAATGGAAAACACAAAAAAACAAACAAGGTTGTTTCGAAATCTATGAAGCTACGTATATTGAACAAAACAACAGTAGGTATAGAGGTATATAACAATGGATTGGAATTAATGTAGCATAAATAAATTGTAAACAGTAGAGTGCGGTGATAGTATGGTTTAGTTCAACGGTGTTTTATCAGTCTTGTCCTTGTTGGATTATTATTAAATCGATACACAGACAAAAAACACTTTTAATTCACATTAAACAACGTAGATACGTAAAAGTTCTCATTATCTCCCGGTCATCTTGATAGTACGAGGTTATCACGGTAATTTAATGAGAATATTCGTTTTTTCCCCTTGTTTGATTTCTGTTATTTTAATCATTTAAGTCAAAATCCAGAATAGATAACTGTTTTATCATTCCATACTTATAAATATTAAAATTGTATTATTATTGCAGGAAATTGGTTTTTGTAAAATAGTTAATTATTTGTTTAATAATAATTATATTACTTAACCAGGATCGTAGGTAAATGTTATTTTTATAGCCTCGGTTGCAATTTGAAAATCTGAGGTCGGAAACCGAGGATTCTCAAACGTCCATGACTACAAAAATAAACTTACGAACTAAGTATACTAATAAGTTAATTCAGCCAAAGTTTATCAAAAATGTAATTTAATATAAATGAATAGTAGGCGTTTATTAGTAACTATTTCCATAGAGCAGTGTTTTTGAACCTATGGGCCGCGACCCTCTGGGGGTCGCGAAGCCTTTTCAAGTGAGTCGCAGTTACTTTAAAAATAAGACCACTCTAGTTCAATATACAGGATTAGTCAAAAGTATGGAAACGGTGAAATGTCTCAGCGGGAAAGCATTTTCGGATAAAAGATGGTGACAAAAGTTCCATCATTTTTTTCGGCGCATTCGATGGTGACCTTGACTTTGACCTCAAGGTCAAGAGTCAAGGTCAACTCGGTTTTTTCAAATGGCAACTCCCATTTTCGACCCCGGAAATGGAAAGAGCAAAGAATTCTGCATCCGAATATGACCTTGAAATCAATGATCAAGGTCAAATGCTGATTTTTACTGTAATTTTTAATTGAAAATTCTACTGTAATTTTTTTAATTGTATCGTTCGACAGCAGGTGCAGACAGGATGTGGACCTGCGCAGTAAGTATAGCCAGAATGTAGGCCTGCGCAATAGGTGTAGCCAGGATGTAGACGTGCGAACTAGGTGCATGTAGGATGTAGACATGTAGGTGAAGTAGGTAGGAATGAAGTTGTAGGAAGAATAAAAAAATGAAATATTTCAAAGTTACCACATAAAATTGTAATCTTACAACTTATTAGACGAACAAGTTAGCCTATAGAGTCCAGTATTTAAGTTACAATTTTATGGGATAATTTTGAAATATTTCATTTTTTTATTCTTCCTTCAACCTCATTCCTACCAACTTCACTTACTGCGCATGTCTACATCGTACCTGCACCTAGTGCGCACGCCTACATTCTGGCTACACCTACTGCGCAGGACTACATCCTGTCTACACTTACTATGATTATCATCTTGTCTAAACTTACTAGATACTACTAAAATTACAGTACAAATTTCAATTAAAAATTACAGTAAAAATCAGCATTTGACCTTAGTTGGACCTTGATCATTAGCTTCAAGGTCATATTCGGATGCAGAATTTTCTGCTCTTTCCATTTCCGAGGTCGAAAAAGGGAGTTGCCATTTAAAAAAACGGAGTTGACCTTGATATGACCTTGATCCTTGACCTTGAGGTCAAAGTCAAGGCCACCATCGGATGCGCCGTAACAAATGATGGAACTTTTGCCACCATCATTTATCCCAAAAATGCTTTCCCGCTGAGATATTTCACCGTTTCCATACTTTTGACTAACTCGGTTTAATATTTAATAAAGAGAAGGTTAATTAATGGTTACATTAATATGATAGTTTCATATTTTTGGGCGAAAAAGTTTCAAAATTTTCGGCTTATTTTCAATAACAGTAAATTCGAATTTTAAATAATTGTCTTCATATAGACACTTTTTCTCTGGTTTTGTTTATTACTCTCATTGGAACTTGAAATTGACGGTTGTGCTTGTGCATATCTTTCCAGAAACGTAGCCATTTTCAATAATTACAATGAGCACAGAATTTTTAATTTTTTAACAAGACAATTTAATAAATTTAATAAGGAAATTTAATAAACACCAACGCGAGTTCACAATTCAAAGAATTCAAATGGATTACGCTTGGAAGTGATAAACGACGACGACCGTAGCGCGTGCGCGTGTCACTTTTTACGCCATGCGCACATTCAGAAGCTACTATAAGTTACCGACTTCAGTAGAGGCTTTTGGACAGTTCTAAGCCACTCCTGTAAGGAATAAGATACGTATAGCATACCCTTCATATATACGTACATATATATATATATATATATATATATATATATATATATATATATATATATATATATATGTACGTATATATTATCTTGTTAAAAAATTAAAAATTCTGTGCTCATTGTAATTATTGAAAATGGCTACGTTTCTGGAAAGATATGCACAAGCACAACCGTCAATTTCAAGTTCCAATGAGAGTAATAAACAAAACCAGAGAAAAAGTGTCTATATGAAGACAATTATTTAAAATTCGAATTTACTGTTATTGAAAATAAGCCGAAAATTTTGAAACTTTTTCGCGCAAAAATATGAAACTATCATATTAATGTAACCATTAATTAACCTTCTCTTTATTAAATATTAAACCGAGTTAGTCAAAAGTATGGAAACGGTGAAATATCTCAGCGGGAAAGCATTTTTGGGATAAATGATGTATATATATATATATATATATATATATATATATATATATATATATATATATATATATATACATATATATATATATATATATATATGTATATATATATATATATGTATATATATATATATATATATATATATATATATATATATAGCATACTCTTTGAGAGGTGGTACGTACAGAGTACATACACCTAACTTTCGTCTGAATGAGTGATGCAGTCTGTTGAGTTTTCCCTGGGATCAAGTTACAAAAAGAGTTAATTATAGTAAAAATTGTCAATTTCAGTGAGTGAATCGCTCAAAAAATTGGGAGGTGGGGAGGTGGCCCCGAAACGCGCATATTGCTACTACTTCGATTCCAAAGGACGCGAGATGTTACGGTGCATTAGTACGTATGTATGTGTTATTAAAATATTTTATTTGTTCTAATGTATGATAAAATGATAATACATAATTAGTTACATTTATACGGTACAAAAATATAAAAATCGATATATAAAAATTGTATGATCTATACAGTACTCTGTTAAAAGTACGGGTTTCTACACCGTTAAAAAACCTATTTTTTACAATATCAATATATTGTAAAAAATCATATTTCTTAATATTTTTAAAATTGAATATGTAATATCAAGAATTTAAAACAGTTTTGAAACATTAATTTCTCCTCATAATATTTTTTTAGTCTTAAATTAATAGCACAATGTTCCATATATTTTAAGAAAAATTTTTTTCCCATATTTTATATCTACTTAAACAATGTATCTGTTTTTGCAAAATTTATTACTTGTTAATAATTAAACTAACAAGTAATAAATTTTGCAAAAACAGATACATTGTTTAAGTAGGTATAAAATATGGGAAAGAAATTTTTCTTAAAATATATGGAACATTGTGCTATTAATTTAAGGCTAAAAAATATAACATATGTAATTAAAAAAATATGTCTTGCGACTGTATTGCAATATGTAATACATGGAACGTAAAATTCTATTACTGTGCTAACATATGATTATCAATCCACAACATTTCGCGGCCAAGGACATTTAGTCTGCTTACATTAGAACAAATAAAATATTTGAATAACACATACATACGTACTAATGCACCGTAACATCTCGTGTCCTTTGGAATCGAAGTAGTAGCAATATGCGCATTTCGGGGCCACCTCCACACCTCCCAATTTTTTGAGCGATTCACTAACTGAAATTGACAATTTTTACTATAATTAACTCTTTTTGTAACTTGATCCCAGGGAAAACTCAACAGACTGCATCACTCATTCAGACGAAAGTTAGGTGTATGTACTCTGTACGTACCACCTCTCAAAGAGTATGCTATATATATATATATATATATATATATATATATATATATATATATATATATATATATATATGTACGTATACATGAAGGGTATGCTATACGTATCTTATTCCTTACAGGAGTGGCTTAGAACTGTCCAAAAGCCTCTACTGACTTCGATGTCGATACAAAAATTTGCCTGTTTCAAATCCTTAATTACGTATTTAATCAATACTTAACTATGAAAATAATCAATAATGATGAACGGATTCGATATTTAAGTATAACATAAAAAAATTAAAGTTAGTAAATAGTAGAGGGTAGGGGGTCGCGAAATATTTTTCCATACTAAGGGGGTCGCGCCATGAAAAAGGTTGAAAAACACTGCCATAGAGAATTAGTATATTATTCAACGAGCTGGTAATGATAGCTATTATTCACGAAGATGAAATTGCGACACGAGTCGAGTGTCGTAATGCATTTGAGTGAGTAATAGCAATTGCAAGCAAGTAGAGTACTATATTCTTTCTACGACTTTTTTCCGTTTTGATTTAAATAAAACTGAATATAAATTTTAAATCAATAAAATAAAATTTTTAATCTATCTCTAATTTCATTAAATGTTCGTATATGTAGGTATCTATGGAAACGACCAAAATAAAATTCAAATTGTTTTGTTTACTTACACGTTACTACGCAGTTTATATGAAATTAAAACTTATAGATATATTATTCACAAAACAATCGCAAATTCATTGAATATTGGTTAATACGGTGATTTCACTGGTCGAAAGGTATTGAGTAATGATCATTCCTCCACATCTTTGAATAATGTCTAACTTTGTCAACAATTAACAGATACGTAATGAGTGTATTCTTCAACAGGAGTACAAAAATCTATTTACTAATTGATGGTAAGTGATTACTTACCTGTCTAGGAAGGTAAGTAAACTTTTATGACCTGTTATTTTTTTGAAACTAATAGTAACCCGCAGACAGAATGGTAAAGGTTGCTTACGAATCAAGTTAACTGCTATGTAAACGTCGACTTACGATTCAAGTGGTTAAAAAAATAATTTTTAAGATTCCGTGCTACTTCCTGCTGCAAATCTATATCCTAATTCTTAAACTACTTTAAAAATACATATAATCTGGCCGTAGTATCTTAAAAACTTTATAATTTTACCCATCCTGGTTCCCTTAATTCCACTGAACAACTGAGGCATTCGTTTCAGGATTTTACAGAAAAAAATAAAAAGGTAAGAAATTCCTGAAACACCAAAAAATAATATGTGTCCGCATGATAACTCAAGAACAAAATATCTTATTTTTACGAAATTCGGTAAAAACGTTGGAAATCTAAAAATCTTGGATAAGTTCTTCAACCAGACACGTCTGATGCCCGAAACATGGGTTCTGCAACATTTTTTTAGACCTACCATTATAGAAAGAGAAGAAAAAATCACATAAAAAAGGCTTTTGACCCATTATTCTATGTAAACTAGTTTATGACAAAAACTAGTTTTTGTAAACGGAAATTTATTATATTATACAGGATGCTGCGACAACGGTATTTTATATTTTATGTATAACTAACTAATCCTATTTCTAAGGGTAAAAAAATAATGAGTAATGGTGCAACAATAAACTTCATGCAAGAAATTGCACAGTATACTTACAAATAATACAAGATATGAGACGTTTCTAATCTGCACACATTTTAATGAATATATTTTTATCATCTTCAACCAATTTTTTTTCTAAAGTATGTTATGTCAAATTTACATAAAACTACGTACCAAAAAATACTAAGAAAGTATATTTTTGTAAACCATGAAATAAAATACGAGTACTAATGGAGAAAACGTTATTAAAATTCATAGCAAATAGAAAAATATTTTTACTTTTTTTACTGCATTCAATAAAATTTAATAACAAAAAAAAAAAAACTTTAAATAGATGAAAAACGATTCGACTTATTTTGATTGTTATTTTGATTTAATAGATATTTGGGAATGTTCTTTCACCATTACAGTAAAATTTATTTAATGAAATTAAATAAAATACAGTAAAAGCTTGCTATCATCAAGTAAAACCTAATCAGATTTAATAAAAAATTACAATTTCACCACAGGATAAATTTCACCATAGAACATGTAAGTGCTTAATAATATTAATTTTATAAAAACAATCGTAAAAAGAAAAACTACCATATTTCGAAGTGGTCTCTTCCCAAACACAATGATTTTAAAGATCTCATCTATTGCGAACCGGATATTGTGGACGACTTACTGAGAATTTTTGGTAGAATAACCGTAAATAAATTCACCGTCTGTTTAGGTTTGAAACTACACTGCTGAAAAACATACCAGTTGTAATATCAATAATAAGTGCTACATTAAACAAAGAAGTGTATAGGGTTGACCAGGGTAATTGTGAATGGATTTTCATGAGTTGAGATGAAAGCGTTGTTTTAAGTATTTTTTATTTTATGTATCACATTATGGTTGATTTATTTTCAATTCTACATTATTCAGGATGCACCACACAAACTTTGAGCAAATTCGTATGAAAAACAAAAATTTTATAAGCCATTCACATTTCCCCGGTGCGGTTTTGCAAATCTTATGAATTTCGGGGTAAAAGTGAATGCCATCAGAAAAATTATTTAGAATGGATTACAAGAGAAGTGTGGTACGTTAGAGTAAAGCCCAACTCAAATTCTCCACATTTACTCCACTTTCAAATTTTTCATTATACTTTAGCGATCACAATTTCTCTTTGTTTAATGCAAGTTACGCATACCTCGAATTTCTACAAAAACTCAAGGTTAAAGAAAAATAACAAAAATTGTAGGAACAAATTTATTATAAGCTAAAAATGATATTTTGATGATATTTTGTCATTTTATCATATACAAAAAATCAAAATATTACATGTATTCACACAAAAACAAGGAAAATAAGACTTTATCAAGGAAATACATTTAGTTTACATGAATAAAAAACAACAATTTTTTTTTTGCATTGTTTGTACAACGGAAACTTGTACAATAAGGTCACCAGCACCTTCATCAACATTTTCAACTCTGAAAAGGACACTACTGAAATTTTTGACCGAATGAGGGCATTTGTGAATGACGTTCACAATTACCCCACAATTTTAAACTCATGGGGTAATTGTGAATTGGTGATAAATTGTCGAATTTCTTTAGCAATTAATAAGGAACCCTCTCAGGGTTTAGACCACTTCTTTAGAAGTACTTTTAATCATTTCTTACCTTTTAAAAAAAGAAAATGTATTAAAAAAAATTTTTTTGAGGATTGGTCGAAGTAAGATACATAAAATTTTGCAAGGGTTTTTTCAAGATAAAAAAAAGATACTAATACTTGGAGAATTCTTATGAAATTTTAATAGCATAGTAAGAAAGGACAGAAAAACATATTAAGAGTTGATTTTTAACAATATTAATGTTATTTTAGAAATTATGGGCGCCGTTCACAATTACGCCAATTCACAATTACCCCGGTCAATCCTATACGTTATGAAGACAAACCCATTTCGGATCCAAACTCTATGCAACAAACAAAGAAATCATAAGAAACTACTGCGTTAAATGATAGATATAGGTACTTACAATATTGTTACATAGTTTAGTAGCAATACAATACATACCAAATCACCATACCATTTATAGGTTTATTCAGGCAGGATTAGAAGGCAAAATTTACATTTTCAATAATATTTTCTAAAGAAACATGACATGCAATCGATCTGGAAACATTGATGGAAACTTTTTTTTCCCCGATGAAAATGCGTTTTATACGTGGTATTAAAGTCAACGCTTAAAAAAATAATTTACGGCACACATCACACAGCTTCAGCGGGTGGTTAAAAATTAAAAAATCAAATGGTTTTGAAGAAAACAAATTTTGTGGGTCACTAAACCTAAAATTACATCGATTCAAAAATAAATAAATAAATAAATAAATAAATAATAATAATAATAATTGTAATTGTAATTGTAAGCTTTAAAAAAAAAAAAGAAATAAATCGACGCTTTTTCACATTTTTGTTTGTAAAAAGAAGTTGCATTTTTTAGGTTTTGTGATCCGAAAAAATTGTAGCGTTTTTAACACGCTCTTAAAGTGTTATAATTAATAGAAAGCTAGGAGTTTCACCCTGTAAGCCGCTTTTGAAAACCTAGTTTTTGAGTAAAATACGTTTAAAAATTATTTTCAAAATCTTTGTATTAATATCTATTAAATCCAAAGAAATTACTGATACTTAGTGCTGTGCGAGGGCCATACAGAAGTTCGAAGGTATTCTCGAACAGTTTTCCCTGCTCAGCAATCATTTATTTTTTTAGCAATTTTTGGCCTTCTTGGATTTTACTGAAAAATCTTACTACGTTTGTTGTCTCTTTTGTTAATGTAATTGTATGCGTGTGGTCCAATGTTATACCCCAGCCTATCGAAAAATTTTAATACCCCGTTAAAAACACACACGCCTGTCCTAGAGAATTAAAAACGTCGGAAAAAAGTTATAATTATGTTCTTTGTTAGTCTCGTTAATCCGTACGGGTCTGAAATGGTCTTGTATACGTACGGTATAATCTTTTCAGTTGAATTTCTATTGTATACCGTAAAACAACCTATCTTTACCTATTAAACCTAACTTTACCATACCACACTTTACATAAAAAAAAATTAAAATTTCATAGTTTATATATTCTGTAGCACTTTTTTTTTAATGATAGAGATATTCCTAACAAACTACTGGTGTTATATAAGTTTTTCTGGCATTGCCAGCCGCAACTGCTTCGAATCATTGGATTTTTTTAGTTCTTGTGGTACATTTTGGTTTTAAGCAAGTGTACAAACTTTAGTTGGTATTTCAGAAAATATACAAGTGACATAAATAATTTCATCATATGAAAAGTTACATAACCTCGTAAGTATATAAAATGATTTTTACGTTTACTTATTTGCGTATTATCACTTTACCAGTCAGCGCTGCCAACAGTCAGGGTTGTCAAAAATATACAAATTGCATTATATTTTTACACGAATTGAGATATTAAAGTAAAAAACATTGTTATAGGTTTACATTTATACAAAATGTCTGGTGAACATCATAAGAAGAAGATTGGTGCAAGGGCATACAAAAATTATTCTGCAGAATGTTAAATCTAGCAACTGATATGGTAAAAAGTAAACAAATTACAACATTATACACTGAAAAACAATTTGGAATCCAAAGAAGAACAATAGAGAATAAAATTGAGTATCTTGTTTTGGTTAAAAAGATTCTGATTTTGTAAGTTAGACAATTTGATTGAAATTGACCATTGATTGATTTAATAGACAATTGTCTTTGTTTTTTATTTCTGATTTTGTTACTTAGTCAGTTTATAATATCAAATATTTGTGTTTTATTTTTTTTTAAACAATTTTTTTTTTTGTTTCTGGCATTTTGTTTTGTTAACTTTTACTGATTTTGTACATCCCTGGTGAAAACAGCTGTATTTGACGTTTTCATAACATAATTCTATCGCAACTAGATTTATCGTTGAAAATTTCGAAATGACTGCGTGTTATTGTTAAATATTATTTGGAATTCACAAAGAAAGTATGAGCAACAATGGTATATTTAGAAATTTTATAATATCTTTTATATTTCGCTAAAAAAATATGAATTAGTAATAATATGGTAAAGTTAGGAACTCCTCGACATTTGAGCTTGTTACTGTTTTTTTATTTTTGACTAGTAATTTAAGTTTCTGGAAAATTTATTTATGAGTTAGATCACAGTTTTTTATCAGTTTATTCTATTGAGACAGTTAAATATAACTGAATTAGTTCCCTCTTTTTTTTTATTCAAATTTGAATTAAAAATTATGATAAAGATAGGGTGTTTTACGGTATATATTTAATACAAAAATACTAAAATTTTTTCAAAGAAAAGCATTTTCAGATATTTTATTTACTCTGTACTTATGTGGTCTTATTTTACATAAAGTAAAAAGACGTCTCTGTCTATTCTATCTAATTTTATTAACGATACTCGAAAGTTTGGGTACGATAAATATTATTATGAGAGTATAGAAAAGAAAAAAGTGAATAAAAAATGGTAGCCGTAAAATTAGAATTCAATTTGTGTAACAGCTGTGGTCTTCCAATTCATCTCAAGATCTTTATTTGACTATTCGAATATTTGATTCGATTATATTTTGAAACATTTTCTATATCAACGATGTCTAGTTTATATACTTTCCATAAGTAAATAAATATATTTGTACGATAGAGTACTAGTTCAAAAGTCGGCCGTCAAATTACGGTCCAAATGTATCAAATATATGTATACCCCCATATTAACATTTACATACGATGGAGCTCTCATGAAACTCAGCCAATATTTTTTTTATTACTAAGGTTGTTTTATCAACAAAAAAAGCAATTTGTAGAACAATTAAGAATCCTACTTTATCACGCAACTCTTACGTCTAATAAAACAGACAACGTCATACAAATCGAGCCATTACCGTCGACTTATCGTAAGCGACACTTCTATCGAAATTGAGATTTTTATTGTAACATTTTAAATTGTAACGGACCTTTTAACTGTTAACGTTTCCCTCCAAAATCCATTAATTACAGAGTTATAGCTACATTAAGTTTCAGTTTAGTAACATATTTCCATGAAAAAATATTTAAAAATAACCTTCTCCTGTAAAATTTGATTTTTATTGCTTAACTTTCCCCTCAAACACCTATTAATTACCATTGAGCAGTCAATCGAACATATTAACATAATATGTTTGCTAGAGATACCACAGGCATTAAATTTTGAAGCATGACTCCATTTTAGTAAGCCCAAATTTTAATCACGGAGACTTGTTTATAAATATTAGATAAACCATTAAATTAATGGTTTGACCGCTATTAAAGTAAACCCAACAGTCAATCTTTTTGTTCACATCAGTCAATTATTTGCTTCAATTTCTTAATGTATTTGTAATACACAGCATTCTCTCTAGTCGATTGATTCTCTACTCAATGTTAATTACAGAGTTATAGCTATGTTAAGTTTCAGTTTAAGATAAATCGATCCGTACTGAGAAATTTGTGACAAATGAATTACTAAGTCCATTTTTAGTCGAATTTTTCAACTGAAAAAATTAGACTTATACAGCGTATACGATAAGAAAGGCGAGAGAAATTTACGCGTCTCTTACTTTTGCCTATTCTACACACCAACAAAGTTTCAAGAAGATTGGCGAGTGGCACTTGGGTAGTTTTACTAGTGAGACGTATATTCCTTGCCCCTCATGATAAAGGAGTAAAATGTCTCCTAACAATTCATTCTCTATTGAACGCAACCTTGTAGGCATCCAATTTTCATCATTTTGACACCCTTTTCAAATGTAAAAAATATGAGATAACCACGAAGAATTACTCCTTTGATGGTAACATGCAATTACTTTTCCATCGTTTTCCTAAAACTAATTCAATCTAGCCCCACCGCCACCTACAATAAATATGAATAGGTATACACAAAAATATTAGACCAGTCATCAATGAAGAAACTCAGGTACCAGACAACCATCCTGTGTTTCATTTTCAACACACCTAGTATTTCCATACACCTCTCAAATCCTACATATTTTTTTGTCCTTCCGGCACTCGGCCTCGGAACACAGGCCTCGGAACACTTCTCGTGTAGAGGCCACTGAGTACGTATTTTATTTCTCTATTTTTTGATATTGAAAGCCTAAATTTTGAGATTTTGTAGAAGCTCCAGGGCATGTGCCCCAAGTGCCATTATGTAAATCTGGCTCTGACTATACTACTTTCTAGTAGGTAACTCTGTAGCATTCAACTGCACTTGTAATACCTTTACATAATTTATTTCAGGATCCAATTCTTTTTAACTCAAAAAAGTGTTTTTTTTTTTTTTTATATTTTAATAATTTTAACGAACATTTCTCGCGAAAATCGAGAAGAGAAAATAATTAAAAATTCATTTACGTATTCTATAATGAAAAAAAAGTTTATTGAAAATCAATTTGCATTATTGAAAAAAAAAATAAACTTTTGCAGTAATTAAATTAAAAAAGTAATTAAAATTTAAAAAGTTCAGTAAAAAACAGTAGACACCTACTTCCTTTCCTTCCCCGTAAATAGAGCCGTCGTCATATTTCGGCAAATACTTAATCCAGTATAATTACCCTTTATAGGTTTTTTATATAATTTATTCAAATTTTCACACAAAGCGGTTGGAAAACTGTAGGCAAGTGATTCAAATTTATTATTAAAAACCAAAACACATTAAAAGCGATAAAAATAAAACACATACAAATCCATACATACAGAACCAGAAATGCAAATAAAGAAAAGATACGACTTTTTAAACATACACAATACGAATAAATTCGTTCCCAGGATGTGCAGATGAATGAGAAGAAACAATATATGGGAATTCAATCAGTAGGAACAATACATCAATAATAAAGAATACACCATGGCATCGTGCATAACATAGCAAAATACCAAAATTTGTCGAAAACCCGTTTACATAAAATAATGGTGCAAAATGTATCTTATGTCATTTTTTTCACTCTTTACCATGATGTAAAAAAAATTCTTCACAAAAACTTCAAAATTTTAATAAATTTTTGTAAAATACCTTTTCATTTCTTTTTAGATTTTGGACATGGAACCCGTCGAGTTAAAGAACTCATTCAAAATTTTTGGACTTCAGACTTTTATATCAAATTTCGTAAAAACAGGAATTTCCAGTCAGTATACATTTATATTTTTAATTTTCAAGTAAAATCTTATAGGAGATCCGCCGGGATCTCTAGAATCTAAAAACACCAAAAATTAACGGTTCAAATTATTCTAAAATTTTCTTCACTGTTAGAGAGTTTAACTATTTTAGATAAAAACTATGAAAATGAACGCTAGATTAAAATTATTCCCCAGGATTCTGCAAATCCAAAAGACGCCCAAAATAAATAGAAATTTTCTTCACGGTTAGAAAAGTAAAATATTTTATCTACGACTACCATGAAATTGCTTGTTTATTGTACAAAATACTATCTATGTAAGCTACGTTTTGCATACAGCCACATATCCAGCTTTACAAAAAATGGCCCTTTACACGCATGTATGCTAAAAATAACAACGCCTACTACACTTTTATTAATTCTCTATAATTATTATTATGTATTATGTAGTGATATACATGATACATATTATGTTAGAATCTCTACAAAAATTTTACTGTAGCAACTGATTGTTTACATTTGTTTTTAATAAATTTCAAATACTACATAATTTTAATGTATTGGTATTTGTCAATGACGAAAGAATATAATATATTATGTATTAGAAGAGGACCTGTAAGTCTGTAACGACATTGTTTTATTGAAGTAAAAGTTATGCAAGTACTAGACAGTGGCGGTAACAAAGTTAAATGTTTATATCACCATGCATATATCATACTTTACATATATAAAGGTAACGTAATTTATCTATACCAATCAAGTTTCAAGCCATTGTGTACATATTGAATACCGTGAAATAAGAAAATGTTATTTTTGGATTCTAGGATTTCTCAATAAATTCTGTCAGTTCAGGGTTAAATCTCATAATGTAAAAGCTGAATTTTTCGTTCAAAAATTCACTAATAGTCAGACAAAAAAAATTCGAGCATTCTTCTTTTAATTCGGGATCCATTAGGAACTTAAAATTACATAATATGTTACTGCTTAACGTATATCCGCATATTAAGTATATTAGTACATGTGCAAATAATTTTTTAAATAGTCGCCATTGATTTTAAATAATAACCAAAATCGACAGATTTGCAAATATTTTATAAAATTTTTTTAATATTATGAGTGAAACTATATGAAAATACACTCAATTCTTTAAAAAGCGAGTTTAAAAAATATTTTATGATGAGGAATATTGGAAATTTTTTACATTAAACTAAATTAAAAGCAAAATTATATGTCTATTAATAAACGTCAAAAAGAAATTTACCGGTAAAATGTTAGCCTTTCGAGTTTTCTTCTGACGGAACTTTTACATCCGTAAACGGAACAAGTTGCCGTAATAATTTCTTTTAAAAATTTAAGGAAAAATGTATTTAAAAAAACAAAAAAGCTATTTTTTTACTTGCAATTACCAATATGGCGTTTTTCAGCTTCAGTTTTATTTTTGAAACCTAAGGCATCTTAGACAAAGAAATATTTATTGCCAATTATACACGGAGAGAAAAATCCTATATTTTTTATAGAGAAAATTTCCGAAAAATTACCATGCTCTCTTATAATCCGTGCGCGGTCGACGACCAAAGTAAAAAATATATTATAGCATGGTAAAATTTAATGTGCTAACACACAACTTCTATCACACTCTTATGCATATATGTTATAGTATAATTCTTGTTGTCGTACTCTTCCATTTGCGGATCTGACACGCAACCTTATGTTACTTGGGCTGTACCTGTAAAAACTTCCAAGATGCCCGATCTTTTCCGACCTTCGATTGATGCATACAAAAATGATCGGCAACAATATATTGTAATACTGAATTGAGAAAATGATGAATTAAACGATGACCATCCGTCCTCTGAGGCATTCTATTGAACACTGCTTCGACAGTTCGACACCACAGAACATCACACCAGCTAGCTAGCTGGTGCGGTGGTAACACCACCAGGACTGGCTATGTGACCTTCCATATATGATTGTGTTGTTACCTTTTGCAGCTTGCCTCGCTATGTTATGCCTTCTCTTTCTTTCTTTCTACTATTAGCTTCTTCTCTTCTTTTCTACTTTTCTTCTATTTTAAGACAGCATGGTAACTTTTGTAAAAAAAAAAAAAAAAAAAAAAAAAAACAATTAAAAAAAATATTTTTCTGTCGGCAATGGAACTTTTTATTGTGCTGTTTTACAAATTTTATGAAACTAATATTACGGAAAGAACATTCTATCCTTTAAATTTTCTATGATTAATTATAATTTTTATATTTTTACCGTACAAAATTGAATATGTTCGTCTTTTACACGCCGATTGTAGTGCTGAGCACAGTAATTTTTATATGAATTTTTTCTCCGTGTATGTTATCTATAGTGCTTGTCTTTTTTTATGGGATGCAAAATATATATTTCCGTAAAATATAAATTACAGGTCGTATTTGTTGATTTGTACCAAATTTTTGTCGTTCATTGTGAATTTCATGTTAGTCATAGATAAAGTATAGTACGTAACTCAGTTGTAAGACATATTACACACTCGCGAAATTACGCACTCGCCACTACGCGGCTCTTGTGTAACTTTTTCGCTCGTGTGTAATATGCATCTTACAATCTCAATCACGTAATATACTATTACATAAGCATATATTATGTTTTATATGAAGTTTGATAAGGTCTTGGTAACCTAAAAGCGCCAAAAATTAACTACCCAATCGAATTTAAACACGTCCATTTTAGAAATTCGTTACGTTATGCGGGCTTCCGCGATACGGGTATTTTTGCTTCGTATTATTTACATGAAGTGGCCGTATTTGTACACACTGTTCAAAGGTATAACTATTACTATCTAAATTCATCTTACTTATTATTTGTTTGAAATTAATGTATTATTAATTAAATATACCAGAAAAAGTATAATTAAAAATAAATATCTAATTAATTTTATTTAAAATTCCTTTTCTGTATATATATATATATATATATATATATATATATATATATATATATATATATATATATATATATATATATATATATATAACACTTTGAGACTTTCCTTTGTTTAAAAGTATTATCAAAAAATTAAACATATATATATATATATATATATATATATATATATATACCTATACATATAAAACATCAAAAAATTGGCGAAATGGTGATAAATAAAATTACATCATAAAATATTATAAAAAAATTACAATCCTGCAATATAATCTCGGTATCTAACGTCACTATTTCATATAGTAATAACTTTACATATACATAAAGAGATGTATACAGAGTACCTTTGGCACCTCTACCTCAAACTCCAATCTAAAACTCTGTCTGCAATGTAGGTATATGTTCCAACTAATAACTAAATACTAGCTGACTGGGGTTTTTATACCGGCAAAATATACTTGAATATTCCTAACCTCACCTACATAATATTATATTTTATTATCCCTATCTCACTCATATTCTTTTTATCATCAACTTTAATAATATAATGCATCTCACTTTATCTTGGGTACTACAGAATGTCGGTATATGGCATATAAAAATCAAGAAAAATAAATTAACTACGAAAAAATTACAATTAGATTTCTTTTTGAAATAACAGTCATTTTGTTCGTTTCGTTAAAGTGATATCATATTCCTTCATACATTTTTACCAGGACAGGCATGAAAAATTATATAAAGTACTAACATTTTCTGGTGGTTTCGTGCACGTGATGTTTGAAGTTATGACATCATGTAATACGTACAGAGTATACTTACATTTTGTCACCATTGAAAGTTGAATATAATGTTTTCCGGAGGTTAAATGTACCTACGTTTTTATATACCTCTGCTCCCCAAGCTATTTCTGCGCGAAGTTTTAAGTCGATTGATTAAGCTGTTGAGGCACGAAAGCAAGACAAAATAAACAAACTCACTTTTAAATCACTATATTAAGGACCCACAAAAAATTTGGTGGGTCCTTAAGGGGAAAAACTTTATTATAATGTAAATTCACTTTTGTATTTTGAATATTGATAAGGATTAGAATAGTAATCACAAACCTTTAATAACAATAAATCGGCAATAGGGTGTCCAAAATAAACTACCAACACCCAAGATACATCAATCTGACACTATTTGCTATACACACGGTTAAAAATCTTGGACTAATTTTTTAATCCAACCTTAACTTACTGGAAAAAATAAATATTAAAATACTAAAATTAAATCCTGCCCTTATATTAAAATATTTCCAATATTTTTTGGTATTCAAATTCAATCTATTTATATTATTTCCCATAATTTAAACCATTTTTTATTAAAATATAATACAAAATTATTTAAATCAGAAGAGCGAAACCAAAAAATTACTAAAAAGCAATACACGGTATCTACATTTTTTGGTTTTGGTCTTTTTTTCGGACTTAAATTTAAACCATATGGATTGAATCAGTCAAATCTCAAAACAGTCACAGGTTGCTGTTATATATAGTAGCTCGCTGTGGTGTTGTCCGTTGTCGACGACTCGGTGTTCTCAAGGTATCTTGGTTGGTTACTATGTCCTCACTCCAACCTATTTAATTTATATATTGTTTTCTCTGTACTTTTTGGTTGGTTAGTTGCCTTAGTTGACGTAGTTAACATCAAGGAACGTTTCTCACATATCAAAATATAGATATCTATATAAATGCGTCACCGCACTCACCAATAAACAAGTACACACACAATTCGTTGCTTCTTCCTTCAACTATTTTGTTTGTATCGTAACTTCGGTCGGGCTTAAAACATTATAAAAATTCAAATTATTTTTTAACTTAGGTTTTTATACAAGGTACGTAATATCGATCATAAATATTGAACGATATGAAAAAATATTCTCATTTTTTTTATCTATTGTTTAGGTACCTACGCAACTACTATGGTTGTATGCATCGTTTGGGGTAATACATAATTGATTTTGATATTGGAATGATTGTTGATAGATGAGCGGTATGGTAATGTAGATGACGTATCTTCGCCGTTTGGTTTCGAATTCAAGATCTACCAGACAAGAGCGAGGTGTTTTGATTTTTATTTATATCAAAATTCAAATATTTACCCGGACAACTTCGGCGATATAATGTAGCAGTCAGCGTAGAATTTAAGCACTTAATTATCAATCATGTGGTAAGTCTTTGCAACTGACATTTAACTGATAATAATTCCAATTATTTTTCTCTTTATTTACAGGATTTATTCTATTATTATGAAAAATTATAGTTTAAGAAAAAGTAAAAAATCAGAAGAATCTACTGAAAACGTTCAAGAAGAAATAAGACCATGAACTAAGCCCGGAAGATCTAATTTTCTTTTTTGGAAATTCACGTTTATTTTGTTTATTGTGAAAAAAATCAATAAAATGTTACTAATACAAAAAATATTACTGCGTTTCAATATAACCTTCATTACAATATTTAGTAATTAAAATATTAGACTTTAATACAGAAAATATTAAAATTTCAAACTAAAGAAACCTATCTTTTAATACATATTTGGTTTAAAATATAATCCACCGTTACTTATTTTTAATACCTGTTGAATTTAAAATCGTAATATTCATAGTATTAGTTTGTAATATAACTGGAATAAAATTTGGTTTGGTGACTCTAATCCAAGTTCAATTAATTTTTAATATCAGTTATATTACAATGAATTTTTTAATATAAACAACCGATTAGATTTTAATAAAATTTTGGTGTTGCCATATATGTAACCTCTGTAGATTACTTATTAATCCTATATTTTTAACCGTGCAGGTAGGCCAGTTACATGTTATTGTCCTATATCCATTTTTTCTTACTACAGCTTACTACGGGCAAGCCATCTCCGTAGTTACAAAAGTAAACCTTTAATTACCATAGTAAATATCACAATTACACAAAAATTCTGTAATTTTTATATATTTTACCAGTGACGTTCAACTAGGTAAAAAGTATAATTTAAAAATGGATACTATATTTTGTATTTAAAGTAAGTAAATATTCGTCAATCTACCTGCATTAAGACGAAGTTATTTATTTTCGATTTCCAAAAGCACACATTTGTAAACATTTTTCTTTTATACGTACGTATATCATATAAACCTATTTAGTTAGCAAATTTTTAATAATTATATTCTACCCCACTGACTTATATATGCATTTAAAATTGGGACCAAAAAACTAGCGAAACTAGCTAACCTGTATAGTATAATATACTAATCAATCAAATGATCTTGACCAACACCAATATCTTATTTGAAACAACTATTTAGAGATATGACCAATAAGTGTAGCTTTCCTGTTGAAAGAGATAGAATTTTCTATTGAACTTTATTTTTTTTATTGAATTTTCAATAATATTAATTGATTGGAGCAGTACTTTATTGTCTATATTTTTGTAGATATTTTACTTCACAGAATGCCACTTTATTTTTAATTGTGACAATTGTTTCGAGCATTGGTTGGTCATCTTCAAATAAAGTAAATATCACAGTAAATATCATATCACTTACATGCTTTATATATACTAATTTACATCCTATGAACTAATATAGATAGGAGATGAAGGGAGTAGGTAAGCAGTGAAAGTAGTAGTGGAATTTGGCAGTCTTCTTCCTCTCTAAATAGTAGAGAGAGCGAAAGAGAAATATAATATTCTGATGTAAAAATGATCAAAGTGAATTTCAAATGAATTTGTAATTGCAATTTAACGTACCGTAAAACTGTCTAGACCCGGACACTTTGCACCAATCTTCAAAGTAAGTAGTTTCTACATTAACCTGCTACAATAAACATTTGTTCTTGACATCATTAGAGAGAGAAAAACATCCTCTAAACAGCTGTACCAATAAAAACTACGGATTTCAACTTTTACTATCTCATTTTACTGGATTACTGTTCTCCAGTTTTTCAAAGAAATAAAATGTGTGTCTAACTTAGACATGTAATTTTCGTCATAATTGTCATATTGTTTTAATTTTGATATGTATGTGTTCAGAATTTTATCGCGCATCATTTAATGGTGTTTGAAGTTATATTCGATGTATATATAAAAAAATACATGCTACATACATATATCCGTTTAGACCCGGACACATCAGTTTATTACACTATGGCCGCGATTCGCACTGGCTGTAACTTCCACTATCCATACGTTATATTCCCGCCAGAATTACGCGGCTTATGCCTCCTTCTGGAGTCATATCGCATGTTTACTTCATAGAGAGGCATACTATGTATTGACCGCTCTCCCTTCCCACAAAATGTTTTGAAGCCTTTGACAAGTTCAAAGACATCAGACGATATAAAACACTGTCCTAACCCCGACGGGAGAGGTTAGTTTGCATGTTATTACATTATTTAAGTAAGTGTCCGGGTCAAGACGAATTTGGGGTGTAGACCCGGACACTTACTACAGTAGCCGTCCAAGATAGTCACACAAATGTTCCTCTAGTGACTATCTTGGAAGTCATAGACGTCCGTCAGGTGGGGTAAACGCTTACACCAGGAATCCAATGGTACGTAGTGGTCGGTGCAAATTTAAGGGGAAGTACGTAAAATTGGAAGGTCAGGGGCGTCGGCTAAATTTTATGCGGGTGGTTGGTAAATATTATTTATCTGAATTTATTTAAAACAAAACTATTCTAAGAAACAATGTACACCTAAAATTCAGTTCTATAGATAAACGGAATTGAATGTTATATTAATGAATATAAGTGCGACTTTTAGAAAACTAGCAAAGATGTCGAAAAACCAACTTCACTATCGGATTCATCAGCGTAAAAGACGCCAAATAGCCGAACAAAAACCGCTGACAAAAATTCTAGAATATTCTACTCGTCAACTAGCAGAGATATCAAAAAACAGACTTCACTTTTGATTTAATTACTAAAAATTAGATTAAGCAGCGCAATTTGACAAAAATTCTAGAATGTTTTATTCGTCAACTAACAAAGATATCGAAAAACCAGTTGTACCATTTAATTGGTCATAAAAAAGACGAAATATCACATTTTGATAAATGTTTTAGAATATTCTATTTTGGTTGACGAATAGATCATTCTAGAATGTTGGCCAAAATGGGACATTTAGTTTATATTAGTTTAATTTTGGTTGGACAGTCAAATGGTGCAATCAATTTTTCAATATCTTTGCTACTTGACAATTAGAATATTCTAGAACATTTA
Organism: Brachynemurus nebulosus; assembly: GCA_035578155.1. NCBI lineage: Eukaryota > Metazoa > Arthropoda > Insecta > Neuroptera > Myrmeleontidae > Brachynemurus > Brachynemurus nebulosus. Next base: position 744,551 of record JAPWDM010000055.1, on the reverse strand, counting down.
CCAAAATGTGCTATTTGGTCTCTTTTTAGGTGACCAATTCAATGGCGACGTCTGTGTTTGGATACCTTTGCTAGTTTACGAATAGAATATTCCAGAACATTTATCAAGATAGGCTGTTTGGCCTCTTTTTCAATGACCAATTAAATGCTGTAATTGATTTTTCGATATCTTTGCTAGTTAACAAATAGAACATTCTAGAATTTTTATCAAACAGTGCTGCTTAATCGAATTTTTAGTGACCAATTCAATAGTGAAGTTTGTTTTTTGATATCTCTGCTAGTTGACGATTAGAATATTCTAGAATTTTACGTTACTCATTTTGCATTTGCATTTTGCATATTACGTATGCAGAATATGTGCATATGTGTATGCAATAAAATTAAAAAATTTTTAGTCTACGAGTCCCTTGTAGTGTGTAGACGTAGTGTGTGCTAGAGCCCACTATAAAAAATTGATCATCATGTTTGTACGGACCAATGTCTTCACTCTAGAAGTCTACATAGACTAATATATGTACATATGTATCACACACGACACACATCACACACATTACACGGTAGCTACCTCACAAGGTACCACACGGCAGGTATACGGGGTATGTAATGTGCTGAGTAAGCAAATATTACATGTGACGCATATATGCGTATAGACAAGAGCAAACATAGTACACCACAAATCCAATTTTACGTAGTGGTCGGTGCAAATTTAAGGGGAAGTACGTAAAATCGGAAGATCAGGGGCGTCGGTAAACTTTTATTTCGGGGGTTGGTAAACATTATTTATCTGAACTTATTTAAAACAATATAATCTTAAGAGACAATTTACACCTAAAATTCGTTTGTGTAGACAAAGGAAATCGAATGTTATACTAATGAATATGAGTGACGACTTTTAGAAAACTGTTGAAAAATCAATTTCACTATCGCATTCATCAGCGTAAAAGACGCCAAATACTGGAAGCTGACAAAAATTCTAGAATATTCTACTCGTGAACTAGCAAAGATACCAAAAAATAAACTTTGCTATTGAATTGGGCACTAAAAATTAGATTAAGCAGCGCATTTTGACAAAAATTCTAGAATGTTCTATTCGTCAATTAACAAAGATATCGAAAAATCGATTGCACCATTTAATTGGTCATCGAATAAAAGACGGAATAGCACATTTTGATAAATGTTCTAGAATATTCTATTTGTCAAATAGCACAAATTGTTTGTCAAAATCGGACATTTGGTTTACATTAGTTTAATTTCGGTTGGACAGTTAAGTGATGCAGTAGATTTTCCAATATCTTTTTTAGTTGACAAATAGAATATTCTAGAACATTTCTCAAAATGTGTTAATTGGTCTCTTTTTTGGTAGCCAATTCAATGGTGACGTCTGTTTTTGAATATCTTTGCTAGTTGACGAATAGAATATTCCAGAACATTTGTCAAAATGTGTAATTTGACCTCTTTTTCAATAGACAATTAAATGGTACAATTGATTTTTCAATATCTTTGCTAGTTGACAAATAGAACATTCTAGAATTTTTGTCAAACTGCGCTGTTTAATCTCATTTTTAATTCACCAATTCAACGGTGAAGTCTGTTTTTTGATATCTCTGCTAGTTGACGATTAGAATATTCTAGAATTTTACGTTACTCATTTTGCATTTGCATTTTGCATATTACGTATACAGAATATGTGCATATATATCTGCAATGAAATTTTAAAATTTTTAAAGGCTACGAGACCCCCAGACAATATTACCTACGGCCCTGACTCTGGCTTGGTACATAAATTTTCACCAACACAGACAAACAACAACATATCTGTGAGAGGAGATCCCCACTAAATCGCTGACGTCACTACGTAAAATCGGAGTACGTACCATTGGATGTCCGCTGTATGTGGATGACGTATGTGTATGTCTATTTCACTCGAAATGTGACTATCTCGGAAGTGACTATCTTGGACGGCTACTGTAATTATTTTTTATTTTTTTTATGTTTACTTATAATAAAACAAATGGGTCAGGGATATAACAAATAATATACGCTCTTTCTAATGGTAATACTTTTATTGGTGATATCTATGAAGGAAACATGTATAAACATAAAATTATACTAAAAAATGTAAAAAAGTGTCCGAGTCTAGACGGTTTTACGGTATCATTAGGTTAAGTTTAGGTACTATTTAAAAGATACTATTTAGGTACAATTAATATAAGTATGTAAGTCTAATACTTGGACTCGCGTGTTGAAATTTTTCTAATACCTAACATTCTAATACACCTCTGTTCTAGTATGTACAACATACCTTCTTGTAGTTATATCACATTATCTTTATGTGAAGATTTTTTAATCTAGTTTTCGTATAAATTTTAATATACATTTAAAATTATTTTTATTCTGAAAAATTCAATGTACGATAGCAACTGATGAAATTGAGAACCATAACTGTAATCCAAGTAAATTGAATAAAAATAAAATTTATTTAACAAAGATAAAAAATACTTCATTAAAAAAAATTAAAAATATTATATAAAATAATTTTATTTAAAAAATAAAAAAATTTTACACTTGGTGAAATTACGAAGTGTTTCAAATTTTCAGTTATTATCAAAAATAATAAAATTTAAATATCAACTTGAGACTAAGAAAAAAAATATGAGAACCGAAGGCACGAAACTAGTACGAATCTCAGAAAATACTGTAATTAAAATTTTTCCTTACCTTTCTTCTTGAGGAGAAATTATTATGAATTATGGTGTAGCAATCTTGTGTAATAAATAAACAAATAATAGTAGAAATTACAATATATACAACAAAATAGAAATAACAATAAAATTTTGTAGACAAGACAAGCAACTGATTTAAATTTATACGAAATAGAGGTGGCAGTTAATGTATTTAAGATTAGTATATGAATATATAAAAAGCCCTGAAGGATATATTATCAAAAAAAGATTTCCACAAATATTTACAAAAATGTAATTTACAGAAATTCTCTGTTTTTCTAGCAAATCATTTTTCCATTTGGGCTTTTTCATTTAAAAGCAGCTAACATAAAAATGTCAAACATGAAAAACTCTCTTAATAATGACTGTTTTAAAATAAAAGTGTGAAGTTTGAGTCGAAACACAAAATTTTAAATGTTTGTGTCATATGTTTATGTCATAAAGAGATGCAATTATAAATTATTATATATCAGAAATTATCAGGAATTATTAAAAACAGGAATTTATATCCAAAAAATTTTATCCTGAAAGTTGTAAAAGTTTTTTTTATGTGAGTGGACTTTTATTTTTATTCGAAATTTTTAAGTATAATTTATTTTTTTTAAAAATGGTAGTAATCCTAGTTATCTTACAGCTTTCAAGTTATTAGCAACCAGCCCGTTGTAAATAAACTTAATTTTTCGTTAAAATTAGTGGTCGATCCAATTTTTAAAAGTAAATTTGAAATCTGCGAACAACATTTTAGTATTTTTTTTTTTTAGCGAATTTCGAAAACTCGAAATTCAGCTATTACAGTAGGTCTCATGACGCAATCTGAGTCCGGGACTATGGCAGAAATCTGTTTTGAGGTCCCTAGAATGCGAAAATGATATTCACTAAATTTTATATATATATATATATATATATATATATATATATATATATATATATATATATATATATATATATATATATATATATATATATATATATATATTTATGTGTTCCCACGATAACTCTCGAACGAAACGTCTAACGCTTATGAAATTTTGTGTGCGGACTGGTTTCTGAATTAGCTTGGCTAAGTTCGTTAGCCAGACACGTCGAATGCCCAGAAGTAGGTTTTCTGGCCATTTTTTATCATTCGATCCTATCATCAGACAGTTCGATTTTTACATCGTTGAAAAGGAAAAAAAAAATTATGAAGAAAATGTTCTTATAATTTTCTTTCTATGTTAAGTAGTTTTCGAGAAAATCGTAATTTTCACTATTGGCTTATTTTGCTCTCTTTGTCATTGTAATAAGTAATTTATATTTCTATCTCATTTCTTTATGAAGTATAAAAATATTTCACTTTTTTATTAAAGAATTTTGTGAGAACAAGTGAACTATATTCACATATATGTGTAATAACACACATACATGTATAGAGTTTTGTTTCTCATTTATTGCATTATAATTAGCATGGTTCTATCTCATGTTAAAAAATGTAAATTAAACAGATTTTCTAAGCTAATGTAATGAAGAATTTTTTTTTTTATTGAATTTTTAAGTAAACAAGAAATTGAAGATTATGTTATGATATAATATTATTAAATATATGAAACAAAACAAAATATGTATAATGTACATATGTATGCACGGAAAAATATTTTGAATCGATTTTGAAAATTTTTTCACTAATAATTAATAATGTTAAAAAATTAAACCATTTCAAATGGATTTAAGGTATTTTATGTGAGGTCAAGGTTTTCGGGACGTAAAAAGGCCAGAAATTAATTAACCAATCGATTTTAAAAATTTTTTCACAGTTAGTAAGTTAAAGTATTTGAATTAATTAATTAAATGATGTCCGCAAGAAGCTTACGGACTGCCATAAGTTATATGAGATCCTTAGAACCCTTTTCTTACTGTTAGAGTACTAGACTTGTATGAGTTTCGCCAGGATTTACTAATCCCATAATTGTAAAAAATAAACTAAACGACCAATTTTAAAAAAATCTTCACTGTTACAGAGCTAAACTATTTTAGATAGATTTAGAATACATTATGTAAGGTCCGCCAGGGTCCACAGGACCCAAAAGTGTCAAAAATAAACTAACTGACCGATTTTGAAAATTTTTTCACTGTTACAGAGCTAAACTATTTTAGATAAATATCGATTACGTTATGTAAGGTCCGCCTGGGTCCATAGGACCCAAAAGTGTCAAAAATAAACTGCCTGATCGATTTTGAAAATTTTTTCACTGTTACAGAGCTAAACTGTTTTAGATAAATATAGATTCCGTTATATAAGGTCTGCCAGGGTCCATAGGATCCAGAAGTGTCAAAAATAAACTAACTGACAGATTTTGAAAATTTTTTCACTGTTACAGAGCTAAACTATTTTAGATAAATATAAATTACGTTATGTAAGGTCCACCAAGGTCCATAGAACCCAAAAGTGTCAAAAATAAACTAACTGACCGATTTTGAAAATTTTTTCACTGTTACAGAGCTAAACTATTTTAGATAAATATAGATTACGTTGCGTATTTGGAAAATATACCCGTCTTCAGAGCTCAATGTATCTGAACTCGGGTATACATTCAATGTTTAATAAGCATAGTTCGATACTTGAAAATATACCCATTAAAAGCGCTGAGCTCGGGTATATTTTCAAACTCAATATTTAATAAGAATAGTATGAAAAACATACCCACTTTCAATTTATTTGTAAACAAATGGTTCAATCAAGTAGTTAAGGAAAAACAGCACTGTGACACTGCAAAAAATTGACAATTTTAGCGAATTTTTTTTGCAAATGTGAGTAAATACCTATATGAGGGTCGAATTAAAAAGACTTTAATGAGTATCCATTTGTCCATATAAAATTGTATAGAATAATATTAAATATTTGCAAACTTAATAATGCAAATGCTCCTAAAAAAATTGCAAATTATACTAACGATATTGCAATGATGAATCATTTCAAATTAAAAGAAGAAAAAAAATTATTAAAGTACATAATTGTAGCTATCGTTATGCATAGGTTTTTTTTTTTACATTTTTTTCATAAAATAGCAACGGATTCAAAAATTTTTCGTTTTTTGTTTTGTTTTCGTTGAATTTAGCTCTAAAATTTTCACCATTTTCACAGTATATTCTCAATATATTGTACTTTCGAATTAAACAAAAAAAAAAATTTCGATTTTTTCAATCCAAGTTACTAGACTACTACCTTAATTGCACTAAATATTTTTCAGCGGATTCGAATTCAAATAATATTATCCATATTCATACGCTTTTGTAAAAAACCCTTCTAAATCTGTTTTATTAATCATTATTTAATTTTAAACAAATTTTACACATTTAATTCACACGCTAACAATTAAGAATTAAGATAAGAAGAAGCTAAAAATTATTTCAAAAAATTGTAACGATTTTTTTATTTGCGACAAAGTAAGTCTTGTTTTAAATCATATGTGCATATTTTTTTTTATGAAGATCGAGTATAAATTACAGTTGAAATAAGTTTGAAAATATACCTTATTAGTAACTGTATAAGATTACACTAATTTATTGTCGGGTATATATTCAAATTCTCATAGTAGTATTCTTGTACTTGAAAATATACCCGATTTTGGCTCTGAAATGAGGTATATTTTAAAGAGTCATTTTGCTAGTTTCTGTTTTGTAAATTATACCCGATCCTAGATCGGTCAGTGACGTCACAAGCTCTGACTTCGGGTATATTTTCAAAATACGCGATTACGTTATGTAAGGTCTGCCAGGGTCCATGGGATCCAAAAGTGTCAAAAATAAACTAACCGACCGATTTTGAAAATTTTTTCACTGTTACAGAGCTAAACTATTTTAGATAAATACAGATTACGTTATGTCAGGTCTGTCAGGGTCCATGGGATCCAAAAGTGTCAAAAATAAACTAACCGACCGATTTTGAAAATTTTTTCACTGTTGGGGAACTAAGCTATTTTAGATAGACATACATTACGTTATTTAGGGTCCGCCAGGGTCCATGGGACCCAAAAGTGGTAAAAATAAACTAACCGACCGATTTTAAAAATTTTTTCACTCTTACAGAGCTAAACTATTTTAGATAAATATAGATTACGTTATGTAAAGTCTGCCAGGGTCCATCGGATCCAAAAGTGTCAAAAATAAACTAACCGACCGTTTTTGAAAATTTTTTCACTGTTGGGGAGCTAAGCTATTTTAGATACATATAGATTACGTTATGTAAGGTCTGACAGTGTCAGTAGGACCTAAAAGTGTCAAAAATAAAATAACTGACCGATTTTGAAACTTTTTTACTATTACCGAGGTAAACTATTTTAGATAGGTACAGGTTGTGTTATCTGAGATCCACAGCTGTCCTGCGGATGCAAATGCGGCGTAGAATGCTACACAACGGGTTTTGAATACATATATATATATATATATATATATATATATATATATATATATATATATATATATATATATATATATATATATATATATATATATATATATATATATATATATATATATATATATATATATATATATATATTACATAAAGTCCGTCTAGAATATACGGTCGAGCTGATTTTTTAATGAGGTCCACCGGGATCTTGCAGATCCGAAAACGCCAGTAATAAGCTATCGAACCGATGCTAAAAAATTTCTCACTGCTAGAGAACTAAATTATTTTAGATGGATACAACTATGCTGCACAAAATTCGTTCGGGTTCTTGGGTCCCCAAAAATACCAAAACTAATTACCCAGCCGATTTTAAAAATTCTTTTACTCTTAGAAAGCTAAACTATTTAAAATAGGTACAGGTCTTAGATGAGATCCGCCAGTGCCCAAAATTTGGAAATTCGCTATGTTATGCAGATGCTGCGACAGGGGTATTTATTCCCTTTTCGTAGAATTAATTCCTAATCATCCCTGATAGCTCCTCTGACAGCTCTTTAAAAAAGAGCAACATCGCTAATTTAAACCTTTGACTTATATAGTCTATGTTTTACAATTTTCGAAATATTGCCCCGGCGGAAAAAAATTTATGAAAAACTATGATAAAACTAAAATTTAATTTGTTACTATTTTCAATTTCTATTGTAAATTTTACATTACTATGAATAGTGTTTATAAAGTCCAAAAATTCAAGCACTTGTCCTTCTGTACCCAACCAAACTACAAAAATATCATCCACGTAGCGTTTCCAAAAACAACGGTTATATAAAAGAGAATTATCTGAATTAAAAATTAAATTTTCAACGTAGTTCATGAAGAAATTAGCGAAGAACGGAGAACACTTGGCGCCCATTGGTAAACCAGAATGCTGAAGGTAAAATTTATTGTTAAATTGAAAATAATTATTGTTTAATAATAATTTAAGATATTGGTCCATTGTTTCTAGGTTAACACCAATATTATTTACAGATATATTTTTGGTTAGATCCTGTATAATACATACTGGCCTGTTTGTCTATGCAGTATATATTATTAAAATAGGCAAGAAAATTCTCACACAAGTTGTTCAGGTGGGATTCTGTCGTACATAAAGTGTGTAAAATTTGATTTTATTTATTAATACTCTCTGAATTATTTACATTCTTACTCTAAACGAAATTTTATTTATCTAAGTAAGTACTTCTTACGCCAGTGACATTGTACAACTTCTATGTAAGTACAGACTTCTTTTTTTTCTTGCCTTTTCCTTTTATTATGCCAACAAACTATTTTTAAAATTAAATAAGTATTTAAATTAGGGAGTCTTTTGTTAAGAAATTCGATAACTATGACAAATTGTGTCGGTGTTCAAACACGGCCACTGTACGATCCCGAAATGAGTTAGAGTTACAGTCTGTCCAAGTAGGTAAGTAGTTTATATTAATAATTGACAAAAATGAGTTGCAAGCGGGAGTGATTTCCTTAACCCGTCCTTCCAACTTCAGATTTTAATCACCCTTCCCTTTCACTACCATTCCACCACTCTTAATAACAGACCAGAAGTCATTAAGAATAACAATTAAGGATAATCAATAATTAAAAATGTTTACACTACAAATTATGATAGTATCCGGGGAAATCTTTTGCATAGGTTTCGTATTTTTTTTTTTCACCGACATGCTAATGTTAACAGTATACATCTGTAGCTATGAGTATGACATGTACACGTATACACATATATACACCAACACATTATATATACCCGACTGTATGACGTGCGCGTTGGACGCTTTTTGAATGGGTAAAATCTTGTGAGTTCACGTCCCCTACATGCTGTAATAACAGTATATCTATACCATAATCGTAAGTATTATTTTTATATGGTCTCGGGTACAATTTAAGAATCCGAGACTGAAACTTACGGCTCGAATACTTTCGAGTAAGTTTTTTATTCAACCAAAAGGTTTTTAATAATTAGGCGTCTGTAAACAACTATTTCCACCAAGAAATCGATTTACTAATTAACGACAAGCTATTACTTACCTACCTGCGAAGATACGAAGATAAGTAAACTTTTATTTTTTGTAACTATAGTAACCAGAAGGCAGAATTGCAAATGTTACTTAAACGTCATATTATTACTTGTTATATAAACGCCAATTTACAATTCCCACTAGTTGAAAAATATGTATATTTTTGAAATTTTGTGTAGTAATTATTCTTTATTAAAATTTTATGAGTTGGTCGGGGAGACCGTGTCTAGTTGATACAGGTCCAAGTTGATACAGTAGCAATAACATTTCAGGATGCATGCGTGAAGCGTTGAGATGCTGTGGGTAGATGCACCAAATCGACTGTCAACTATCACGTTTGTGTACGAAGCCAATATTCCTCTCATTAATTATTTATAAAGTAAAATTTATTTTTTCACATTAAAAGTAAATTTTTTGTGCTTTGTTTAAATAGTAATAGTGAACATTTAAGTGTATTTATTAGTAGATATTTACATCTTACTATATTCCTTGATCAAATGGTAATAATCTTTACTAACAAATATAGAATTTATTCTAACCTCCTTCAAATTATTTTAAATTAAATGTAATGACGTCGTTCAAGTGGGTCAAGTTGATACGTCTCGCGTGGCTAAAGTTAATACAGTGTATGAACTTAACCCACATAATTTTAATCAACTGTTTGTTTTTATTTTTGTTTTTCAGGAATGCCATGAAAAAAACTAACAGGGGTGAAGTGCCTATCGAACGGTTTGAAAGAGTGTACGTCAAAAGACACAGTGGTCGGTTATCAGTGCGGGAAGCTCAAAAAACTTTTAATATTGATAAAATGGCATTATTAAGAGACAAGAAAAAAAGAGAACAGATTTAAATTTAAGATCCATTCCCACATATTCTTATGGGCTATGCAAAAAGTAGGCAGATTTTAAATGATAATTTAGAAAAAGAACTAAAAACTGGATTCAGTGCATAAATTGTAAAAAATGGGCGCACATTAGTTGTGGAGAAGAAAGCCCTTTTTACACTTGTCTTAATTGTCAATCAGATTTATGTTTATCTGACTCAGATTAATTAATAAACTATTTTATCAATATTAACGGAGTTTTAACTATACTTAGGTTTGCAATATATAAAATTTCCCTAGCCATAACACCCCCTACACATACGAGTATCAACCTGACCGACCCGAGTATCAACTTCCCCCAGCCAGGGGAAAGTTGATACATTTTGACTTCTTGCAAAAATGTATTATTATTTTTTTGCTATTACATAATTAAAAAAATTTGATGTGTCGTATCACAAAGGAAGAGTTACTGCTTCACCTAAAACTTTAATTTTCTTTGTATGATAAAAAACAAAAACAATAAAATTAAAAATTTAAAAAGTGTATCAACTAGACCCGGTCTCCCCTATTATTATTTCTGTTCACCATTGACTAATTTCAGATTATAGTGGTAATAATATTTGCAAATTTCTCTGCGCTGGTATTTTTGAAAATTTAAATACAAGGTATTTTAAATTTAAAATATGATAAGAAAGAGACGTTATTATACTATTTGATATTCAAGTGATGCTTAAATACAATGTATATTTATTACAATGGAAATAAAGGCACACAATGTAATATTTACATAGATAAGTACATTTAATCGGTCCCAATTGTATAAAGAATTTGACTGAAAACAAAACATTCGAATAAATGTATGTGTAATGTATTCTTCATCCGAACTAGTCATAAACAACGTGTAATGATATTCTTAATTTCTTAAAATCACCGTAACAGTCGAATAACATTGTATATTTAAACAGTTTTTTCCAAGACAAAAAAAAAGAAATTTATTTACAAAAAGAGAAATTATTTTTAAATAAGTTTTTGGCACAGTCAATTAAAAATATTAATCAAAATGACACCGCCGCCGATACAATTTTTAAAAATATTTTAATTCATATCGAAACAGAAGAATCCACAGTCCAAATTATTGACAGACTTTTAATAAATTTTAAGAAAAATTTATATAAACCAATAGTTATTTAAACCAAATTCCCAAAGTATGGACCAGTTTGACTAGAGGATAAAGGAATTAAATTCATTCATTCTTTTCTTTATTTGATTTCCAAAAATTGTTCGATATATTTCATATCATCAGTGGCTACAAAGATTAACAAAGTAATGAAAATACAATTTTCTTTACAATTATTTAAAAAAATTTTTTTATGGATGATGTATGAATTTAATTCCTTTATACTCTAGTGAAACTGGTCCATACTTTGGAAATTTGTTTTAAATAACTATTGGTTTATATATTGAATTATCCCAAAAAAAAATTTTTATGTATATTTATGAAAAAATTTATAGCAAATATTATTTTTTAAAATTAAATTTTACAATCAATGAAAGAAATTTTTAAATAAAGTCTCATCAACCTCTCAAAATACACAGAAGGCAACCTCTTAAATACAACCCTTGTGGCAAACATAAATGTACATTCTGTAAAATAAAATTATTTTTAGTAAGTACAAGTTCTCTTATTTGTATATGTACAAAATTTAATATATACATACAAGTAGAAAATGTTCAAGTAAGTATATACGTAATTCTTATATGTATTTTATGAGTAGGAAGAATTCTACAAAAGTAGAAATAATTTTTAACCAGATAACTATTAACTAAAGTACCTATTAAAAGCCTGCCCTTATTTGTATGTGCTTTATACATAGATACTTAATACTACAGTAATAGTTTCAAAAATTCTGAAAATGTTCTAAACTTATTCTTAAGCTTAAACATACACAGCCGAATCAATAGTGGTATTCATCATATTTTGGACTTAAATTATTAAGTACCATAAAACCGTCTAGACCCGGACACTTTTTTACATTTTTTGATATAATTTTATGTTTATACATGTTTCCTTCATAGATATCACCAATAAAAGTATTACCATTAGACAGAGCGTATATTATTTGTTATATCGTGACCCATTTGTTTCATTATAAGTAAAAATAAAGAAAATAAAAAATAATTAGTAAGGGTCCGGGTCTTCACCCCAAATCTGTCTTGACCCGGACACTTACTTAAATAATGTGATAACATGCAAACTAACCTCTCCCGTCGGGGTTAGGACAGTGTTTTATATCGTCTGATGTCTTTGAACCTGTCAAAGGCTTCAAAACATTTTGTGGGAAGGGAGAGGGGTCAATACATAGTATGCCTCTCTATGAAGTAAACATGCGATATGACGCCAGAAGGAGGCTTAAACCGCGTAATTCTGGCGAGAATATAACGTATGGATAGTGGAAGTTACAGCCAGTGCGAATCGCGGCCATAGTGTAATAAACTGATGTCTCCGGGTCTAAACGGATATATGTATATAGCATGTATTTTTTTATATATACATCGAATACAACTTCAAACATCATTAATTGATGCGCGATAAAATTCTGAACACATACATATCAAAATTAAAACAATATGATAATTATGACGAAAATTACATGTCTAACTTAGACACACATTTTATTTTTTTGAAAAACTGGAGAATAGTAAATCTTGTAAAATGGGATAGTAAAAGTTGAAATCCGTAGTTTTTATTGGTACAGCTGTTTAGAGGATGTTTTTCTCTCTCTAATGACGTCAAGAACAAATGTTTATTGTAGCAGGTTAATGTAGAAATTACTTACTTTGAAGATTGGTGCAAAGTGTCCGGGTCTAGTCGATTTTACGGTATGAAAATTTAAAGCTGTTTTGTTAAGCGTTTTGTATTTTTATCCATTTAGACTAGGGCTTCTTAAACTTTTTTCATTTATGACCCCAAATAAAGAAATATATCTAAATATTTTTAATGATTTATTAATTAGGTAACAATATATATAGGTACATATGAAAAAATATTTCACTATGACCCCAAGATTTTGCTAAGCGACCCCAAATGGGGTCGCGACCTATAATTTAAGAAGCTCTGATTTAGACTATAAAACTCATCTTTCACAACCTTCCTAAACTATAATCCTTTTCTTTTTTTGTTGTTGCAGATGAAGACAAATCCCAAAAATATGTCAACCAGCACGCCACTTTTTTTGCATGGCTATATTTAACTCGTTATAGGTCCTTGTATTTTCATTTTTTTGTATGAAATTTTTTTTTATATGTTCTTAAAATATCAATAAATAAACGGTACAAAAAGGGACAGTAAAAATACTAATAATTTTTTTAATTCTTAAAAATTGCCCAAATTTTTGCTCTCTTGAAAACCCCCTTAAATATAGTTATTTTCTTTTTGTGAAATATAAAATAATTTTTCCTCAACATTCCATTCATTTAAAAATTATAATGTTGAATTTCAATTTCGAACGAGTCGCTTTCTTTTCCGTGCTACACTTGCCGTCCCAAAACTTACCTGTTAAGGAAATAACCTAGCTTACGTCCCCTGTAGAATCCTGATACACACAGTAAAATGTTTAGTATTTCACTCACAACTACCGCAGGTATTGACCAAGTTGAATTAATTCCGGATGAACATTTCGAAATAAAAATACCTATTACGCCAGTATGTAAATCACATCGGTAAACAATGTTCACATCATCAAATTTCAGCTCAATCAGTTCATCAGCAACAGAGCGATAAATAAACAAACAATCAAACACCACCTCAACACAAAATTTCCATTTTCACCAGAATCACCCATGCACAATACATACACAATTCATATCTGACAGTTTCACATTGTTATATAACCTAGCCAGGCAGCGAGCGTCACTAAATGTAAACAAGGGTCACTTGATTTAAAACAACTCTTTTTTTCTACGCTTACTTGTAACAAAATTTAATACCACTTCTGTCGTTTCTAAATATAGAACTTTGTTTCAAAAAAAAAAAAAAAAAAGAAGTACGTAAGCTCACTTGAATATGTACACTTCATAAAATAATATTAGAAATAATGAAGAGTATGTAAGAGTGCAGTCAGTACTCTCATATGTGACGTATAACAATGATGACATTTTCCTAAATGAGCTAGAGAAAACAGAGTGACCCAAAAAGCAGCTCATTTGACAATTTACTAATTTGAAATTGAAATTGTACTTTAAAGAGTATCTTAGGACGAAACAAAATAGACTTAGAGAAATCAGACATCAGATTAAGGTTAAAAAAACTATACCTTTGGAGAAAACGAAAGGGATATAGGGAAAACCATGATGGTTATCTTCTTTTACCATATAATATCTTCAGTAGGTAGGAGTTGGCGCCGGAATTTTAAAAACTCTCCAAGTATCCCATTGAAACAAGCAATTGCTTTAATTGAAACGTAACCCTTTGCACTCGATAGGCGCCGCCACGGCGACACAATAAATACCCTTTGCACTCGAAAGGAGCCTCTCAGGCGCCATCCTATTTTTTATTTCAAATATCATACTAAGGAAAATTATAAAATTTAATATTAAAATATAATGTTTGTAATATGCAAATAAAAATAAAATATGTAAGTAAACTACTTTTGTTTAAAATACTTATCTTTGATGTATTACAATTTTTTGTTAAAACTACTGTCGAGTAGCTGAGTACCCATACTAAAAAATGGTTCGAGTGCAAAGGGTTAATTATTATTTATAGATAAAAGAAATTTTCAAAATTTCATAAAATAATTTTTTTATTTAATATTTCTTTACTCTATAAGTTACTCCCAATTTGCTCAATCTGATTGAAATGTTATAAGGTTTTTTTTTTAAAGTTTTAACTTCCAATGTTAATTTTTTCCTGATGACATCTTCTAGGATGATTCTAAATGGTTTCTGTTACACCATCGTATCATTCACATATACACAGGAACTCGGGAAAATGTCGTAACAGGAAATGACGAATTAGCTAAAAATGTGGCAATCCTTAATATAGGCATATTAAGTGTTAAAACAATTCACGCTATTAAAAATCATTTTCCAACATACTTTGATCTCTTGCCAATGAAATACCTCAATAAGAATTTCAATTTTAAAATTAGAAACAAGCTTTTTAATTGAATTTTGGTCACTCTAAAACGTATTACTGTCTCTCCAATTCTCACGCGTAATTAATTGTAAACAATTTCGTCTAAAAAAATCCAGTTTAAACAAAATCAAACCAAGTTATCAGATGTCAGCATGAACTTGTCTAATAAGTACTATGTATAGAACAATATTATGTAAATAAATTCCGGGAATTCCGGGTGAATAATTTTGATCCCTCAAATTTGGTCTGAACCTGATTTAAATAGATCTACTTAATTTACATCGAAACTCATTTAAGGCTTTATATATCTCAAAGTGTTTCATACATTCAACTTTTTTGCACTCAAACATATTATGGTGGGAGCACTGGGTAAATTATTTTATAAATTTTTTAAGCTTTTAACATTTAATTTTTTTTTTTCATTTATATCTTGCAACAAATGTCAACAAATGAACATTAGCAGCTTAACGAATAAAATGTTTATTAGGTCACTCCATTTCTTTATAATTACATCAATAAGAGCTATACATGAAAGTAAAGAAATGAAACTATAAAAATAAAACTGATTATCAAACTGAATATTAAATGGGAAAGTTAATTATCCAAAGGTTAGTTAAGAAAATTCTAGTCCAGACATAAAATAATTATTTTTATGACGTAAAATGTGTTTTTCGAGAGACAAAATGTATTGCAAAAAAAAAAAAAATTAAATTTTTGTGCTTAGTTTAATTACGAAAATTATCCTTTTCTGTATCATCCTTGTAGATACGTTTTTAAAATACCAATTATGAAACTTATAAAAATGTAAGGTATAAAATTTTTTACTGTCCCAAAAATTTTATTTTCTATTAAGAAATTATATTTTATTATATTAATTTGAATTGTAAAATTTAGAATATTTTAATTTCTAAAAATAAAAAAAAAATGTATGAAACTTTGTTAAGTTGTAAAATATTTTAAATACTTGCTAGGGAAATATTACGTTGAAAATGATAAGTTACCTCTTAAAAGAGTAATTAAGTTTTTAGCGAATTTCCAGAATGGAAATTCAGCTATTACAGTAGGTCTCATGACGCGACTTGAGCCCGGGACTATGGCAGAAATTTGTTTTGAGGTCCCTAGAACCCAAAAATAACATTCACTAAAATTTATATATATATATATATATATATATATATATATATATATATATATATATATATATGTATATATGTATTTATGTATTTATGTATCAGCACGATAACTCTCGAACGAAATGTCCTAGGTTTACGAAATTTGGTGACAACGTTGGAAGTTCAAAAATCTTGGATGAGTTCTTCAGCCAGACACGTCGGATGCCAGGAACATGGTTTTTGTTCTTGCAAAAAATTAGTTTTTTGCCAAAATTTCCACTTATTCAAAAATTTTTGCCAAATTTTTTTACACCATTTAAAAGAGGAGAAAAAATTACATAAAAAAGCTCTTTAAACTATTATTCTATGTCAACTAGTTTCCGAGAAAAACTAATTTTTATAAACGGAAATTCGCTATGTTATGCAGGATGCTGCGACAGGGGTATTATATTTTTATATAAAATATGCAATAAAACTAATCTCCCTGTGATTTTACGGTACATATAGGAGACGTAAATTTTTTTTAAAAAAGACAGTATCGAATATCGAAAGATACTATAGTAAACAGTACAATCTATGTATTTAAACCATTAGTTAAGAGTAGGCCCGGACTGGGACTTAAGACCGGCCCGAACATCTTAGAATAACATTTTTTTAAACTTTCGTAATAAATGATTTTCACAATTTTCACAATTTCAACAATTATTCGTCAATTTTAAAGAATTTGGTCGGTTTGAGCTGGATCCTTCCATCCCATGGACACGTTTAAAAGATCAAGAGACATTTTACACCCTGATGAACAAATTAAATTATTGTAGAGTGGTAGAATTTTAACATCATGTTGAGAAAAAACTATTGAATTATTGCTATTGTACTATTTGGAATTTTGTCCTTAACATATTTAATACTGCATTCTTCCATTCCATTGTTTTCTAAAAACGTTACAAGTTCCTGATAAGTACTATTTTTTAAATTTTATTTACGTATTCTTGGCTATTTTATTTCCATAATCATGGCTGAGTTTTATAAAGTTCAGTAAAGTCAGTAACAACAGATTTAGGCCCGTTTTACATTGACGCTCCGCTCTCGGTACGATATCACTACGCTCCCGATTCGATAAAATATTCTTACACAATAAACAATGAGTGTATTCACATCATCGCTCTAATATCGGTCCGATATCAGTCACGGTTCGCTCCCGGTCCAATGCCACTACAATATCAATACCACTCAGGTAATATTTTATCGAAGCGATATCAGACTTGTTATGGCTTGTACCTATAGTGCAAACACTTTTTTGATTCCACTCCACTCCGCTTGCATTCAGTTGTTTTGAAAAGATATTTGTATTGAACTGAGACCGAACTGGGAGCGTACCTAGAGTGGCATTATAATGTGAATAGAGAACGAATAAGTACCAGCATGATATCAGCACTGCAATGTGAACACAACAAGATTATATAGGAGCGAGAGTGGAGTGGAAGCGTACCGAGAGCGGTTATACGTAAAAATAAGATAATAAAGGTCCATTCATATCTACAGACACTGAACGCCACAGACACGTATCGTGGCCGACACGACAAATATTCTTTAATGCTTTTCTTATGAACACATTCATGCATACAGACAATCCCTGTCTGTGCGGTATATATGAATACACCCATAAGAAAAGCATTAAACAATATTTGTCGTGTCTGCTACGATACGTGTTTGTGATCTGTGCTACGATACGTGATAAATGTGTTCTGCGTTAAAAAGAGCTCTAGCAAAAGAAGTTTTATGACAAATTTTTGTAATAAAAAAAATTTTTCTCACTAAAACAATAACAGACTTTGTGCATTGACCGAGAATAGAGCACACTCCCTACACATTGTGCAATTAAAACGTTCTACCCCCAGTGAATTTTAATATAATGTGTTTGTTTTCATGCACAACCATGTTTATTAACAAATAAAATTCTTCTTTTTACAAAATTTTAACAATTCTCATTTAATGTACTGAAAATCAAGACTAAACATGGAATATAATAGTGTATATGCGTAAACTTTTCATCTACATATACATACATGAAATTTTAGTTTCAAATTTCAAATGTTATAAAATTTATAATTCAATTTTGTTATGTACAATACAACGGTGAAGTTAACAGTTATATTTTGTTTATACGAGACAGTTTTAGTGTAACAAAAACCCATAATATTCAGTGTAGTATCTAATATTTACATTGTAACAACCAACTACACCATTCACTGCCACTACCACTGACCTTTCTTTCTTCTGACTAACTCTGGCCCATGTTGCCCATGTTTTGTTTTATATATTAACATTATATGTATAATGACGCACTACGAAAATAGTATAACAATTAACTCATTCTCTAGATCAGAATTTCTGAAACAAATTATCATATTATGCTTCAGTAATTTCATTATACCATATTTAAAATAAATAATTTAACTATTTCCTATTTTGGGTTTTAATATTTTATTTATATAAAAACAACGTATCTATCTAATGATTTTGAATATTAAACGTAAAATAGAAAATAAAAGCAAATACTGATTCTAATTTAAAAGAAAAAAAATCTTTTTTTAATTATTTACGAATGCTTACACCTTGATCATAAGCTTGTTCCTCTCTCAGAGAAACGAAGTAGAAATTATAAGGTTTCCGAAATTTTTACTTCGGAACCCTAAAATTGACTATTGCATTATACATTGGAAAATATATACTTACGTATCAGCACGATAACTCTCGAACGAAATGTCCTAGGTTTACGAAATTTGGTGAGAACGTTGGAAGTGCAAAAATCTTGGATGAGTTCTTCAGCCAGACATGTTGGATGCCAGGAACTGGGCTTTTGTTCTTGCAAAAAATTAGTTTTTTTGCCAAAATTTGCTATAATTTAAAAGTTTTTGCCACATTTTTTTACACCATTGCAAAGATGAAAAAAAATCACATAAAAAAGGTTTTTGAACTATTATTCTACACAGAGAAAAAATTCCAGTAAAAATTACTGAGCTGCCTCCGGTAAACGAGTCTTAAGTGACCAGTCCGTAGGAAATTATTAAGCAAAAATATAAAAAATGCGTTTCAAACATTATTTTTTACGATTCATTTGAAAATTTTTCCTGTACACCTTAAGAATTTTTCCTGTACACCTTAAGAATTTTTCCTATACAGCTGCGTAAAATTCGATGGGCTAGTAAAATTTCATGTGGACACCGGGAAAATTTACTTAATTTTTTGTAAATTTTTACTGAGTCGCTGTGCATTTCATCCCTCTCACATATCATTGCAACCAAGCATCACACAGACATGAGAATAAATAAAACAAGCACGCAAGAGCACCGAGCATTGTCTAACACGACCAACACGAGTTACAGGCATAGGAACTAAGCAGGTTTCGTTCAGTCTTCAGTTGTGCAATAACAACCATCATGACTGGATGTTTATGAAGTGTTTGTTCGTTGTGTTTCATGAATTTTTGTTTAGTTTTTATTTTAATTCTTGTATGTTTTTTTTTATAAGTATTGATATGTTAATTGAAATATGTTTTTATACAAATTATTGTAATGTGCCTATTGTTTTATCATGTAATATGTCAAATAAAGAATTTATATATTTTTTTCCACAAATAATAAAAAACCACAAAAAATTTTTTCTATATTAATAATTTGATTTTAATGCTTACCCTTCTATCAATATCCTTTTAAACTATTTTAATTCAATTATTTATTAATAAATAAAAAAAAACCTTATTTATAAATAATACGGTAATTTTTACTGAGCTATAGGGTAATTTACAATTTTTACTATAAATTATCGTACTTTTTGCTTAGCTTGTCACTTATGTCCGCATTACCAGAGAGCTCAGTAATTTTTTACCAAAAATTTCAGTAAAAATTACTGTATTTTTTTCTCAGTGTAGGTTAGCTAGTTTTTGAGAAAATAAGAAAAAAAAAGTAAAAATGGAGCCAAGTACTTTTTGTGTTGATGCTTCAGTATTTATCTAAAATACCCCTGTCGCAGCATCCTGCATAACATAGCGAATTTCCATTTACAAAAGTATGTTTTTCTCGGAAACTAGTTGATATAGAGTAATTGTAAATAAAAAAAACCTTCTTTATGTGATTTTTATTATTTACAATAAATTACTCTATATCAACTAGTTTCCGAGAAAAACGTACTTTTGTAAATGGAAATTCGTTATGTTATGCAGGATGCTGCGACAGGGGTATTTTATTATACTGTATGCAATTTCTTCATTCAAATCCCTATTACTTAAGTAATATGAATTCTACTGAAAACAAAACAATTAACCGTAAATTACTACAATGATTTTTGCGATTTACTTACTAAACAGGATATTCAAAGAAAGAATTGAATTGTATCGATAACAAACGACAGAAGGAAAAGGTCACAACTAGTACTGAAGATGCATACAAGAAAACTTAGCCAAAGCTCTCCACATCTTTTAAATTCCAAAAATATAACAACGCATAGGTGTTTTGTCACCCTTTGTAGTATTCTACGGTTAATTTTATATTCCAAAAATGTTATAATAAATTTTAATTTCTTTGATATCTAGTTACTTATTTATAAATTAATCTCGAATCCTAATAAAATTGAATCTTCTAATAAACTGAAAAAGCCGTTAGCTACTGCAATTCATTATTAAATTTAAAAGAATATTTTACAAATATGTGCTTGATATTTTTTTTAATATTTTGTCTATATTTTAATATTTATGCCGTATTTAGACTAAATCTAACTTCCTTAGAGTTTTTTCAGGCCTGACGAGAGAAGAAGTGGGTAACCGGAGCTATAACTCTGAGATCCGAATCAAAAAAGTGGTCCGAAGCCACTGATAATGAGCCTGGGAAAAGTGTAAGTGTTTTCTTTTTACTCTTTTTTTGAGAAACAATTTTTTTTCCTCCAGGGCCATCATTTCCCTCCACGGTCCTGGAATTTGTATCAAAAAAATCAAGATCAAGTGCGAATAGATCACCTAATGTGATAACAGATTGACAAGTATGATAAATGGAATAATTTGTACCATCTTCTCTGTGTAAAGATTAATTCTACCCTTTTTTTGCCATGATAAAATTGAAAAAGTTACAATGTTCTTAGAAGACTTCAATACAGATAAGTTAAATTGTCAAAATTTATATAGAGCCTTCCAGCTCCAATTTGTATGGAACAAGCTTGAATTGAGCAGCTGTTCTCTCTCCAAATGTGGAATGGGCGATTCTCGCGTGACGCACGGGACATTTTTGCAACAAAAACATTTTTTTTTTTAAATGCAATTAATAATAAACAAAACAAAATGTTTATAGTCCGCAAAAAAAGAATTAAAATTTTTTAAGTATATTTTAATTTTTATCTGAAATCCAGTACTCAAGATATAAGGCATAAACTCACGTGACGCACGGGACATCGTACGAAACGAAGTTTATATCTTATATTTGGAGTACTGCATTTCAGATGTAAATTAAAATATGCTCAAAAAATTTTAATCCAGTTTCCCCGTGTTATAAACTTTTTGTTTTATTTGTTATTAAGGGGAGCTCGACCATCTCGGTTTTCCTGACAAAAAAGGCAAATTTTAGGTACACATTACTTCGGAATGGTAACTCCTATTAAGTTAATTTTTTTTTTTTTGTTTTCACAATAACAGTCCTCTATAATCGCAGCGCATGGTTTTCCTGTAGGATTCTTAGTTTTTTTTTTTATTACATAATGAGTGAAGCGTAAAAAATCTCGAAAAAAAACTTATTTTTAAAATAATTTATAAAAAAAAAAAAGTTTACCACTTTTCATACCCTTTTTCCGCTGGGATTGTTGAACTAGTAGTCTAGTAACATTGAGCATTAAGCGAGAAAAACTCTATTTTCTAACCTTCAGTATGCTTTTTAGATGACTTCTGGTGGTCGGATTCACATGGGATCAAGACCGTTCTGTTCTGGATAATATCTACATTAAAAATAAAAAATAAGAAAATATTCATTTTTTTGACCGAAATTCAGTCTAGCTCCTCTTAATTGAATTTTTTATTTTTTTAAATAAAAATTTATTAATAAATAATTAATAAATTATTTTTAAATTTTTAGTTTTTTATCGTTACGAATATATTTTCAATAGATTACCGTTTTACACATCAAATGTACAGTAAATACCAATATTTCTATTATGTAAAATAAAATTCACAGGACATAATCTATAATAGTTCCAGACCGGCGTCCCAAATTTTTTCGAACACAAAGATCAACAGCAAACTAACAGTCATGTTGAAAAAGTAGTTTTGATTGTGGAGAATTTATGACCACAATTTAGAGTGTCCATAGTTTTACTATATTCCATATGATTTTGAGGAGCTTATTATGGCTGCAAAGTAATTTAAAAATGTTATTAAAGTTAATATTTATTTATAAAGTAGAAATTTTGGATTTTTATTATTTATAAAAAAGAAATTTTCGATTTTTTTGGAAAGAAAAAATATCTTCATAAAGGCCTTCCAGTTTACTATTTAAGGTCCTTTTTTAATGTATAAAAATAAAACACAAAGGCAATTGGCGGATAAGCATGTGTAGGAATGCCCTCGTACGAATTGTGTTGGCTTTTTTCCTGCTAACTGCTATCGGCACCAAATTGAAATGTACTGCGATTCAGCCCTTAACAACTTAAAATCTTTTTTAAAGCCCCGATTAACCGGACACTCATCATCAGTTTTGAAACCACCAAAATGACAAAGCGCTTGTAGACTTTTAATCACATTTCGCTTGTAGACATTCAATACCGAAGATGACGGTAGATACCCGCTGCTCACGGCGTTTTTTTTCTTTTACGGCGTTCTCGATACTTCCACCATAAAATATTTCAAAGATGTAAACTTATTGTATGTTGAGTATTTTATTAACACTGTAGTGAATTTATCATCTTCATAAATAAAATGTAATTCAATAAAACGTTTTCTTATACACTTCAAGTGCTACTGTATTGACTAATAATCTCAACTTGTCTCAAAACACAATAATGAATGTCTTAAACCAAACTTAATTAAATTGTTGACTAGCTAGCTGTCAGAATAAACAAAAAAAAGGAAAATGGCAGACGACCTACGGATACGGAAAACAACGTAATTAAAAAGAATAAAAACGACTCCAGACTACAATTATATACTATATACTTACTGCATCCTATTACAATTACATCAGCTTATATAATTTATAGAAACAGTCATCAGAAGAAATATTAATAATAATCTATAAAACTGATCAATATAAGACGATTAAAACTTTTATTTCTAGTTCTAGAATAGGTACATTTTAATTTAGAAAGAAAGAGATTAACGCTACTTAACGTTGCCATCTGGTAAAGGCTAGTTCACATGGTTATTAACTTCAATTAAATAATATAATTAAGTATTAAGGCGATTATCGACAACAAATATTTTTTATTAGTTTTACATACGTAACTACAGAACCGGATTTAAATACGCAGGAGTCTCTATAGATAGTAACTTCTTGAACAATTTTGTCAGTCAGGGTGTCTTTAAAACTTTCCAACACGCATAATTAATGAAATTTTCAAGTATTTTGTGAATTGCTTCGTAAATGATTCCTTGCGATTCATCTCAATCGAAGCGTTTGGACAATTTTTGAGGATAACGGGCTAGGCAATGTTTGCTCTAATTTTTACCAACTACAGTGCACATTTTTGTCTGTGCAGTTTTTGTAAAATCCAAATAATTTGTGCGTTACTTCAAACAGTACTTAAGTGTTTGCAAACAAGATTTGGCAACTTATTGGAAGAAACGATGCATTTGGCCGATTCAGTTCATACGTTTTTGAATTTAAATTATATCGGTAATTAAACTATATACATTTTTGAAATTTCTTTGGTTCATCCACATACTATACATTCTACAACATGGAAAATATTTTTAAACAACTAGAGCACCTGACGTTTGGAAATATCTGGCGTGACACGCTTCAATAAAAGGCTTCTGTAATTGTCATTTTTATAGGTGTATTGAAGCAAAAAAAAAAATGTAACACTATAAACTTCTAAAGTTATAGTAAATAA
This sequence comes from Brachynemurus nebulosus, assembly GCA_035578155.1. NCBI lineage: Eukaryota > Metazoa > Arthropoda > Insecta > Neuroptera > Myrmeleontidae > Brachynemurus > Brachynemurus nebulosus. The sequence goes on along the minus strand of JAPWDM010000055.1, from coordinate 720,216 downwards.
AATTTCAAATCCTAAAAATATAGATCCGCTTTTTTCTTGTTTAGTTTCCGAAATTTCTGAAGCAGTATGGGTAATAAATTTGAATTAAATGTTAATAAATCTAAAAATAAATTGATGTGATGACTGAAAACTGAAATTTAGAAAACAAAATGAAATAACTGAATAAACTTTAACAATTTCTATTAAAAAACTTCTAAATTTACAAAATTTTAGACAGAGCACGCAGAAATCATCAACTGGTGCTTCAGTATTAAAGTCTGCAATTGACCACTATGTCTACAGGTGATGAAAAAAATAAAATGAATATTAAATTTCAAATCATTACAAATTATATTTATAAATTTACCAATAACAAATTTCAACAATAAATGAAACTTTACAAACAAAACAATGTCATTAACCGATCAATCGATAAATACAGAAGCTTTCAAAAACATTTAAAGTTGTTTATTAACAATAAAATGAAATGTTTTTCATGTGTACATTATTCTGGTTTCCTTTTATAATATTACCTTTCGTGAAAAATAGGCTTTACCTGTTTATGTACAATACACTGTTAACTATTTACACATATTATACGTAAAAATTACTGAAAACACGCAGAGATTACCACGGGAGAAAATATTCTTAATCCTAAATAACCCTAATACTAATAAATATAAAAGAAGATTAAATTTGAAGAATACAAATGTATGTAAAATAATTACGAAACATACAATTGTTAAAAATACAAAATTAAATTACATTAAAAAAAATTACACTAAATTTCTCCCTTAGTAACCCGAACGCTTTGTTACGACATAATTAAATTTTAAGAAAGATTAAATTTAAATCTAGGCAACCTAGCCGTGAAGCTTGATGAGCCAACGGTGACAACGAAGTGTGACGTGTTTATCGCCTACACAACCGTCGTAGTACCTATATTATGAGATGACAGAGGGTCATCTCCAACTGACTAACTGTTGAATGAATGAAGGAAAGAATACCCGTGCATATAATCAGCTGGCTTAAATACGTTTGTATATATTATTTAAAAGTCGCGTGCGCACTACCTAATAGAATTTTCTAGAATGCAAACAAGAATTATTTACTTAATGAAATTACATAATGCACATATACCGTTAATCAATTATTAAAAATTTTTAAACTGTATATGTGTAACACAATAATCATAAAATAGAACAGGGTTGGAATGCATATGTATTTTAAATGTTATAAATTAATTTTAAGGAAATTATACGGAAAATATTGAAGCGATATATTGAATACATTATTAAAATACGTTGCATTGCCTTTATTTTCTAAAAGTATATTTTCCCTTAATCGTAAAAAAATCATCCTTCAAAACTCATTTTTGTTGAATAATTACCTTTACGCATATTTCACAGACCGAAAAAGAAAATAAATTGGCTATCTTAATAAAATAAACATTCGGAAATTTTTTTATACACACACGGGAGTAGGTATTTAGAAAATTCTATATACCTACCTTTCGATGTTCTTTATATCACAAAGCAATCGTTTGCATTCATGAAACTCTTTAAAGTAATAGCTATACATATATCTTCATAACAAAAATGTAAGATAACAAGTGAAGAGAATAATATGAATCTAACGTAGGTATAGATACCGAATCTACGACGTTCAAGAAATGTAACTAAATCTACAGCTTTACTCATTCTTCAGTACTAATATCAACCGTCCTCAAACAACACTAAAGCTGATATTAAATTATAAAAGTTCTACCTAATATTTAGATAAATGTAAAAATTTAATTTGAACCAGAGAAGTCCTCCCATTTCTTACAAATATAAATCAAGGCCCCCATGAAAATTTTCTGGGTAGGCGCCAATGATCTTAGCGATCACTACTGTAAGACCACACAATCTAATTAATTCAAAGCGAATAATTGAATCTTCTTAATTTTATTTAGTCATTTTGAAAATACACAAAAATACTATTTATTTTTTATTTATAAAATCTTATAACTCCGTCCGTACAAATACTACTTTTTTACGTACGTATTAACTTTTTTCAACGTTATTGTTGTATCATTTGTGTGCCGTACACGTCATGGGCAGAGAGGAACAGATGTTCCACACGCAGCATGGCGAAAGAAAAAAAATAAAAACAGAAAGAAAATACTTAAATATAAATATTACACATATCTATTTGAACGAAGTGAAATTGTATCGAATGAAACTCCGAACATAAAAATATGGATACCCTGAGTTCGATAATACTATCGTAGAACAAATATATTTCACAACACGTTTACTGACGAAAAAAAAAATTGAATAAAAACATTCTATATGAATTATATGACCCCATGCGGTGAATGTAATTGTAGTTAATCTTCATTTCTCTAAAAGGATATTTTCTTAAGTAAAATAAAAAAATTAAAAAAAAAAATTTAACTATACCGTTAGACATAGAACCGATGCAGCCTTACTGGCGCTTTGGCATAGAACCGATGTAACCTTACTACTTTTAGTATAGAATCGCTGTAACTTTACTACTTTTGGTAGGTATAAAACTACTGTGATTTTACTACTTTTGATACAAAAACGTTGTAACCGTGCTACATTCGATATAGAATCGCTGTAACCTTACTACTTTTGGTACAGAACTACTGTGACCTCGATATTTTTTGGTATAGAAATTTAATGAATAAAATTAGCTACAGAAAGAAGGTAAATTGATCTTGACTAACGGTATGTCCGAAACAATATTTTATTATCTACAGTTTTGAAATAGTATTTTACAATATAAGTTCGGTAAGTTGCTTTTACTGATCGAGAAAATCGATCGCGAAAACGAGACCCACGGGTTTGAGTTTTTACAATTTTCGAGATCAGTAAAGGCACTTAACGCATCGTGTATTGTAAAATGTTTTTTTCACGATCGATTTAAAATAATTAAAGAATAAAAATATATTAATTAAATAAAAAATAAAATTCGTATAATATAGGCGAAATTTTTATTTCTATGTTATGACATAGAATGCCATGAATAAATATTATAAATATTTATAGCAACTAGATATAATACAAATTTCTGTAGTGACAATTGATAACTATATTTGTAAATAAAAAATTAAGTGTCAATATTTAATTGGTCTGAATATTTTTTTGAATTTTTTGTTTAGAAAATTGAGGAAAATAGTTTTTTAAACTATAATATTAGTAAGTATAATGAAACTAATGAAGCATTTTAATTTTGGCTGCAAACTTATTCTCGTAAAATGAAAGGAAGATTATGAAAACTACAGAAAATTTTAATGATAGAACAACCTTGAAATGTCAATAAAATATGAAGACTAATGTCAACAATAATAATAATAATAATGTACAAACTAGTGAAAATTTTCATATTAAATGATTAATTTTCCTAACTGTTCAAATTGTATCTACTTTTAATTTCAATATAAATAAATAATTACAATCATTTTTGAGCTAATTTCACTTACCGCACTCCTATTCACTTACCGGGTATCTATTTTACTTACCGCATTGTTATTTTTTGGTTTGGTCAACAGCATCGGTAAGTACATGAAAATACACGATCGTGCAAAAAAGATCTTTCTGTAAATATACAATGGTAATAATTTAATTGTTAAAGTTGCTAGAGTTTTTAGAATAGTAATTAAATAAATACAGTAATACATATTTGTAAAATTGTGATTCTGAAACGCAAAACTCCACAACAAATTTTAATTTCATTAAATTAATCAGTATTGTCTTTCAAAGTGGCGCACATCTAATTGGTTGAGACAACTAACAGGCCAAATACATTGAATTTATATAATTATGTTGTTTATTGAGCTACTACGATTACTCATTTAAAACTGGCCTGATAATGGCAATTTTTTTCCCAGTGACCACACTTTATTATCAAGTATATTATAAAGTTACTGTACTTTTAACTATATGAAGTTTTATGAAAAAGTTTTCTATGGTTTTTTGAGGGTCCTACAGACAATTCCTGAAGTCCTTATAGTTTACACATAAAAACTATACCGTTCTTGCATTAAATTCAACTAAAAAATAAATTACAATACGCATGATGAATTGGAAACCTTAGAATTATTCAAATGTTAGTAAAAAAGAAAGGGCAATTATTTAGAATTAGAATTACTCCAATTTTTACTACAATAATCCGAGAGTAAAAACAAAACTAATAATGGTCAAATTTGGTAACATGACTGAAACTCATTGTCGGGAAAAGGATAAATTGATAATAAATTTCAATTGTAAAAAATTACCCTTTGTCCGAAAATGAGGTTTTGATGGCGCTTCCCTGTCTGTTTCTATCAATATTTCAAATTTAACAAAAGATTCTCATAGCCTTTCCAATATCGGTATCGAGTTCTAGTATACCTAGAGTTTCAAATCGAAATATTTACCAAAAAATCTTCTTGGATTGTCGCACGACTTACTAATTGAAAGAAATTTGATAAACTTTCAATTTTTTTTGTAAACAGTAAAACAGTTATCAAAGAATATAATTTAATATCGTCACTATGAACTCTTTCCCGGGAATAATAAATGTAAAAAAGGATTTTCGTGTACCGTTTATAAAATTATTCAAAGAACATTTCTTCGCCCTCCCGTTTGTACTGCAACGAACCCTTCTTATATATTATTATTATTAACTAACCACTCCACACAGCTACTTATTGAAAGTAAGTAGATTCATAAGCATTCTTCGATCGTTAGTATTATAATTTAAAGCGATTACGATATCATTTTTAATCTATTCTCCATTTTAACTTCTTTCTGTATTACCCCACTTTCTTGATTTCATTATAACTTTATTTATGGATATTATTTATGCCAAAAGATTTTTTACGTTTAACAGAATTTAAAAACTTCTAAATTTCTATATCAAGTTATTTAAAATATTTCAATTATCGCTTCTTCAATTCATTAACTCTTTAAAAAAAAATGTAGAATTATTTTAAAAAATTTGAAAGCTTTCGAATTTAGCTATCTATAGTAAACCACCTTTCTAAAAAAGTATTGTAGAGTTAGCTCTGGCATCAATGTGAAAAATTGACGGTCTGTTAATCTTTGAGGTTCTAAACTAATATCAAGTTTTGGAAACCCTTTGGTTGAGAATTTCGTCGAACTTATTTTTTTGATCGCAAAGGAGGCCTCTTTGATTGAATAGAGATTTGATCTGCAGTCCCTGAAGATCATATCTAAATACGTCCCTGGCAAGAAAATTTTAAATTTTATTTATGAAACCAGTTATTGGCTTCCACTCACTCCAAGCTTACTGCTTAATAATAAAAATAAAAATATTGTTAATTACATGCAAAGCCGGGGCCCGACCAAAATTGGAAGCCGCTACAGCAATTAAACAACTTATTGTATTTTGCCACTTTTACGTATTTGCACACAAAGGCACAGTTAGTCAGGCTCAGAAGGGTGGGGTAATCAGGGTTGCAGCCCTGGGGCCCTGATTTAATGGGGCCCTTAGGTATCAGCAGAGGATCCGGAAAAAAGTTAAGAGTTTTTTTTGGTTATCACTTATTTTTTGGGATGAAATTTTAAAAAAACGCAGCAAGTGGTATATCATTATGGAACGCCGTTTTTAACAACGTAATTTTGTTGAAAAGATATTATAAGCACTTAGAATAATTTAAATGTTTTTTGGCTGTCTTAGTTTTCAGTGCATATGATATGAATAATAAATTAAAATTATTGAAAATTAAATATAAGATATGGTAAATGTCCCTCAAACGGTTTCAGATTGTCAGAGTTATAACTCGTAATCGCCATATCTACTCAGTCAGAGCCAAACATTAATTCTACCTATTCGAATATGCACTTGTAGTGCTCAAAGCTCATGGGCTCATCTCCCACGTCATAAATGATTATACCATTTTTCCATTTATAAAATAATGAGATTTGATATCATTTATTCTGATAGCTAATTTAAGAATGTTTTATATATGTATACGTATATTTTATATATCGAAATGGAAGATACCAGAGAGAGAGCCAGAAATGAAAAGAATTCTTATACTTTGATACGTACACGTACTGTATGTCTTAATTTTTGTTACTTTGGTAGTTTTAGCCTTCGTAATCCCTTTATGCTCCACAATCCGAATACTTACAGTATGAATCTACTTTTTAACAAATAAAGTGCAAGTCTGACTCACGCATCGGGGGTTCAGTATGACATCTGTGTTATATCTATATTCTATATTATAGGTAATAAAATGATAAGCAGAATTTTTCATGAACGTATCTAACGCAAAAACTTCTGGACAGATCTTGATCAAAATTTACAAATGTATTTATTTGGTTACAGTTCAAATTTTGGGTCCAAATTAACCTGCCTGTGTATGTGTAACATATACAGTGTAATAAAAACATACCCTCACTGTAGGTGCTCTATATTTCTAAAGAATTTTTTTCCTAAATATACAACTTGATTTGATTTTTCAGTTCTATAAGGAGCTAACAGGTCCGATGAGAGAGTGGAGTAGCCGGGGTTGCAACCCTGGGCCCCGAACTTCAGGAGGGATCCCTTAGTTGTCAGTAGAGGGCCCAAGAAAAAGTTAAGAGTTTTTTTTTTTTTTTTCTTGTTAATTACTTAATTTTTTGGGAGTAAGTTTTTAAAAGATGCTGTTTATTCCCTGGGCCCGCCATTTCTCTCCACGGTCCTGCTAGCTAATTATTGAAATCGGAACCCTACACTGACTATTTTTACATCAAAGATATTTTTAAAATATGCATGCTAGATGAAAATTATAAATTATAAAAATTATAAAATTATTTACTAAAAACGTTTATGACATTTGAATATTATTTCTGCATTTTCAATAAAGATACAATTAGCTCTTTATTGAACTCAAAAATGAAAATTAATTATGTATATGGAAAAAAATTTCTTTTAAAATACAGACCACTTGCAGTGAGGCTATCAATGCAATTAAATACAATTTGAAAACATTTTATTTATTATTTTTATTACACTGTATGTGTTACAGATGCATCTGGGCACAAGATTTGAACTGTAACCGATCATTTATAAAGAAATTTTTGTTCTTCCTTTTTTAACGCCTCCTGACACTGATACCCTCCTTCCTTGTTTACTTCATTTACCGCTTTACAACTACAAGTAGCAACAGCTATAGCATTAAATACAATTTGAATACATTTTGTTTAAAATCAGGAATTGAAATAGCATAATGTTTGTGAAAAAATGTATTCGCAAAAATCACTTTTTAAAAATTTAAGTCCGCATCCGCAAATATTACTTTAAAAAATTCGCACCCACATCCGTATCAGCGGATACCTTTAAATATAACAACTGCAAAAACCTTAATATAAAACCACAAAAAATTATAGAACCTGTGGCTCCCACGCAATTTTTAAAATTGTATGGCACACGTATAAATCTCATTAACAGGTGAATGGGTTAGTTGTTATAAAATAGCTTAAAAATACATTTTGATTCATAATTTTGTCCTTTCATGTCTTATACAAATAGTCATAAAATCAGTCAAAATATAAGACATACTGTAAACGTACAACACGTCTATTCACCGTGGAATATTGGTGTAGCTGTAATAAGTTAAGTGACTAGATTCCGGTGTCGTAGCAAAAAAAAAGAATTGTTAAATTAACTAGAAATATTTCGCGTATAAATATCTGCAAACAGAACGCAACAATAAAATTAAACGACGAACGCACATTATTACAATCTTGATTAGCGTATTTCTTGATTCCACTTTTTTTCTCTCTTTTATTTTTTCTTCTCTCGCTCAGTCTTCAGTTTTTTCATCACCAGTATTAAACAATATTTTTCTGACACAAAAAAGAAAAGAAAAACGAGAAAAATAAAATATTAAAAATAAATTGAAAATTTAATAGTTGAATTTTAATTAAACTTAATATTTAATCATAAAAAAATTTTCTTTTTTTAAAAAAAGAGGAAAATATTAAATTCCACCTTAATAGAAATGTTACAATTTCCAAAATACAAAATATCAAAAATTTATAAGATTGAAATAATTTAATTATTAATTTTATTAAGTAGGTACTCAAAAGCAGTTTTAATGATATGCAAAAATTTTATATGCCAATAATTAATTCATATTTAGAGACGTCATTTATTTGGAGGAACCCATAATAGCTCTCTAGTTTTGTACCACTAATTTATTAATTAATTAAGTTTTGAACTAGTGATGTCGAGCCAAGGAGTAGTTAGTCGATTAATTGACTAAAGTTGTTTTTCAGACGAAATTAATCATTAGTCGAAAATATCGAGTATAGAGTAGTCGACTAATCGACTAAATTTTTAAACGAATTTATGAATACGGCTACGCATGTAACTTCCGTAGTGACGTTTTTTTTGAATTTAATTGACATTTAATATTTTTTTTAGAAAGAGAAAAATTACAATGTGTTAATCGCATAAAAGTGAAAAATCATACAAATAGATAATTTTTTAGATTTAATTTTTTGGACTTCAGTAAATAAAGTTACTAAATTAGTCCTTTTTACTCAATTTAAAAAAAAATAATTATTTTAGTCATTTAGTCGAGGGTAAAATAGTCAACTATAAAATATGACTAAATTTAAACAATTAGTCGACCAAACAGATTAATAGATAAATTATCCAACATCACTAGTGATGTCGGATGGTTAATCGATTAGTCCGTTTAGTCGATTAATTTTGTTTAAATTTAGTCATTTTACAGTCGTTTGTTTTATCCTTAACTAATTAACTCTTTAAATGATTAAGACGAGTAACTCGTCCTGCAATATAGCAACTCAAAATGCTTTGATATGTACAGCAAGGATTCTTTTTATAATACACGTGCGAGAAAGAAAGAAACATATTTCGTAATCTTTTTAAGAAAGAAAGAAATATATTTTTTATTCATTTAAACATATACTACGAATATGTAATTTGTATACAGGATGTTTCATGTCTTAAATATGAAATACATTTATTTTTTATAAAAGTTATAATTTTTTAACTGATTATTAAATATTTTGCACTAAAATGTATTGCAAATAATTATCATATACATTTGTATTCTATACACATCGAAATCGCAAGTCATAGTTATCAATCTGTATATTCTGAATTTGTATTTAAAAAGGAGATAGAAATATAATTGCATTTCTATCTGATCAGGGTGTATTATAAAAAGAATTCTTGCTGTATATATTCACTGGTGCAAGAGCCGCCATTTGTGACAGATATTTCGAAATACGGTACAACTGGAAGTAATGTTTCTTTCCATTTTTGTAACCTTATCTATTGTATTTGTCAGTTGTCACTGGCATTAAAAGGTTTGGCATTTTGAGACAAAAAATTGTCTCTATGGTTAAAGTAAAAGGTTAAATATAATATTTCTGAAGTGACTAAAAACTACTAATTTAATTATTTTTCATTTATTATTACACGAGACATTTTTAGTTTTTCGAAAAAAAATTTGTGTTTACATTGACCTAACGAAAATTTGTTGCCTAGTAATTTGATGAAAAGAACTTTCAACTAGCAAAAATACGACAGCGCAATGACAAAAAGCAAATGTATTAATTCTTTTGTAGATTTGCAAAAGAATTCATAGAAATAGTGTTATTAGTAGAAGTAGAAATACGGTCCTTCATTCTATATACATAATTCATTTAGGTCACTGATACTCGCAAAAAATTAATAATGTAAAAATAAAAGTGGGCACTTCTTCACAGCAAAAGAGTTAGCTAAATTAAAATTTTTCTGAAGCTAATCATGTTCATCTCAACCATCGGGAATTCAATTTCATCTCTTAAAACTGAGGTCAAACGAACTTGCCTTAAAAGTTTGTTAAACAATCAAAAATTAATCTTAATGGATATTACTTTTGAGTACATAAGTATAGTTTTAATAATGAAAATCTCTCTCTCTCTCATACAATCAATAAAAGTCGTTTCACCAAATGTGAACCGCTAGCATTAGTATTATTAGTAAAAAATGGAAAAAAGAAGATATATGGGGCGTTTAGTTTCAAAAACTAGTTCATCGACACCTAATTTTAAATAATTAATAAAAAAATTTTTGGAAAGAGTTGTATTAAAAGTGTAAGCGAAAAATCTTTACATCATTTTATCAATCTTAAAACAAATTTTTTTTCGACAAACTCATCTTTGTGAATAACTTGAGGATTTTTCATCAAAATTCCTTATTTCACTTTTTTTATCTTTGTAACTTTTTTTAATTTTGTGGATAATGTGAACAATAACACTGAAAACGTTTCATACTAATAAAGCGCCGAGTATCTCCCAAACTTTTTTCGTCACAGAACAAATTTTAACCCTAAAATTTACACGAAACACTGGTTTAAATAAAGTTGGCGAGCCAAAAAAATTAACTTAAAGATACCATTTTTAAGTATTTTTTGCCTGGACGCCATTTTCAAAAATTTGTCTGCGGAACATTTCAACACTGTTTGCGGAACACCAGTGTTCCACAGACCACAGATTGGAAAACACTGATATATAGGATATACATATATCCACAATAATGCACCCAATTTAATGTGATATTTTAACACATAATTTAAATAACTTTTTTTCAGAATTTATAAATTGTTGCTAGAAAAAATGAAATTTTCTCTTCATATGTATCGCCAGCGCCGGCGAAAGGGTAGGGCAGGTGGGGCATTGCGCGGGGGCCTGGGCCTAAAAGGGGAGCCCGGATGCCTTATTAGGGGCACGGCAAAAATGGGAGATTTGCTGACCCGTAAAAGTAAACACGGGGCCCGGAAAGTATTTGAACGGAGCCTGGAGGGCCCGGTAAAAAGTTAAGGAGGTTTTTTTGTCTGTCAGTCATTTTTTGGGGGGAAATATGAGACGCCAAGAAGGGAGCCCGGTAAGAAGGTAAATTAAGAGCCCGGGAAAAGGTTTTTTTTTGCTCACCAAGCTATTTTTGGGGGTAGAAATGGATAAATGTCCTGAAATGTCCTGAAATATCAAATGAAAATTTTCGTCTGCCCGGGGGCCCGACATCGCTCTTGCCGGCATAATTTTTTCAGCTTCAATATCACGTTGTAAAAAGAAAAGATTAAAACTTTAAATGAGTATACTGCCAATATCTCAAGTTCAAAAATTTTGTGCAAACTGATTTTTGAAATTATGCTCCAAATTTCATTCAAGCAGCAAGCTAGAGCTAGCACAGTTTTGTCAATGGTGTCACAAAATTAAAATTCAATGTACAAAATTTTAATTTCAATTATAGCCTCTACCAACCTGTCCATATCCTTCTGATCTTTCGGCTGAATAATTAATTGCATAGAGTTCAATTGGATACCTGATAATAAGTTAACCGTGATGAAATCGAGTGTAGACCACACTAGCGCTCCTATGACACAAGTTTAGTTTATCAATATATTAGTGAAATGTATCTACTGACATTCTGTTGGTCGCTGCACGGATGCCGCGCAAAACGATATACCAAGAAAGGTTTGTCTCTTTCTACGTTACTATAAGTGAAGCGTATATAGGATGTTCAAAATGTACACATATTTATATAGATATACACATAAAGGCAATAAAGGTAACATAAGTGTGATAAAAATAAAAAATAAAATAAAAAAAGTTTTGTACATACCAAACCCGTAATAATAAATGTACATACATATAACAATATCATTTTTCAGAGTTAAAAATATTTTGAAATATTCATGTTATGATATCGTTTCTGAGAAAAAACATCGTGAAAAACGCACATTTTCTGTTCAAAACTAAATATGTATTTAATTATCTAATATATTAATTTATTATTTTGTATATAAAATACATAAACATATGACAATTTGAAGATTTGAAAATGATATGTACATATGTGACTAAAGCCTCTCAGTTAATGTTTAAAAAAATCAGAATATACATATGACATATCTTACATTAGGATACATAAATTATGTACGTATTTCTTTTATTTAAAAAATTGCATTATAATGATATCATTTTTGTAAGTAAAAATTTTGAATTAAAATATCTAAAGGAGCATACTGTATACACTACATTTTATCAAAAAAAACTTGTGATAAGGTAAACAAATAACGTTCCATCTCTTTCTCTCTATTCAGTTTGTGAAGTAACCTTATTGCGAAGCAAACGTGTAGTTGAATATTGAAGTTCATAAAAAAAGAAAAAAGAAAAACGGATATAAAATTCAAAAATTACTACATTCACTGTGTTAACTTTAATCAAAAGTTTAATTAATTTAACAAAAATGTTTGAAAAGATTAATCAAGAAATAAATATTATTTTTATAGAAGTTAAAAACAAAGCTTTAAACAGGAAAGAATACAATACCTTACAAAAACTACTTAAAAAGAAAAGATTCAACTAAAAAGATCTTTATTAATGAACTTTCGAAAGGAAATTCAGCTTTAGTCAAAGTTCTTCAACCAGACACGTCCGATGCCAGGAATATAAAGAATGAGTTTTTGTCTAAAATTTGCTACAATTAAAAAGTTTTCTAGATCTTTTTCACACCATTGGAAAGAGGGGCAAAAACCACATAAAATAAGCTTTTTTATTCTAGGTACACTACTTTCCGAGAAAAAATAATATTTGTAATTGGAAATTCGCTGTTTTGCAGAATACTTCGGCAGGGGTATTTTTTATCTGCTATAGTTTTTAAAATAAAGAACAAAAGAGCCAGGTATAGCAAGAAAACATTGGACAAAATTTTAAGTATTTTTTCAGTTGGGATAAGGTACAGTTAAAGCAACTAAAAACGTAAACGTTGGTGAAGATATAGCTAGTGAAAAAATGGAACAGCAATTTTTATAAAACTCTCTTAGAGAATCCAGTACAGCAATAATAGGTAGAGATAGTGAACTATAAGCAAGAATGTTAATTTTCTGGAAATAGCACAATGTAAAAAAGTATCATATTGTACCATAAATTGAGAGACAACTAAAATAGCAAAGAGAGCAAAAATATTGGGTCATCCGGAAAGTTCGTGCCGTTTTTGGTGTCAATGACCATCCCGATTTTCTTCAAATGGGCGAAAATTGTGGATTTCGAATGCTCAAAAGTTGCCGCTTATTCTTAACAGTTTGACTCAGGTTTCGCTTTATTTCTTGACGGATAAATTCATCGTCAATACACACATGTCAACCGGAGGGAGCTTCATCTTCCAAAAAAAATTACCCTTTTGAAATCTAGCAAACCACTTTCTATAAGTTTTGTCAGAAAACGCATCATCACCATAAACACTACAAATATTTCTCGTGACATCATCTGCATTAGTACCTTTTTTAAGGGGGGAGTTCACACCAGAAACGGCTAATAAACTAATTTTTTTCGAATCTGGTTTTTTGTTTTTATTTTGTTCTGTGGTTCTTTACAAACACGGTGATATATAAAACATAGCCAAAAAAATTTTTTTTCAAGTAGAAAAATATTTATTTGTGAGCCGCTGCACGGCCAAGTTGCTGCTCCTTTGCAGACAACGCTCTCCCTCCCTCACGATTTGATCGGTAATATTTAGTTTTGGTGTGTAACGAGTTATAGTATGCACTGAGATAATGTTCTTTTATTTGTATGCCTTTGTAGACGTTTTAATAAACAGTGAGTAAACCGCTTCTTTTGTTATTATTTTTGTTTTTTAACGTTTCCCGAAAGTTGTGTTTCTTCCGACAAGAAAAATCATATCTCAAGTTCTAGAAAAGGTAGAGACTTCATTTTTTTATTTTGTTCATAAACATATTGCGCATAAAGTGGAGTATGCTTTTTCCATTTGAACAATTGTAACTATTTTTAAACATTTTTTTTTAATAAAAAATTGGGTTTTATAATTTTTAGAAGTTTGGGATTACAATTTTATAGTTAATTTTTAAAATTACCTGAAACCTATACTCAGCTTTATGGACAGGTCCTTTAGGAATAAAATAATGAAAAAATATTTAAAAAATATTCATTACTTTTTGAGATATGGTGTTCCTTGTAAACGCTTAAAAACTTATGAAAAAGGGCCCCCCCCAGGGAAGAGTAATGAATGTTTCAAAAACAAAATTTTCTATTTGAAACCCTCCCTAATTTGAAAAAAAATCTCAACAAGCAAAATAATCATAAATAAAAAAGTTGCTTTTTTATTTGAACTCCCCCCTTGAACTCGTATAACATGACATGATGTTCCTTGATGTCTAAGATTGCTCATTATTACTGACAAAAAAATTATTTAAACAAACACTGTTTAAAGATGTATGACACATATTACAAGCAACACTATCGGCCTAACACTAACATGTTGTTGCATGTTTCGTTTGCGGTTGCTACTTGAAAAAATATGAATTCATCCGAACGGCTCCGAAAATGGCATGAACTTTCCGCATGACCTAATATTTCTCGTTTATTCAAAGAAAAAAATACAGAATATATTTATTTGAAACCAAAACAAAAGCATTTTCAAATAAATTTGTATAATCATTCAAAAACTCCATTTATCAAAAATAATGTAGATTTATAAACTTTCTCTCATTCAGAATGCCAATGTCACCCATCAAGGGTTACCCTTCATTACATTCAATTAATAAATATAATTAAAAATGAAATACAAATTTCATTTATAGGTATTAATAACATTATTTAAGAGAAAATATTTTAAAAATAAAAAAGAAACATTTAATCCAATTTATTACGCCGCATTAATGTCCATTTGTTGTATAATATTGTGAAGTATTTTTAAAATATTTGTTATACCAAATGGATTTGTCATGTTTTTTATTTTTATTTTTTTTAATTTTAATTTTGTTTTTTCACAACACATTTAAGTACCTTGCAAAAAAAGTTTGAAAAATGGTGTATTTAAAATAAAACAAAAAAATTTTTACTCATACAGTGTATTTCAAAATCATTTTGGGCGATTTCAGGACCAAAATACATACTTTAATCCCTCATATGTAATACAAAATAAGGTGTCACTTTTAGTCGCAAGGGCCAAAAATAATTTTTCTCGCACATTTAAGGTAATCAGCAAGCGGAATCAAATAGAACATTACCAATTAGCAAGCGAAATTAAATTATAGCATTGTTAGATAATAAATTACTTATTTATATAATAAACAAATTCAAACTTCTAGATAAAGACAGTTATATTGTATTATCCAATTTGATTAACT
The DNA here is from genome assembly GCA_035578155.1 of Brachynemurus nebulosus. Lineage (NCBI taxonomy): Eukaryota > Metazoa > Arthropoda > Insecta > Neuroptera > Myrmeleontidae > Brachynemurus > Brachynemurus nebulosus. Next base: position 705,068 of record JAPWDM010000055.1, on the reverse strand, counting down.
TGTCAAAAGTGTTACTTGATGTAGTATTAATTCACACAATTTAAATGACGTTTAAATAATTTTTTTTAGTTTTTATAATTATGTATAAATTATTCGTAACTGCTAAAAAATTGTATATATAGCTGAACTCTTTTTTGTGCGGTGGATAGGGACCGCATAAAAAAAATCGCACAAAAAAACCGGTTATTTCAAAAACTGGTTATGTTAAGCGGTTTTAACCGTCAGGTTAAACCGAGCATAAAATATACCGAAGTAACCGAAAAACCGGTTATTTTTGAAAAACCGCCATCCCTACTTCTTATGCTTTCCAAAAAAAATTATAATGTATGCAAAAATTTGTTTAACATAAAAACATATATATATATATATATATATATATATATATATATATATATATATATATATATATATATATATATATATATATACTAGCATTTACCCGCGGCTTCGCCCGCGTTGCAATAAAAGGGCTAAGCTGGTTTTAGTACACTTTACGTCGTCAAAAATATGGCAACATTTTAACCCCAGGGGTGCTCATACTTTTGACGGCGAAGTGTGTGTTGGAACCCGCTCAGCCCTTCCATTCGTGGCTTTTGAAATTATGACATCTAGTTCAAAAGTATAAAAAATACTTTCATTTTTCCACAGGAATTTTCCCACAGAAATAAAATGTTTTCTAATGTAAAAAGTAGACTATAACATTGTTTTAACAATATGCAAAGTTGGAATAAAGTCAGTGATCCTGTTTTTATCGTTTCAAATATACTTCCCCGCGGGAGTAAGACTTCTCACAGGATTCAGATATTTTCTCGGCGGAGAGAGTAGTCTGTGTTCCTTTCTATCCCCGCTGCAAATAATATGCAATGTTTAAGATCAATCTTCCATTTTTTAACAGTCAGTTGTCATTATTTCATTGTTTCATTTTAAAAACATTTACCCCCGGGAATCAGGTACTTTCTCGGTGTAAAAACCTATGTTTACCGCTGTACATTGTTCTATCTGCTAACAAACAGAGTTCGAACAAACTCTAGGAATCATTTTTTGTTTCATTTAAAATATATTTTTCCACAGAAATGAGATTTCCCACAGGAATGAGATGTTTCCCCAGGGTAAAAAGTCGTCTATGTTCTTTTCCAACCTCTCTGTTAACAATATTCGAAGTCTGAAACCAATAATCCGCTTTTTAATAGTCTACTGTCACAATTGTCATAGTTTTTCCCTCGGGAATGATTTATTTTCCCAGCTTAAAAGATGGCCTATAACCGTCTTCGTCTCCCAAGCTATGTCTGTGCAAAATTTCAAGTTGACTGGTAAGTCGTTGAAGTGTAAAAGCAAGTCAAATGAACAAACAAACAAATCAACAAACTCAATTTCGCATTTATAAACGTTAAACAATGAATTTTTAACAACTTTAAAATCACCAGCATACCATACCATATCAGTTTCCACATTTCTAATTGTAAAAACGAAAGACTTCCATTTAAAGTTTCTTCCCCTGTTTCAACCCCATAAGCCCTGAGAGATGAATTTTTAAAAGCACTGGAACTTCTGTGTTCAAACCAGTAACCTAAAAGCAATTTCTATATTTCTAACTCAAAAAATTATAGATTTCTATGAAAATTTTCATCCCCTATTTTACCCCCTTAGCGGATGAATTTCCAAAAATCCTTGTTTAATGCTCACCTACGTTACATAAGAAATTCCTGTTCAAAATTTCACGTTTCTAGGCCCAGCGGTTTCGGCTGTGCGTTGATCAATTAGTCAGTTAGTTTTGATTTATATATATATATATATATATATATATATATATATATATATATATATATATATATATATATATATATATATATATATATAAACTATTTTTAATTCAAAAGTGATCAATAGTTTCAATTATTTTCAAACAAAAATACGCTACGATTGAATCGAAATACGATAAAGTGATTAAATCTTTTTTATGGATACAAAAAATTTATTTTATATTAGGGGAGCAGTGGCTGATACCGTATATACATTTTATGAAACAGAACGATGACAGCTTACGTTTATTGTCTTCTGTAGTTAGCAACATCCGATTCCTGCGCACACCTTGTGCGCCAATCTATCTTTAGGTTACGAAAAAAGAGAATTTTGGTTGTTTATTGTAAGATTTATTGAATTTATTTCAGTAATATCTCTCTTAGAATTTATTGGGTTAAGTAATTCGATAAATTGCAATATTTCTTGGAAACTTTGCATTAGTTTTATGTATCGAAAAAATAAATTCAAAATAGTCAAGTTGGATCGGTAATCTCTGTGCGGTATGGTATCACACTTCAGTACGACATCACTCTCAAATTTTGTTGTTTTAAATCAACTAAGAAAAAAATCTTCAACACTTCGAGTTCTGAAGATAAGAGTTTAATTCTGGATGAAAATAATGGCAATAATGCTTTTTATTCAGGCATTATGAAGGAACTTAATTTAATATGAGGTGAATTCAGTTCCGAATTCACCGCATTATATTAAAAGCGAAAAAAACCAAGAGCTATGCCTTCATTATATATGTTATGTGGACAGTGGGTCCGCAACAACAAAGACATTCCAAATGGTTGTAAATGGTTGTAAGTACTTGCAAATTTTGTCCTGTAAAATTGTTTTCAGATATTTAATTCGTACTGTATGGAATCATCTGATACCGTTGGTGATTTGGTATTTTTTAACATGAAGGAAATTTTCAAAATAAAATTATAGTTGCTATTTGATTCGCCTTATTTCCACAAATATATTACCCAAATATATTACCATTGTGACAATATGTATTAGCGAATTTCCAGAATGGAATTCAGCTATTACAGCCACTGTCATGACGCGACTTGAACCCGGGACCATGGCAGAAATTTGTTTTGAGGTCCCTAGAAACCGAAAATAATATTCACCAAAATTTATATATATGTATATATGTATATATATATATATATATATATATATATATATATATATATATATATATATATATATATATATATATGTGTCCGCACGATAACTCTCGAACGAAATGTCCTAGGTTTACGAAATTTGGTGAAAATGTTGGAAGTCCCAAACCGTTGGACAAGTTCGTTAGCCAGACACGTCGGATGCCAGGAACATGGTGTTTGTTCTTGCAAAAAATTAGTTTTTTGCCAAAATTTCCACTTATTTAAAAATTTTTGCGAAATTTTTTTACATCATTTAAACGACGAAAAAAAATTACATAAAAAAGGTCTTTAAACTATTATTCTATGTCAACTAGTTTCCGAGAAAATTTAATTTTTATAAAAGGGCATTCGCTATGTTATGCAGGATGCTGCGACAGGGGTATACCTATATGCATAATTATATGAAAGAATGTGTTTGTGGTACAGGAAGATAGATTGTATATAAGTCATATACGTCATACATATGTATATGTTTGTATGTGACTTATATGCCGTTTTTTAGGGTTCCGAAGAAAGTTCTATTTTTTAGAGCTCCGAAATAAATCTCCCGAGACTATAATAGAAATTTGTTTTGGGGTCCCTAGAAACCAAAAATAATATTCACTAAAATTTATGTATTAAATTTATATTTAGTCCCACACCGTTGGACAAATTCGTTAGCCAGCCATGTCGGATGCCTAGAACATGGTTTTTTTGACCATTTTTCGTGAAAAAAATTAGTTTTTTGCCAAAATTTTCTAAAGTTAAAAATTTTTTGACATTTATTTACACCATTAGAAAGAGGAGGAAAAATCACTTAAAAGGGTAAAAAATCACAGAAAAACGGATTTTTATAAACGGAAATTCGCTATGTTATGCAGGATGCTGCGACAGGGGTATTATTTATTTAATGTAGGTTTTGGAAAAAAATATTTAACTTTAATATTTTATACTATAACGGACGATATAAATTAAAATGAAAAATAAATTATTAATTAGTTTAAGATTTTAAAAGTTTTACAAATTTATTAAATTCAATATTATCTTGAGGGTATACAGTAAAACTACTCCAAAAAAATTATTTTTTATTGTTTATTTTCTGTTTAATGTGTTTCTTTTTAATAAGTTTTTTAAATTTTACAAAACTAAATGAATTGAAACTTCTTCATCTACGAAAACAGCAGTTAAACTAAAAAACCATCAAACGTAATAATCGATAACTTTCCTTAAAGACGTCAAATAAAATTGTCTAGGTCTTCCTTCATGTCTTTTAACATAGATACCAGAAAAATTCTAAAAAAGTTGCTTTCCATATGATTAAGTTTTCAAATTGCACTAAGATTTAAAAAAAAAAAAAAAAAAAAAACATGAATAAAGAATTATTTTATATATATATATATATATATATATATATATATATATATATATATATATATATATATATATAAAATGGCGTATTAATTTTTAAGTATTCATGTACCATTTATAGGACTATTACAACTAAATATATACATATATATATATATATATATATATATATATATATATATATATATATATATATATATATATATATACTTAGTTGTAATAGTCCTATGAATGGTACATGAATACCTAAAAATTAATACGCCATTTTTCCAAATTATCAGTACCTATCTTTTCCCATGTCTTCATTGTGATTGTCAACGGACATGAAAAATCGAAGTCGTAGATTTAAATTTAGAAGCTTTTGAAATCGACGTCAAACACCTTGAATCCTTTAACTGATTTTAAGATTGTATTTTAATTAGTAAGATTTTGAAAGTATCTGCTATCACTGTTCATTTTGACTGGTTGTATTTTAAAGACTTCTTAATACATATTTTATTGTATAAAGGTAATTTCTGACTAAAAACGTTTCAAAAGTGTGTTTTACTGTATTTAAACGCGAAATTAATTGTACGTTGGTAAAAAAGTCATTTGACTATTCAATATTATATTTGTGGAGCAAGTTGTAATCTCGTATACAGCAAGGTAAAGAAAATTTTAAATTATAATTTTTTTTAAATTCTTTTATTAAAAAGAAAAATAAGAAAAAATTGTATCAATAAGTACAGTTACGTCTCAAATGATGTAACACCATTATGCTATATATTAATATTAGTGCCAACTGCAATACAGTGTACAGTAATTATTCCCTTATAAAAAACCTTCTCACACTCACTCTTTATATACTAGTATATAAGAACGAGAGAGAGAAAGGGATTCCAGGCGGCTACAAGGTTCATTATTTTTAATATTAAATATGCAATATTAAATACGCAAAATTTAATAATTATAGAAAAAATGTTACACTTAATGAATAATACCTAAGAGTTCGCTTTATACGCGATATTTCCCGAAATAGGATCCAGTATCTATTTTACAAAAATTTTTACTTGATACAGTTTCTAATTTAAAAAACCAGGAGCGCTCGCGTAACTGGAGCCAAAAAATTATAAATTTTAATTGTTTAAAAGAAACAAAACTGATTTCAATAATCATCACATAGTCTACCTACAGTTCTCCACCACTAGTAAGTGGTATGGGCGCCCGTCTTGGTGTGTCAATCCTTAATTAGTAAGTAAAGTTCTTTCCATTGTTAAAAGTGTAATTTTTGTGATATAAATGCTAGTTATTGTATTTTCCTGACGTAATGATTAAATAATCATTTGAACCATAGTACAAGCCAGAACACTAGACCATAGTTGAATACAGTAACAATACTATCCGCTATGGTCCAGAAACGTTTTTTCTTAACTTGATTGTCAATCAGAAAATCCTTACCAATGGTATCCTTACCCTTATGACGTAAAAGAACAAATAAATATTGGTAATTAGTTAGTTGTGATTAAATTGGTATTGTACTGTAAAAACTTGAACGGGAGTAAGATATACATTTACACTATCTATAAAAGACGGAAAAAGAAAAAAAATGTTGATCTACGTCACGGAATTACTTAGATTACACTCGTTTATTTTTTGTATTTTTTTTCTCTTACATTTCCGACTGATTTGTGCTTCCTGCTTAAAAAAATATCCACTTCTATTCAGTTTTCCAATATGTTGTATCAACGAGATATTAACGTTTACAAAAGTTTTTTCCCATTTTTTATTTCGTATTTATTTTTTGTATTAACTATTTATTAAGAATTTAATATTTTTAAAGAGATACTTTTATTTTTGGATTTTTATATTGATTCAATACTTAAATAGGGGCAGAGAAACAACGGCAGGATACGTGGCAAACAGCAAATACCTCGAAAGATCCAAGAAAGATATTTTGATGCTTTTAAATTATCATATTTATGAATTTCTCTGAATGATAAATATTTGTGACTACATGCCTGATAACATACTTTTTATCCAACTGTCTCAAAGGGAGGGTTATATTTTTAGGTTTTAGGTATGTACCTATGTATGTAAGTATATCTGTTTCTCTGGCACAGCTTGCAGCCTAAAGGCCTTGATGGATTTTGATAAACAAGGTTTCGTTGGATTCGACTTACTCTCGAAAACTCATTCCTCTTAACCATTTTTCATGTTAGTTTAACCAAGGAGTTCCAAAAGTTGTGCGCCGTAGAAAAAGGGAAAATTACTTTTTCTCATAGGAAGTATTTTTTTTCTTTTTTTTTTTTTGCTCGTCACTTAGGTATATTTCTTCGAGGGAAAGAAAAAATATATACGAAAATTACTACGGCTGGTGGTTGCAGGAAATAATTTTTTTTTACTCGTCGCTTATATTTTGGAGAAAAATTTTTGGAAACGATTTGTACCTTAAGAGGGTCGCGAGTTCAAGAAGTCTGGAAACTCTTGCTCTAACCTATGGATACGAAAAAATATTTTTTGCAGAATAAAATTGATATAATTTTGTTTCCATATTTTATTATGAACATAAAGTGTTCAAAAATTATATTTACAGGTCTCACTATACTATAAGACTTACATATATAATTAAATTATTCATTCTATTTTATATTGTAACGATTTCGTATTTTTCCAAAAATTCCTGACATATAATTTTGTTCTTTATATCGCCCTTAAAGGAAAAGTCTTTAAAAATGTTCAGTATAGGACAGTAGTTGACACTTCAACATATTATGCAATAAACAGCCCCGGATCTACAATTTTTTAGAACCGGGGCAAAAACTTGAAAATGGCACCCCCCCTTCAACGTTTGACATAAGTTGTCAAAAAAACTCATAAGTATATAAGTCCTTTACAAAACTCCTATTTTTCTCGTTACGGCAATGATAAAAATTGAGGGTCTTGTAAAGGATTAATATGGGCACAAGTTGGTTTTTTATTTTAATAAATCTACTCTGAAATCAAAACTACAAGTTGTGCAAATTTCAAAATTTTATCACCAGCCCCGTCAGAGATACAAGGGCGCAAATTTCCAAAATTTGGAAAAAAGTCAGTTTTCGGAAGTTTGTAAAAATTAAAGGATAAAAGTTTCACAATTGAAATAGTGTGTATTCGTTTCATAATAGGTAGCTGTACCCGTATACAGCTATTCTCATAAAAAATACTAAGAGGTTTAATATATTCCTTCTATAAGAAAAAAAATGTTCAAAAAGTGAATTTTGCTAAATTTTGATTTAGGTAAAGTTTTCTTATGGAAGGGACGAAAATAGGTTATCACTTAATATAAAGAAAAGTAAAATAGATATCACTTAATATAAAGAGATATTTATTACCTTTAAAATGGTTTTTATTTCAACCTTTTAGGATGAACGGTTTATGAAATGTGTGCTTTGGCATAAATGACTGCAAACACAAAAATCAGCGCAAATTGGAAAACAAAAATGGCTACCACGCTTAAACGGTTCAAGATAATTTTTTTTTTAAGAATTGTTCTCAATACTTCAAATATAATGTAGAAACAACTGGAAGAATATTAATTTTTTCTAAAATGGTCGAGCAACCAACTTTCTTTTTAGATCATTTGATATAGACCGACCTAGTATGATTTTGGCGATCCCTGAAGCTGACGCCCGGGGCAGGGGCCCCGGTTTGCCCCCCCCCCCCTTAGATCAGGGCCTGGCAATAAAGAGAAATGAAAGTTATTTTTGTCCGTGATGGCAGAAGATGTTACCGACCAACTTGGTGAAAATAATTTTAAATGAGTTACAAAGGGACCCTGAGATTTTCTTTTCGGAATCCTAAAAATCATTAGTACTAATTTTTGGAGATTATGACTTTTTAAGTCATGTAAATCCATCGACAATAAACTTCATCAGAGGTTTATTTTTTTGTCTATTTGCTCCGAAGTAGGTGCAATTTATGAAATTGGAATATTTTTCGAATAATTTGAATAACTTTCCAAAGACATAAAAAACATTCAATAATTTCATTCGAAGGTCCGTTATTTAAAAACCAAGAATTTTTTTTATTTTTTAACGGCACATTATGTTTTCAACGTCACTTAACTTTACCAGTTGCGAAAATAGCTACATTACACTATGTAAAATCGCACACCTACATAATACTGAAATTAAATTACTAGCATTCCCACCGAGTAATATCACTCTTCCCATCAGCGCCACGACGTAATATTTTTTCCCATTATAACAGAGCAATTAAAATGATCAAGTAACAAAGCAATTAAAAAGAAATCAAATTTTTAAAATATCATTTAATAATTGAAACGCGATGCGATGACTTATAAAGCTTATAAATTTATCCTCCATTTAATATAATAACATTTAATATTAAAAAACGATAAAATCTGTTCGGACACAATCAAATAAAGGTCACACGAGCTGTGAGCCGATGTGTCACAATACATAGAGCAGTCACTATGGGCACATACCCACGTACGTAATTTTATGCACACTGACGTAGACATATACAGTGTGTCACATTAAAAAGGTGACACTAGATAACTTTATTTTACGTATATGATATCATCGTCATTGATGGTAATATATTATGTAGTTGACTACTGCGGGAATAAGAGAAAACTAGAGCGAAATTCAGATGGTGCTGACTTCTTTTGAAAATGAATTTTGGAAATTTAAAAAAAAAATAAAGCTCCCTTAAATTATACCATTGTGTCTGCTACTGATATATTTTGTTAAGATTGGTACGTATATAATAAATTTGTGGAGGGCAGACGTCCACATTGCTACATATTTTAAAAAAATTAATTTCGAATTATTTAAAAACAAAAATGCAGCAATGTGGATGTAAAATCGTTGTAACCTTACTATTTCTGGTACAGAACTACTGTGACCTTACTACTTTTGGTATAGAACTGCTCTAACCTTACTACTCTTAATATATAATCACTGTAACCTTACTACTAGTGGTATAGAAGCACTGTGGCCTTACTACTATTAGTAGAGAATGGCTGTAATCTTACTGCTTTTAGTATAGAACCACAATAACCTTACTACTTTTGAAACAAAACTGCTGTGACCTTACTACTTTTGGTGTAGAACTGTCGGGTCCTCAACGAGCGTCCGTAAACTACGTCGCCTAGTTGGAAGGAGGGAAGGCTTATGCAGAAAGCTACGCTGAATTATATAGACGGAGGAGAGAATCAGAATCGAGTTACATAATTTTATTTGGAACAATTAAAACAAACATGACTTTGAATATGAAAATTCAGGAATAATCATGAATTTCTTAAGACATGTATGTGATATTTTGAAATTTCGCAAAACTACCTCAAGCGAATTATATTACAATGTGGTCACACAGTTTTTACATTAAAATTTTTACAGCAAGAAAACGTGTTTTACCAGGAAATATTTTGTTAAACTATAAAAAGTATCGTCTTTCAAAGATCACATTTACGTTTTTGATTTTACAAAATCATTTAACGGTACAGGATCTAGTGATTGCATTACCCTCAAGCCGCCCTTATTTGTACATATTCAAAAATTTTCAAAATACCTACGATTTTAATACGAATTTGCATATGTTAAAACAAACATTTCAAGGACTTTATTCCAGAACGGTTCGATAAAATAATATAAATATAAACTATACAAAAGCTATGAGATATTTAGAAAATACTATTTGCAAAAAAGTGAGGGTTCCCACCTAATGTCGATAAATTCTAACAGAACATTAAACTGTCTTTCTATTTACAAAGTCGTGAAAAATTGACTTGTTTTCCTCCTTGGAGTGACACATTGTATACGCACATAAATATCAAGTAGACGAGAAAATCAACAAGCGGAATAAAAAAATAAAACGTAGGGGAGCGTGAAAGGTTATGTTATAAAAGTCATTAAACTTTATTTGTCCAGCTATAAGGGCGAGCATATTTTAATTTAAAAAAAAGGTACGCTAAGGTTTTTTTTATAGTATACCTACATTTTTTACATAAAAACAAAATTTTAAAAAATTATATTAAATGTACAACGGAACCTTTTTTTAAGCGAAGGATAGTAAACGCATGAAATAATCTCAGAAAAGAGATCAAAAACATCATAAATAGCTACAGAATGTATAGTTCGCACTAAATTCTGGAATAGTATATTGTGCAATAAGTGCGGGAAATTGTCGATTACCCACGAAAGCGAAGTGTGGGCAATCGACAATCCCGCACGAATTGCATATACTATTTTTTAGTACGAATTTGACATACTTTTTTTCTATTATTATTACTATTTTTGACATTTTTATTACTTTTTAAAATAATATATTTAAATATTCGTCTTTTTATTTATGAGTTAATTATTGTTTAAATTACTTTGCTGGTGGTTTCTATGCGTGTGGAAAGTTACTGCGCGCAAAAAAGTATGTGGGAAAAGTACAGTGGGCAATCAGCTATTTTGCGTACAGAAATGTGTGCACCAAGTTAGTACTTCTCCTGCATGAGTAATAAAAAGAACTTTTTTTATACGGCAGATCTGCTGGGCCGCATAAAAAAGTATCATTCAAAATACATAACTCAAAACGTCACGATTTCCTTAGAAACTGCTTTTCTAAACAAAATAAATGAATACTGCTTTTCTAAACAAAATGAATGAGTACTTTTCCTTATACCGTAAACACGGATTATTTGAGCCCCGATTTACAAACCATCTGATAATTTCTAAAATTGAGCGTAACTGTTATATTTATTTAGGATAGGGAATTCAGTATGTTCATCTGTATATAACTACGGTTAGTTTATTATATAATATGGATTTTTTTCGGATGGTTTTGGTTCAAATTAACCTCAAGATCACCTTGAGCCCAAATCTTTTCTAGGTAATTTTCATTTGAAAACAGTTTGAGACCATGTAGGATGTTGGTTACTAATTAAACCACATTGGACAAACATATAAGAAACTTTATTTATTCAAAAAACGCGAATAGGTACCAAAACTGAATAAAAATTTACAAACAAAAATTGTTATGGATACCGAATTATTTTTATGAGTTAGAGCGTGTCTTTGTTTAGTTCACCTAAAGAGAATAAGCCTCTTTTGACTAGAGCAGGTGGATATATTTTCTTAACTATATTTTCCCATTTACAGTACAATACGTCCTTGTTCTTGGGCCACTTCCACGCCTTTTTAATTGGCTTAGTGCAGTTTACTCTCGCACCATTTTATACCAAAATTATAATGGGCTCAAGTTACCCTGATTTGAAGGTTATGTTAACTGGTTTATCAAAACCTTAAATTAAGAAATTAAGGAAATAGCTGGCAATATGAACATGTCTGAATTTGCTTTAGTAACAAACCAAATATGAAAATTATATACTTACCTTACTTGGTAAGCTATTGCAATAGTTTTTACAGTTGAAAGTTAGCAACATAACAGAAACAGCAACTTCAAATAGAGAGTAAGCAACACTCGCCTGGCACCTAGTGTCAATTTTCAGAACTACCTAAACTTAAACACAGTGAACCCAGTGTTGATGGTTGCTATCTATCAGATAAACATGTAACTTACTTCTACTACCGACTAAAGTAAGCACAAAACAAAAAATAATAATATTAATAGATTTGAGCGTTACTTTATGGTATTCCATATTTGTAAATAATAAAAAAATACTTTACTTTGCAAAATACCACTTTTATTTTTGAAGCTATGACAATATTGTTTCGAATCGTTAGTTCATTTTCAAACAGAATAATTATTGTCATAGTTTCAAAAATAAAAGAACAAAAGAAAAGTTTCAAAAATAAAACAGAAACAATATTGTCATAGTTTCAAAAATAAAAGTGGTATTTTGCAAAGTAAAGTATTTGTTTATTATTTACAAAAAATAATACTTTTTTCATTTTGGGCTTAAGTTAAACCTTAGGGCTCAAGTAATGCGTGTTTACGGTACCTACTTTTTATGCACATTATGTACTTTGATGGACATTAAAAAAAAAAAGAAAAGAAAAAACAGAATGAAAACAACGGCGTAAAAGTAGCCTTCTTTCTGTTCGTATTATGCTCTTCTATGTAAAATATGATTATTATTGTCGAAAACACCAATTCAAGATACATAATTAATCTATATTGTTACTTAAACGTAAGCTGATTCCCTGCCTTGGAACTGTAAGATAATCATTCAGTTCCAGAACACTGTAAAATCAAAATTTTATTGTCTCGCTAAAATTTTAAACCATACACATAACAGTAAATTTTTCATAATACTTTTATCGAAAGTACTAATACTTAAATACTATTTTAGCCAGCGAAAAGTGGTACGATAGGTACTTCTATTTTAGATATTTAAGGGATTTCAAAAAAAAAACTCGGTTTGAAACTCAGTATTTCACAAATTAGATTTAAAAACGAAAAATGATGAAAGGAACAAAATCCTTTCTAACAATACTCACACGGTGTGATACATGGAAAAAAAAATTTTCCAACTATTCAATATAGCAACTCAAAAAATTAAGAAATTTTTTTTCTACCTATTAAATGAGACTAATATCTGGAAAGTGTACGTACAAGATTTCATATTCATAATTTTCTTCATGATTGTTTCCTTCGATCATACATCTGATTAATTAAGAATATTTGTTTTTAATGAAAACGGAAATTATGTATAGACTTACACAGAAATTCGAAAGGTCAATAAAATAATTGAATAATTATTATACACTTATAATTAGTTATAATAAATAGTAATAAGACGTAAGGCTAGCTTTGTGATTTTCAGTAGATATATTTTATTTTCAGGTACCTACCTGTATTAAAATAATATTATTTATATCTCAATTAACAAAAACATTATAATATATGTTTTAATGCGTTATTGAGCCCATCCTGTCTAAATTACAAGCAGAAGTCGCAAGAGTATGAAATTACATCCCTTGATGAGATTGACACGCCTGAAGCATGTCAACTGGTTCAATTTTATCACACATACATACATGTAACGCATGTAACACGCATACACATTCTCTCACCCATAATATGTGGATAATAAGTGTATTACCTATACCGAGAATTCTTCTTTTTACTGGACATTCCACAATATTTATACATTTAGGCCCGATCCACACTATAGTGCCGATATCGGTACGCTCCCGCTCCGGTCTCGCTCCGATATAATCTTGTTGTGTTCATATTACAGTGCTGATACCATACTGGTACCTATTCGTTCTCCATTCACATTATAATGCCGCTCTCAGTACACTCGCAGTTCGATACAAACATCTTTTCATAACAACTGAATGCAAGCGGAGCGGAGTGGAATCAAAAAAGTGTTTACACTATAGATACAAGTCATAACAAGTCTGATATCGCTCCGATAAAATATTACCTGAGTGGTATTGGTATTGGGGCAGTACTGGAGCGGGACTGGACCGCGACTGATATCGGAGCGGTACCGGAGCGATGATGTGAATACACTCATTTTTTCTTGTGTAAGAATATTTTATCGAATCGGGAGCGTAGCGATATCGTACCGAGAACGGAGCGTTAATGTGGATTCGGTCTTAAAGCCGGCTTAAAGCTTTGATCAGGGGCGTAGCTACCGCCGTATCAGCCGTATCAATGATACGGGGCCCCCGGGCTACAGAGGCCTCTAACGTGTGTAAGCAAAAATTAATAAAATGTTATCCACAATGTCACTTAGTCTCGTGCTTCCCGGGAAAAAAACATAAAAAAACTGTCATACGTGCCTATAATAGTTGGCAACATGGGCAAATTTAATGTTTTCTTTATATATCTTGAAAGTAGACTATATGCCTGACAAGAAAATATGTATATAAAAGAAAAAAAAACTACAATTGGTATTACCTGTGGGACGCCAAACTTTGGTCTAACTGTGATTTTCCTTCAAAATAACACTTTTTCAATAACATTTCAAATTTTTTTTATATAGAGCGCATGGAGGAAGCAGTTTCTCTTTTATGTTATTTTAATGTTCTTATGTTACTGTACAATTTATTTAAAAATTACGCTGCTTCCACTTTGCGCTCATAGGTAAACACAAACAAAATGATCTTACAATTAAAAAATTGGTCATTATATAAATGCATAAAATAAATTTATTGAAGTGCCACCACGGCACAAACTTGTTGGAACATATCACTTTGTCGTTTTGACGGCGTATAGGAGTGACAAAAATGGAAATTTCCCACTTTTACATAGATGACCAAGGTCTTGATAAAATATTTTTACATAAAGAATCGAGTGATATTTTAAGAATAAAAATTCAGTCTAGGCACACAGCTTCCCAAATATACTCCCTTTGGATAGAGTAGAATCCCACCACTGTACTAACCTGGTACTGTCAGTGCAAAGTAGGGGCAAGACTTGTTGATTGTTGCGCTCATATTGCCTCCGTAATCTGGTACTAAAGTTACAACAGATATCATTATATCAAGATCATACTATTCGAAGAGTTGCGGGCGACATCAAAAAAATTTTAATGGATGCAAATGTTGAAGGATATTGGAGTGACGAGAATGAAGACTAGATAAGGAATGTAAAGTTTAAAAATGTTGAAACTTTTAAAATTATTCAGATGAAGTTGATTAATTTGATAGTTTTGCTTTTTCATAAAACCTTCCTATAATAATGAGATCAACTGAAAAATAAATGATAAATAAGAATATTCCGGCATAATATGTATTCCATCTTACTATTTACCTTCATGTAAACCTAATGCACATATAAGAATTCATGGAGGGGATGGGGCGAAAATAAGGCCTTATCGATACCCATCGTTTGACTTTATATATTTTATTAGAACCTAATTATATTTTTATGATGTAATATTTTAACATGAAAACAAGAATAAAATGAAAAAATAGATAGTTATGGGTCATACACAATCAATGAAATAAGGAATAAGAAATAAGAAATAAGATAATAAGGAATAAGAAGTATGCCATCTAGTGACGTTGAGTGGAACTTTAACGTAACTGCTCATAGATATAAATATATAGGTACTTTTGTACGTCAAAATTCGTGATTTTTTTCACTTTAATGACAAAAAAAGTCATCACGAACGTTATTTTTTCATGAATTTTGATGTACAAAAATACCTAAATACATATACCTATTGGCAGTTACGTTAAAGTTCCATTCAACGTCACTAGATGGCATACTTCTTCTCTTTATTTCTTATTTCTTATTCCTTATTTCATTGATTGTGCATTAAGCCTTTAAGGCTTAATGCACAATCAATGAAATAAGGAATAAGAAATAAGAAATAAGGAAAAGAAGTATGCCATCTAGTGACGTTGAATGGAACTTTAATGAAATAAGAAATAAGGAATAAGAAATAAGAAATAAGAAATAAGGAGTATGCCATCTAGTGACGTTGAATGAAACTTTAACTTAACTGCTCATAGGTATATGTATTTAGGTATTTTTGTACATCAAAATTCATGAAAAAGTAACGTTCGTGATAACTTTTTTGTCACTAAGTGAAAAAAATCACGAATTTTGACGTAAAGAAATACCTAAATATTTATATCTATGAGCAGTTACGTTAAAGTTCCATTCAACGTCACTAGATGGCATACTCCTTATTTCTTATTCCTTATTTCATATTTCATTAAAATTCCATTCAACGTCACTAGATGGCATACTTCTTATTCCTTATTTCTTATTTCATTGATTGTGTATGAGGCCTTACTGTAAATTTTGTAAGTAATATTTTTAATAAATAAATATATTTTAAACTTAAATGTATTCGTTGTTAATAATAAAAACCTTCAAATAAAATTAAAAACTCATCGAGTAAAAGTAAATTTCGCTACGAAAAGAAAACGTCGAAAATAGAAGAAAGAACATCAGCCAAGAAGAATATAAACGCCGAAAACTAATCGTCGAAGAGAAACAAATTATCAAAGAAAATCGTAAGTCTATGGATCGTCGCCCCGAAACTGCTACAACCAGAATTCAGAGGAATTCTCCTACTACTGAAGAGGTCCACCGTAATCCAGGCTGTTCCAGCGAAAGGGTTCGACTCTTCAAGTGGGATCAACTACGGGAGTCCAACGGGAATTTACCGAGAGGCATCTTCCACTACGTTGCGGCTTCTAAAGGGTGTCTTACGCTCCAGGCGCTCCAACGGTTTTGATATTGTACCGTGCCCAAACAAGATTCTGGCACAGCTGATTTTCAATCATTCAGCAGAAAACGAGTTGCGATACTTATTCGTTTTATGCAAACGTCAATACACTACTGTAAAATAGGAGGTATTGCATTCCACATACGGCGGAAACTGTTGCTAGAAATGATTGAAAAATAAGTGAAAAGTTACTTTCACTATGGTGGAGCTTCTATTTTGTTGCAGCATCCTGCAGGTACAGACCTCAATTAACATACAGTAAAAAAAATTTTTTTCTTAATTTCTTGAGGTATTTTCCCGCAGTGGAAAATGGAGATTTTTTATTTTTAAGCCCCTCTTGCCAAAGGCGCCATATGATGATTTCTGGGGAGGGGGCTAGAATTGGAAATAAGGAGTATTTTTAATATTTTGGACAAATAACGATTTGTAAGTAGCTATAAAAGTTCCAATTTCGACCATATTGTAAAACTTTTGACTATTTTGACTAAAAAAAAACACTTGACTACCACTACACTTATATATTTTAACGTTTCCCTAACAGCTACGGGAGCCGCCGAGTATGGGCGCCCTTGTCTCTTGCAAAATATTAAGGTACAAAATGGCGTTTTATTTCCTCCAGTGTAACTTTTCAGCAGTGAACTCAAAAAACTTGCAAAAATATAGATATTAACATAAATGCTATTATCTTTATTTACCAAGATAAGATAGGAAGACTCGGATAAATTCGGCAGTCAAATAAATAAAAATGAGGTGAGAAAGTTGTCAGCAGTAGACTTTTTTTGCTCGTCACTTGTAATCTTGGGTTTTTGAGAAATTTTGTTTGTCCCCACAGCGCGTCATTTCTCTCTACGGCCCAAAAATTCAAAAATGTCGTGACTTCCTGATATATTTAATCATCCCACTCTAGCAACCTTACATTATATTAATACTTGTGTTGTATTTCTGTATATTAAACCGAAAAAAGAATGTACGGTACCTGGATAATTCTATTAGTTTATATACCTACATATTACGACCAATATTCATTCGCATCTGGAAAATTAAATTAGTCTAGACCTTTAATTATCAGTTTTAGCAGCCAATTATTTTAACGATGATATCAAAATTAACTTTATACAATAAATCTATTTTAATACAACGCTCATTTCAACACTACATAAATAATTAAGAATTAATAAACTAAAACAGTAAATATTTTTTTATTTTTATGTGACTTAGAGTCGAAGCTATCGATTAACCTAAGCAAGCCAAAATTACGCGCGCGCGCCTCACAATTTACCAGATAAAACACGTACGTATACATCTAATTGGTGTGAGATTGAAATACAAATTATACAAATTATGTGAGAGTCACTATATTTTTATACCAGTTAGACGTATACATGCACGTTTGTGTCTAATAGCCAGAACAACCGTAGATGCCGACCGCGATCAGTGATCACATAAAAACAAGTACTGACCAGTAACAAACACACTCTCTATGTGATGATTTTTGTGAACATTTATAGACGGATAACACATAAAAATATAATTTTATAGTGTTTTGTAATTGTATTTCAATGTGTCAATGTAATAATTTATTATAAAGTATTTAACTGTTTGAATTTTTTTTTTTAATATTTTTTTATTATTGATATTAACATTTTCTGTTATTATTTTTTTATTAAAAATATATAATTATGTATGTTTACACATGCTGAATTATTTCAGGAATTTATTTATATATTTTTTTTTATTTATTAAATTCTTTAAAAATATTGCCAGTCCCTTGGGGAAGTTTACTACGTAGATGCGCCAACCGTATAGTGTTAAGCAGCGGCGGCTTAAGACTAAAATTAAAAGTGGGCAAGGTAACTTTTGCGAGGCCCCCTTTCTAGATTTTCCTAAAATTTTATTCCGAGAGTTTAGCCAGGCCCGCTTCTCTGATTTTTCAAAAATTTCTTCTATTAAATATAAGTGACGAAGAAAAAAAGAAAAACACCTTTTATCATTCACTTTTATCCAGTTTTCTAGTTCTTGGCGCAGTGCAAAGCCCCCAAAAGGCGCGAGGCTAAGAGCGATGGCACATTTTGCACACCCTTTGCGCCATCTCTATTCTTAGGCCCATTTCACACCAAACAAGTCGCGTCCAGTCAAGTCACGTCAAATCTGACGCATCTTGACTCAATATACACCGATTCAATGCAATTACACCATAAACTGTATTTTTGCTTTCAAATATAATCAGTCGCGTGCAGTCAGGTCAAGTCAAGTCACCGTCAGTCCAGTCAACGACTCAACAAGTTGAATTTTCCATCTATGGAGATTAGACAAGGAGACGAAACTCAATGTATCCAAAAAAGTGTCCAAATCAAAGATGGCACTCGTGTTCGACGGATACGAAAGCGATACAGTATTATTATTCTCAAATGGAACACACTCAAATGAAAACGCGGGCTTCTATATTATCTTTGTTAGCTTTTGAATAGAATCTTCTGGAATCTTTTTCAATGTTCAACTCAGTTATAAAGTGGGTTTTAAAATAAACTTAACAATTATTTTTATTTTGAGTCGCATAATTTACATTGTATATTATATAATTCGCTGACGTCACTATGTAAAATCGGAGTCAGTACCATTGGATATCCGCCGTATAAAATAATTTAAACTATAAGAGTTTATTTCATACATATGTAATTTCTATGTATTTCCTTATTATTAAATATCATCAACCGACATTGGTGATTCTCAAATGAAAACACTCACTTCCCCAGTCCCGACGTGTTTCCATTTGAAAATAAGTACTGTCGTTACATTCTGTTTTATCCGTTTTATGTTACTATATTCACTATATTCACATCAGTATTCGAGCATTATTAACGCCGCGAGTGGTAAAAAAAGAAAGCCTTATATTTACGATTTTCCTGACCAATTTTGTCAATTCCTCTCATATAAGTAAGATCTCCATCTTATTATACTCCATAGTCATCTGTCCATTGTACATGCATATTAAGAGATACATATTATATGTGTGTTGTGGTACTTATGTGTTGTGTATAAATCAAATCATAGAGCATATTTCTTATGTCATTTCTGGTATAATATATTGGCGACGCAAAGATTACGCGAGCGCTCCTGGTTTTTTTTTGTATCAAGTAAAAATTTTTGTATACGTTTAATTGTCGATAGAAAAATGTACTATACAAATTATGCGCGGATTACTAAATTTATATCACCTATTAATCGTATACGTATATTTTTACTTGATGCTAGTTCTAATTGTACCACCAGAGGCGCGAGTGAGAATCATTGGGTCGCCAATTATGTATACATATGTAGTATATATTATTTTTTCAAATAATACATTATTCAAACGTTAAATCGTTAAATCATTGTCAAGCATGGACTTAGAACAATTAATATTACTTATTAGAAATTATCCAGAAATTTATGATCTTAACTTCCGCATTATTATAATTGCATTAAATAACAACATCCATTTCCAAATATCAAGTAATAACTAATTTAAACTGACTGATTTGACTTGACTTGGTCTATCTGAAAGCACCTGACTGTCTTGACTTGACGCATCTGGATTTGACGTGACTTGACTGGTTTGGTCTGAAATGAGCCTTAAGGGACAAATAATAAATTATTTTTATATACTTTTTAGTGTAGCATATATAAAAAATCTTAATGATTTTCAATATACAAATTACAACTTGTTTAAAAATGAAAAAATAACGTAGAATCAAATCTAATAAAAATCAGGCATTACCTAGAGCAGGAAAAATTAAGCAAAATTAATTAGAGATTGACACTAGAAAATAATTATATATAAAACTTAGCTCTTCAACTTTTATTTTAATTTTAATTATAAAAATAAATTATAAAATTAGGTAGGTATAGAAAAAGAAATCACATAATTCGAATAACTAAAATTAACTGCTATCACCACTTTCTGATAAATTTGAATCGGCACTGTCGTCTGATTCACTGCCGCTGTCAGTATTTTCTGATGAAGCACTACTTTCATTTTCATTCGATGATTCCTCCACTTGTTTAATCGCTTGTTTCTTTTTTCGTTTTAATATTTCCTTAAATTCACGTACAGTAATTTTTCGTGGTACCATTTCACGTAAGAAATCTAACCTATCATCAGATTGTACAACTTCAGCCACACTTTTATATTCTAATTTCTTTTTATCGTTTGATACTTTGTACGCTTCTGTCGTTAAAAATCCAATAAACAGTTCCTACGAAAAAAGAAATTTATTTTTTAAAATAATTTTAACATATTGTAACATAACCTACGGTGGCCCGGCCTACAAGGGCAGCTGACCCGGGACTAATATTTTCCACTTCTGGCGAACTTTTCATAATTGTTTTTATTCGGGAAATTGGTAGACTTGAAGACATTTTCTTTTTATGTCAACTTAAAACTTCAATTAATTATATAAATAAAATAAAATATAAACTTTAGTTGACGTTTTAAAAAATTTTAAATTTGAAGTTTAACATTGAACACTGATTCGCATGCGCTCTATGTGTACAATGAGTTTAAATAATAGTGCTCGTTCTGTTTAGAATACCTTTATGCCAGTAATTAATCATTACAAAAAGTTGATACTATATTGTTTAAAGTAAGTCTTTTTTGTAATGTCTGGTAAACAGTGAAGTTAATTTGCAATTTTCCTAAACATTTGTTAAAATGCTTATTATATTTTATGCATTTTATGTATGTAAAATTTTTGTTGGAAAATTATATTAGTAATTTTATGGTTAAAAAATAAAATAAATTTTCATGCTAATCACAATTATCTATGAGATATCAAACAAGTGCTTATGTCAGTATAACAGTTTTAATACCAAATATAAAGCTAATGTACAAAAATAGATAAAGAAATGTTTTATTTTCGCGTCTATTTAATATTATGTACCTTACATATTTATTTTATAGTTTCAAGTAAGTTTATCAAATATTCAAAATTGTTTAGTAGTCCTCTGCTTAGATATTTTCATTAAGATAATTTTCTGAATACGCTTTTTTGCAGTCAATGGAGGGATGACCAAAGATAAAATGTATGAGAAAATTGATGGTATGGCTGCATGTTTCCGAAGACTTAACGGTACCCATCAAATTGGTTGCACCTGTAAGTTCGAGCTTTGATAAAGTAGTTTTTAACTATGATTCAAGTATGTTTCACTAGCTTACTTATTTCAAAATTGCTCAATTTGTTACAGTCTTCAGACAACTTGAAACATTTTGACAATTTTTTTGCTGATAATTGTAATTTTCAAAAGTACAAATTATATACATACAAATAAAGTAAAATTTTGAACTTATAAATATGTAATTATTAACATTTTAGTAATTGGAAGGACAAGTGAAAAATTGTATTTAGTGACATCTTTTTTAAAGAGTCATTTTTACAAATATTGAATACCATAAAAATAACGCTCAAATCAATTAAAGTATGCTAGCGTGTCTATTAGCGACACAAAAATTACGCGAGCGCTTCTGGTTTTCTAATTAGAAGCTATTTCAAGTAAAAAATTTTGTATACGTTTAATTGTGATAGAAATATGTGTACAAATTATGAGCGGATTACTAGATTTTATATCACCAGTTAAACGTATACGTATATTTTTACCTGATACTAGTTCTAATTTTACCACCAGAGGCACGAGTGAGAATCTTTGTGTCACCAATACATACCAGTTTTCCTGGATTTATCGTGGTATCCCGAAATCTCAATGTATTGTATATTAAATCGCTTTAAGGCAACTTTTCAAAGTGAAATTAATTAATTTTGCTTACGAGACTACTAAAGTAGCAAAAGCATTGTGATCACTTTTGAAAAATAAAAAAATTTTTCCCTCCAAAATAAATTTCTTTACACACATTTTACGTTTTCAGAGCTTCCTGGACAATTTTGGTTTGGTGTCTGTCCGTCCGTTCGTCTGTCTGTCGCCAGTTTGCACCAAGTGGCATAATTTCTGAACTATTCGACTGTTTTTAATGAAATTTTCAGAAATTATGTAGTTTGGTTCCTAGATGGTCCCCTATGTATTTAATCGAAATCGGAGTAACGGTAGCTACGCCGCTACCATGTCATTCCATTAATATACTAAATTGCACCAAGTGGCATAACTTCTGAACTATTCAATTATTTTTTATGAAATTATCAGAAATTATGCGGTCTGGTTCCTAGATGGTCCCCTACAAATTTCATTGCATTCGGAGTAATAGTATCCACGGCGCTACCATAATATCTCATTAAATGTCAATATCTTATTTACTGCTAGTCTCACTTCACTCAAATTTTCAAAATATTTTGGGGGTTAGTTTCTAAAATACTTTTGCTATTATTTTATAATTTAGCCTTTAAGTATTTTGAGTTACAACATTTTTTTTATGAACTTTAAGGCGAAGATATAATTTCACGGTATAGATACATATTTGGTGGAATACTGTTTTAAAGTCTTTTACGATTACGAGGAAGCTATGTGCCACACCCCATCGGCAGCGTATTTTTTTAAAATTTCCTAACATAAAAAAGTTATCCGAAAACAAAAATAAAATTTTTTTGAATATTTATAAGTTTTAGGTGCAAAATATTTCGCGAATGGAAAATGTTATCGACTTTGTTGGGGTACTAATCGAAGAATACTAATGTCAATAAGATCTGAAAGAAATTTTATCAAATTCGGTTCAGCGTTTTCTTTTCTTATTTTGTTTAAAGTTTAAAAATTTATCCACTGGTCTATACTTCGGTATTTCTTTTTCCCAATTAATCTTTTATATTTGTCTCAAAAATTACAGCTATTGAAATATACTTAAGTCTCTCCAATTTACAAATTTATAATATTTCAAAATTTTTAGCTCAACGACAGGGATCAACCGGTGTCGTACATGTTGTGAATGTAGAGGAAGATATCGATTATATTTTGAAAAATGGAACAGCTGGTCCTTACATTCCATTAATCCCTCCAGCGTTATTTACTCCAAATATATTGTTGAAATTGAAAAGTTACTATCCGGAACTAATCTCAGGAGTTGTTTTACGAAATGATTCTGATATACCCACGGAATTCTCCCATGATTTACAATGTCCAAATGAAAATTTTCAAGTACCCGGTACTTGTAACGTTACCAGTGGCGGTTGGAATCCGCACGGAACTGGGTTATTGTTTGAAGATTTCCCATTTCCCATTTTCATTATCACAAATGATACGGATGTTAAAAAAATTGTCGACTGTTTCGACAAATTCAACAAACGAGATTTAATGAATCAACGATTTCGTTCGTTGTGTGCTCTTGAATTGCGAGCATTCATGTTTGCGACCACCGACACTGAAACTTGTATACGAAGGACAAATTTAGTTGTGAATTTTAAACCGGTGAAATTCTGTGACCCATTGGGTGACAGAAATGTGTGGGGAACGTTATTTCCGCGTGGAAATTATAGGTAAATTTGTTGTTGATAAATCATTTTAATGAGCCATTTTCTCAAAATATCTACATCTCTATGATTGAAATTTTAATTTAAAAATTGCTATATAACCACATGAGAAAATTGTTTAACACCAGGGCGGCGACTCGTGTTATTCGGAACTACATCTCTATAGTTGGAATATTAATTTCTAAATAATAAACAATATTCCTAGGTAACCAAATTGGAAAATTTCGTTGCTAAAGTGGAATTAACAGAAGGTGATTTTTGGTTAGTTAAATTAATATTTCGATTATAGACATGTATTCCCAAATACCTGTGTCGCCGCCCTGGTGACAGATTGCTACATATTTGAGAAAATGGTCCATTAAGGTACTTGCAGATAATAACACCCACTTAATGAAGAAGTAGTTCAAAAATGGTAGATTTTTGTCCAATGGACGAGAACTAAAACAATGGTTGTTTTTTGATGTGTAAAATTCAAAAGATAAATATTTTTAACCACTAGGGTAATGAAAACATACCATAGTTTTTTCTACCACCAGGGTAGCGCCACTTATGATTGAGGTGACATCTCATGGCGCTAGGAAGTTAAGATTTTAATAGTTAAAAATTAATCGATTATAAGAGCGTAAATAGAAAGTAATTGTCTGATTTATCGCATTATTTTATTATTATATCTATTAAAAATAGATAACTGAAATGACAAACGTAACTTAACCTAACCTAACTGCTCATTTTAATCAATCCGTTTTATTGACAACTTGAAGGTCATAACCTACAACGACAAAACGCCCAACTGCTACACTATTATGGCGGTAATACACTTTGTATGGAATTTTCAACATCCTACGACGTGATGTGTGAGTTACTAAGGTTTCAATTGACGTCTTATGACGTCAGTGATCGTTAAGGTGTCAGTAAATTTATTTTTTAAGTTATTTTAAATATTTAGTGAAAATGACGTTAGGATCTACCATATTTGATGAGTGACAGGTTGGACATCGTTTATCTAGACCAGCGCTTCTGAATCAAACCAAAGCAAACAAATAAATAATTAAATCATTTATTTTTTGTTAAACAATACATTTGAATTTAATTTCTAGGACCCCAGCATTCTGCTTCGTGACCTCATTTAGGTTTTTGAGCCATAGTTTAAGAAGAGCTGGTCTAGGTTCTAGATGCTTATCTTTAATCTTCTGAATATTCCTTTGTAGTTATAATTTTTTGAGAGCATAATTTTTTTTTAATTCTGTGCACCAAAAATGATAAGAAACCCACTCTTTTACTTGCCAACCATTTTTGGATATATTTTGTATACTTACCGGGCGTTATTTGCCCGTAGATACCTGTTAACTCTTTCAGTACCACATTACGAAAACGATATTTGAAAAATAATTTTTCGATTTTTTCCACATGTATTGTCTATTTTTAACACAAAAATGGTACTTTTATTAATTTACTATTTAATAATTCATGAGAAATTGTTGTTCAGGTACATAAAACATTGTGCCTTTACGATCTAACCATTCAGCTGAAACAGCTTGTTTTTAGATATTTGAGAGACACCTTTCACCATCTACCGGTAAAATATGAAACTAACATCTATGTTGTTATCAAAATCTCTGGGTTAAGGGGGAAAAGTCGATTTTGTATTTTCTATATATTGTGGAAGTTGTTTAGGAATAGGGCTTGAAATACCGGTGTCTTTTTATAATACCGGTATTTATTCGGTATTAAAATTTAAAATACCGGAATTCCGGTATTTCGGTATTTTTTCGGTATTGAATGAAAATGGTATAGAAAAAAAGAAAAATATTAGAAAACACTCTTAATGAAAATCGTTTTTGTATAAATAGGCAATATGTTTTACTGAAAATGATTGATAACAGTAATAATAACATCATTTTTAGATTTTAAAAATCTAACTAAAACTAAATACAAAATTTAAAATAGTAAAACAAAGTAAATGGAATAACAACAAAAAATAATAAAATATAAATTTTCTTCGATTCTACTGCACATTTAATTTAAAGAGATACAAACGAACTGCAAGGGCGAAAAATCACAGCTTAAATAGTTCAAAGACGTGGTGGCAATTCTAAAATAATTTTTAAAAAAATACATGGACATCAATTTTTAAATTTCACCCTTTTATCTACACAGAGCAAAGAATTTTTTAAATACCATTAGAATTGACAATAGTATTCAACAATAGTAAAATTTTTTACCCAAACAGGTAATTTTGTATTTTTTTCGATAGAAAAATACTTAAAATATGTATTCCAAAATTGTAAAAACTATGTATAAAAACATATGAATGAATATTATGGTCAACTGGACATCTGGAAAACATTAAACAAAATTGAAGATATTGTAATAATTTATGATCCATGCTTATACTGCTATATACAAAATACTCTATAACCATTCAGTACCAATAGTAAATCTAACGTAAAAATATTTAAAATATGTAATTATATAAAGTATCTGATTTTGCTAATACCGAAACCGAAATAACGGTATTTGAAATTTTGATACCGGTTTTAAAAAACGTATAAAAATGTTCGGTATTCCGGTTTTTCGGTAGTACCGAAATACCGGTATCCATGTTCTATTTATGAATAACGCACCGTACCGAAAGGGTTAAGTGGGCGTTATCACCCACAAGTAATTTATTTTATATTTTAGTTATCAAGATGAAAACAATAATACTGTTGAAGTGATCGATACAAAAAGTTCGAAGTTAATTGTTGTGGCTACCCGTTTAGATGACACATCGATGTTCGACAGTTTAACTCCTGGAGCAGTTAGTCCTGTTTCAGGTTTAGTTACACTATTATCGACAGCGTATATTCTAAAACAAATGATAAATACAACCAATATTAACGTAAATGGTAAGTGAAGTTTACATAACTATTGGCGACGCAAAAATTGCCCACTCACGCACCTCTGGTGGTAAAATTAGAACTAGTATCAAGTAATGATATACATATTCGTGCAATTGTACAGAAATATGTAAAATATAAATTTTATATGCTGATTACTAGATTTTGTATCAGCTATTAAACGAATACATATATTGCTTCCGAGACTGCTAAAGTAGCGGAAGCATTGTGATCACTTTTGAAAAATAAAAAATTTTTTCCCTCCAAATTAAAATTTTTTACGCACATTTTACCTTTTAGAGCTTCCTGAACAATTTTAGTTTGGTGTATGTCCATCCGTTCGTCTGTCTGTCCGTTTGTGTGTCGCCAGTTTGCACCAAGTGGCATAACTTCTGAACTGTTCGATTGTTTTAATGAAATTTTCAGAAATTATGCAGTTTGGTTCTTAGATGGTCTCCTATGAATTTAATCGAAATCGGAGTAACGGTAACTACGCCGCTACCATGTCATTCCATTAATATACTAAATTGCACCAAGTGATATAACTTCTGAACTATTCAATTCTTTTTTATGAAATTTTCAGAAATTATGCGGTCTGGTTCCTAGATGGTCCCCTACAAATTTCATTGCATTCGAAGTAATAGTATCCACGGCGCTACCATGAAATCCCATTAAATATCAATATCTTATTTACCGCTAGTCCCACTTCGCTCAATTTTTTATGAATCGTTTTGTTTATTTATTTTTATTAATTTATGTACCTATATTAATTTATACAAAGATATATTGGGCATTAAATTACCAAGGTGCTTTTACGAGTACGAGAAAGCTGTGTGCCACACCCTATTGGCAGCGTATTTTTACTTGATATTAGTTCTAATTTTACCACCAGAGGCGCGAGTGAGAATCTTTGCGTCGCCAATACAAACATATTCGAATATAATTTTTAATATTTTTGTAGAAAATGTTTTATTTATTCTGTTTAATGGTGAATCGTACGATTATATTGGATCGCAGAGAATCGTATACGATATGGGTCGAAATTTATTTCCAATGAAATATGATGAGTCGATCAAGTACAATGTTCCTAATATAACTGTAGATGATATTAGTTTATTTATTGAGATAAGTCAGTTGGGTGATATGGAAAATTTAAATATCTTTTATATGCCGTATGAAGATTTACAAACACAGAATAAAGTAAGAGAAATATTTTGAAACTGAACTACAAAAAATATTCTGCATACATTTTCAGAAAAATAATTTTCACTACATTTAGTTAAAGTTGAACATTTAATAATTGACTTGATGGAGTTGATGACTCCATCTGGAGATGATAGAGGCTTTGCCCCTTGCACCATACCGGGGGCTTCGCCTTGTGTACCTAAGGGTGGGGGCTCCACCCTTATCAAACAAATGATAACATCATTTGTTCTCAAGATATGCGAGACAAAATATAGACCAAGAGCCAATGGTATGAAAATCCCCGTCATCGAACACCCTCATAATTTAAGTGAAATTAGAAAGTAATTATACCCAAAAATATAAAAAAGTCGGTCGCCCGTAATTAATCCTGGACAAATTGCCGTAATTAAACGAATAATCGAAAATACATTTTTTGACGTTTTAAATTGTCAAATAATTTCAAAAAATTAATAATCAACAATCTTTTTTCGTAGTTACAAAAAAGTAAACAGTTTTTTCCTAGTTATAAAATAATACAGTTCAAGACCCCACGACTCTTTGTCTATTTGTATTTTGTACAAATATATGAAAAAAAGACGTTACTTCCGTCATAAAACATCCTATTAAAATTTATAAGGAACACAAATAAATATATGTATAATTTCACAATATATAGGCTGCCGTATCTTGTATTAAATACTTCGGTATGGCGGTATTGGTGGTATGTCACAAATGGTATTGGCGATATCTCCGTCATAAAACATCACAATGAAATTTATGTGGAATATACGAGTAGATGAAAGGGTATAGTTTCGCAATATATAGGTCGCCCTTACCGAATCTTGTATTAAATGATGCGGCGACCTACTTCAAAGTATCGTATTGGCAGTAAATCGCCCCGTCATAAAACATCCGAATGAAATTTATGTGGAATATAGATAAAAGTGTCTAGTTTCATAATATACAGGTCCCCCTTATCGGGTCCTGTATTAAATACTCGGGCGACCTTCTTCAAAGTATCGTATTAGCGGGAAATCGCCCCGTCATAAAACATCCGAATGAAATTTATGTGGAATATAGATAAAAGTGTCTAGTTTCATAATATACAGGTCGCCCTTATTGGATCCTGTATTCAATACTCGGGCGACCTACTTCAAAGTGTCGTATTAGCGGTAAATCGCCACGTCATAAAACATCTGAATGAAATTTATGTGGAATATAGATAAAAGTGTCTAGTTTCATAATATATAGGTCGCCCTTATCGGGTCCTGTATTAAATACTCGGGCGACCTACTTTAAAGTATCGTACTGGTGACCTGTATATTGTGAAACTACATATATACTTTTATCTATATTCCACACAAATTTCATTCGCATATTTTATTATGGTAATACCGCTAATACCATTTGCGATATACCGCCATAAAGAAGGAACGTTCCTTTTTCGTATATTTGTACAAAATACGTATAGACAAAGAGTTGTGGGGTCTTGAACTGTATTATTTTGTAGCTAGGAAAAAACTGTTTACTTTTTTTGTAACTATGAAAAAAATTATTGATTATTGGCGACGCAAAGATTACACGAGCGCTCCTGGTTTTTTAAATTAGAAGCTGTATCAAGTAAAAAATTTTGTATACGTTTAATTTTCGATAGAAAAATGTACTATACAAATTATGCGCGGATTACTAGATTTTATATCGCCCATTAATCGTATACGTATATTTTTACTTGATGCTAGTTCTAATTTTACCACCAGAGGCGCGAGTGAGAATCTTTGCGTCGCCAATTAATTTTTTCAAATTATTTGACAATTTAAAACGTCAAAAAATGTATTTTCGATTATTCGCTTAATTACGGCAATTTGTCCAGGATTAATTACGGGCGACCAACTTTTTTATATTTTTGGGTATATTTACTTTCTAAATTCACTTAAATTATGAGGGTGTTCGATGACGGGGATTTTCATACCATACGGGCTCTTGGTCTAATATATTTCAAAAACAGTTTCTTATTTCGTTTTTTTTTTCTTTTCTTTTTTTTTTTTTTAAATTTTATAATAATATACTGGCGTTTTTAACATCAAGGAAGGTTCTTAGGCCATTGTATAATAATGTTACGGTAAAAATCCATATAATCTATATTATCTTAATAAAGTTAATTCTGTTTTTTTACCACAAAAAACAAACCACTAATCCGAATTTGCTGGAAACTTTATCTGGTCTTCATTTTTTGATTACGCATCTAATGAAATTAGTCCGGAGTTGATATCATCATTTGTTCTCGAGATATGCGAGACGAAAAAAAATTCACGAACGAACGAACGAACAAACTAACGAACGCACACACAGGCATCACGCTAAAAACGATGGATTCGGATTCTAGTGACCTTGAAACGTGGAGATATGTCAAAATTAGCGATTCGTAAAATCGGACCCATTACAATAACTTCCTATGGGAAGTTAAAAAAAATGTTATTGAGTCTTTAAGGACTGATCACTGAAAGGACCCTCCTTTTAGTTTGATTGGGAAGTAGATCTGGACGCGAGCCCTTGCTAAACCTCGACTATAAATCATCGACTTATGAAGGTTTGGGTGATAAAATAAGATCCACGTTCACAGGTTAAATAGTGAGAAATGTGCTGAAATCTTATTTTGTGGTTTAGTTTGGAACTTCATGGAAATATATTTGATTACTCAAGATTTGTAAATGATCTACTTTTAATGACCACCCCTCCTAAACTTGAATTTACGAAAATGAGCAAAACCGGGTCAGTTGTTGTTTTTGACGTAGATTTCATTTTTGATATCGAAATTTTAATAGCATTTTTTATTTTCATAAAATTAATGAATTATTTGATTATTTTTTCCAAAAATAATTTTAGCAGCATCAAATTTACTCCAAATTTTGAAGGATAAAAACAGTCTGTAGATCTATGAGTTCGCAGATAAAAAAAAAATAAGTCTCTCAAATTGTGATAATGAATAACATACCCAAGATTGAATAAAATTTGAGGGGACAAGAAAAATTTTCCTTGTTAAAAAAAGAAAATTTAATCATTCTATTGATTCAACAAAAATTCATTCCTGTAATTATATTGCACCAAAGTTTGTAATCATTTTGTTTCGTTTATATATACTTATATTAAGGGGAGGGCACTTTTATCGGATAAAAACACAAATTAGCTAAATTTTTTTGACGTAGATTGAATTTCTGTAAACAAAATTTTGTATTTTTTTTTACTACTTTTTTGTAAAAATTAGCCGCATATACCTGTATTGATGCAATTTAAAGGAAATTATACATATCAACAGAATTTTAAATTTTACTCTGTTTCTTATTGTTTTTGAAAAAATTAATTTTTAACTCAAATTTTACCCCTTAAGACAGTATGACTGCACATAGAAAAACAATATGCATTCTTAATTTTTTGATGCTCTAAAACATATTTAACTCCTTTAGCGGCTCATGTAAAACGAACCAAATAAAATGATCTTTGAAAATACTTAATTTAATTGCATAATTTTATGGCCTACCTATTAGATAATTTTTGCTTTAGTAACGCTTTTACGATGGCAGATGGCAGCATCTTACAATTACCAACACGAGGCGAGTTCAAGTCGGGAGAGTCATTCAACTTGTATAATTCATATGACGAGCTGTGCTCGGGATAGCTGCTAAAGGGGTTAAGAGTCAATAAAATCGGTGAAATATATGTACCTCCGTGACACTCCTAAAAAAAAAAAATATTGGTAGCTCTAATCATGATAAAAAATTCAGAAACATCGAGCAGAGTTTGAGCAGATTTATTCAGAATAGATTCTTTATAATTTGTATCTATTTCGAAAAATAGCTTAGATGACAGTTTAACAAAACAAAAATTATACTGACTGCTAATATTTCAGTCAAATCCATCGAAAATTATTTTTCCTAAAATATATGCAGCATCCTTGAATAAAATTTAACAAATGCTAAAATTTTAATTATTTTAGATTCAAGATTTTTTAACACGTTTAAAAAATAATACGAATTTACCAAACACGAAAATGTCAAATACAAATGGCACAATACCTCCTAGTTCATTACAAACGTTTTTACTACAAAAACCTAGTGTACCAGGGGTTGTATTGGCGGATCATGCCACACAATTTTATAATAAATACTATCATTCAATATATGATACAGCGGCGAATTTAAAATATCATTATTTCAATGTTTCGTTTGACAATTCAACGGCAATTCCGGCAAATACAATTCAACATTATTTAGCGGAAATTTCAAATGGTTTAGCAAAAACGTTATTTGAAATGTTGACCAATGAGAGTTTTAATGAGAAAAATTATGATACTAGTCCATTGGTGAGTGCATTTGAGCATTTTTGAGTATATTTTTTGTGAATTTTTTTTTTTTTTTATAAATATTCAAAAGAAATTTGTGTTTTAGATTGATGAACTTTTGTATTGTTATTTGTCTTCACCTAATTGTCGAATATTTAGAGCTGCAACATTCCATGAGGTACGTAATATTTGGTTATTTTTTAAAAGCTTTTATTTAACTTGCTATGTTAGTATGTTGGTTTAGATCAAATCTTGGAATCAAAATTTAGACAGGTTCTAATTGAGCTAGAGGTTTCAAATTTTGCATACGTGTATAATCTTGGTGACAATGCAATAATGTATAATTAGTTTTGTCCTAAATTGCCCCAAACCAAAATTGTTGATTTATTTGACATTTCGAATTGTCAAATATTGTCCACTGATTTTACATTGCAATTTTTTTTCCATAGTTACGTTTGATTAGGGTAAATTAACCGATTAATACATAGGTAAAAAAATTACTTCTTCATTTTTTTAAAATTAATTGTAATCTGACTAAAAAGTAGAAAATAAATTAAAGTAAAAAAAATGTTTTTTATGAAAAAGCTTTTATTTAAAAATGGGCTAAAAAAAAATAAAATAACTTGAGTGAAGTTTGAAGCAATATGCTTTATAAAAGCTTGAGGCGTTTAATTAAATTTGGTAACTACTGAAAAGTAAAATAGTTACACTTACATCCAAAACAGAAATAATAATTAATGACAACGCCTCAAGCTTTTATAAATTATGTTGCATATTGCTTCAAACTTCACTCAAGCTATTTTATTTTTGTAGCCTATTTTTAAATAAAAGCTTTTTCTTAAAAAACATTTTTTTTTACTTTAATTTATTAAATTTAACACTTCCAATTTTTTTTTACTAGCAAGGGCAGTTATTTAATATCGATCATTTATCGATTTTCTATAGAATAATTATACAGGTGCATAATCTAAGAGTTAACATTTGCTTTATTTCTAAAATATTATTCATATCTATATTCGTCTATTGGAAAGAAAGTTAAAACAGAAAATATAGATAGAGATCAAAGAAGCACCTATAAAAAATATTATATACCGAACTTTTAGAACTTTCAGTTTTCTTATTTTTTTTTTTTTTTAAAGTGTAAAATCTATAATGTGGGAGTGCAATGAAATTTGTAATGTTTTGGCTGTAGTGGTTGCAAGGTGAAACAAACGTTAGTGATTAGTTGGCCATTACTACGTGATTAATACAGACATTCAACGTGATTAATATTTTATATGAAAATTATTTAATTTATCCACAATATTCTTGATGTCATATTTTGTATTATTTCAATTTATATTAGGTTTAACTCGGTATATATATATATATATATATATATATATATATATATATATATATATATATATATATATACGTAGTAAGGGTACAGTAGCATATCACTGTTGAGGAATCTTATTTTTAATGGATTTTTTCTTTAATAATAATAAAAATAAATTTATATTTTACATACAAACAGCCATAAGAGCATTCTTACGATTAAATTAATATTTCTGTTCACTAAAAATTAGATAAAAATAACTTCATTTTATTTTAATTATTTATTGTTACCTATAAATTTAACAAATCAATGAAAACCAAAATAAATTTTAAAATTAAAACGATTGAAATAACATTTTATTGATTGAATGTGCATTTAATTGATACAAAATATTTGTATTATGGGCGCAAGCTAAAAAGAACTTTTTTATCTACATCTGCATTTATCTTTGTCTATCATATTAATAAATAGAAGTTTACTCACTCACTCATATAAAAACATAATTACTTGGTTTGGTTAGTAACTATAGAAATAATACAAATTTTGTTCTTCTCACCTCAGTTTCTGGAAGTCCTTTGAGCTTGTGCCCTTAATATTTGTCAGTGAGTACTAAATCGAACATACTAACGTATCGACGGCTTACTTCTAAAACCACTTATGTTTAAAAATGCTACTTTTCAGGAGACACAAAAAACATTATATCTTCTTTACTTTTGAAAGTTTGAACTTCGTTTTCGTTTTAAGCATAAAGTTATTTTTTTCTTATTATTAAAATAAAATTTTATAATTAAAAACATTTAATTAATTAAATATATGTAATTTTATGAGATAAGTGGTCATTATGTCAAAATAACTCAGTGTATCTTGATTGTCGCCATCTAGTGGTAGCTTTTAAATCGACTGGAAATAATTAAAATTCGAATAGACTGGAAATAATTAAAATTCGAATATTCCCGATTGATGTAGGATATTACTAGATGGCGACACTTATGATACATTAAATTATTAGACATATTATATATATTTATTATTTTTAATCAAATTTCACAATTCCGTAAAGATTCAGATGAAATTTTTAGTTTTCAAATTATTGTTTAACAGTGTTATTTATACAAAAAAAAATTAGGTAGTTATAATAAATTGCATAAATTGATAAATATGTAATAAGAAAAAAATAACTGAGCACCACTATACCGACTCTCGCTGGTGGCTCGCATGGTTATGACATAATTTGAAATTTGGAGATACGAGGTGTTATTATTGTTAATAACTTTCATTCTGATAAATAAAATGAAATTTTTATTAGCCTATCATCAGTATAAGATGATTCTGAACATTTATATCTAATTATCTCAAAACAGTGAAAAATCGACTTACGTGGTTTTAGAAGTAAGCCGTCGATATGTTTCCTAGAGATACCACAGGCATTAAATTGTGAGGCCGCTATTACATTGTCATAGATATATGACAAAGTTTTATTTAATCAAAAAAAATATTATAGTGTAATAAGTCAACTTTTATAATATAAATTTCTGTAACCATAGTTAAATATACGTCTTAATATTTGATCATAGATTTGATCAAAGATCTTTGACATATATCTATGACAATGTAATAGCGGCCTGAAGTATGACTCCATTTTATTAAATCCAATTTGTAACCACGGAGACTTGTTTATAAATATTAGATAAACCATTAAATATTAATGGTTTGACTGCCAAAGCAGGTAGCTAAATTGAATAATTTTTTTGTTTAGTGGCTGTCTACACACAATTTAGTAAATTGATTTAGTATTAGTTGAAGTAGTAATACATAACCTAGTAAAACTAAATTAAAAATGGTACATGGTTGTCAATAAATTCGTTGTGCACTACAAAAATATATCAGATATATTAATAGGCGATTTAATCAGAAAAAAATGTCACATTTATGTTTGAACTGACTTGTTGGTTCGACCTTTTATTATATTTATATATGATTTGTCCCAAATATATCCCATAAAAATGAAAAAAAAATGTTATATATATATATATATATATATATATATATATATATATATATATATATATATATATATATATATATATATATATATATATATATATATATATATATATATTTTATATTATTATTAGATGAAGATTGGTTGTCAGACGAGTTTCAATTTTTTATCAAGTTACCTTCAGTGACTTTTTTGATATTTATAATTTATATAATACAATAAGTACAAAAATTCCCAAAAAAATATTGGCAATAAATAAATATTTACGCGCCTATATTTGTATATTCGAAATCTACTAAACACTTTACTAAACTAATGTGTTTACACTGGTACAAATAACAGCAAGTTCAAAAAAGTAAAGTGGGGGTAAGCTACTTGCACAAGTAAATAGAACAGGCTTCTATTTACTTGACTAAACAGATTACTAAATTTCTTACTTGCACTTGCACTAAATACAACTGTCTACATGACAAAAGTAACTAAATTTAGTAACTTGATTAAGTAACCTGCTTTACCTACTAAACACGTGTAAATACGGCATAATTAGAGTAATCACATCAGTCAATTTTTTTGTTTCAATTTCTTAATGTATTTGTAATACACAGCATTCTCTCTAGTCAATTCTCTCCTCAGTGGTATTTGTATTATTTCAGAGCGAACCTCTTGACATAAATTATTTTATGGTAAATTGGCAATAAATAAATTATCCTTAAAAATGACCAAAAAAATAAAAAATACTACTTGTCACTTTGGTGTGGACGAAATATTAGCTTTTAATAAAAAAAAAGTTTCTCGTTTTTTTTAGGTTCTTGCGCCAAGACCTCTTCCTCTTTATGTTGGAGTTGACGAATGGTTTAATGGTATTACTTCAGTTACTGGTTATACACTGGCCTTGTTTTTGGGTGATGTTGTAAAGAATACAACACGTTGCGTTCGTAATCCACAAATACCAGTTCGTACAAAAAATTAACCATTAAAATTTCATTTTTCTTAAACGAATGATGTTTTTAGGTGTTTCGTTATGCTTGGATAAACGGAAATTTAGAAGGACAAAACTCTACAGGTGTGTGTTTACGATCAACGGTCAATTTTACCAATGCAAGAAGTCCAGCTTTTGATATTGAAGGTAAATTGCTTAAAATTATTATCTATGTTGGGCCTGCTTTACAAAATAACTTTTTTTTTTTTTTAAATGTAGATTATGATTGGAAATCGGGTAAATACAGTTCTTGGAGTGAATCAACATGGAAGGATTTCTCAATTCAATTGTTTTTAAAGCCTTCTGCTCAACACGAGAATGTTACTATTACAATTGGATCTGCCGTTTTAATTTTATCATTCATAATTGTATACTTTACGAATAAGAGGGCAGACATTTTGTTTAATATAAATCCAAATATGTAAGTATATAAATTATATACATTTGTCCCTAGTAGTCTGAGAAATAATAAACATTTTTATAAATTATTTTTCAGCATCGGAACGAACTGCTAAATTTACTAATTAGTTAACAAGACTTAATTTATTTTAAGTGTATAATTTGTTTTTAATTTATTTAGTATTATTTTGTAATAAAATCCATTAAATTATTATTATTATTTTTTTTTTAAATAAAACATTCCTTTTCTCAAACTTAATTCGGAAATATTTTGCCATATATTAGTTTACGTCAAAGCTTTCAAAAAACTGCTATAAAATATAAATATCCCAGAAATTTCACATTTATTTATCAAGTTACGTAGCTTTTGGAATGTATGTATTATACAAATTGTGTGCGGATTACTAGATTTTATATAACTAGTTAAACGTTTACTTTTTGATACTAGTTCAAATTTTACCACCAGAGGAGCAAATGAGAATCTTGATGTCACCAATATATTTACGTCACACGATTTTCGCCATTTTTAAACAACGCACGCCTCTGGTGATAAAATTAAAAATTGTACCAAGTACAGCGAGCCTGTGACTAGCTGTACCAAAGACACGTGTGAGAATCTTTGCGTCGCCAATTTTATTTTGGATACTTTTTTTAATTAATTTTTATTTACTTAATTAATAGTTTAATGCAATAGTATAGGCCATATCAACTAAAAATGGTTTATTAACAAATGAAACAAAATTCAATGTACAATTTTAAGTTATATATATATATATATATATATATATATATATATATATATATATATATATATATATATATATATATATATATATATATATATATATATATATATATATATATATGCTACATTCAAAATGGTTGAAGTACAAACGAAAAGTAGTACAAACGAGTGTAAATGAATCTTTGTCGAATGCTGTTTTTCAAATTTTATTAAAATATATTAAAAAACAATTAAGTTCTTTCTACCTAGAATTTAGAAAGAGGTGCTAATGTTTAAAAACAATACTCTTGGGAATGTCATATTCAAATTTTGAATATCTTCAAAAACAACAATGTTAGTTCTACCTAGAATTTCGAGAACCGTGGATCTGTTAACGAATATCTCCAATACAAACGAATCTTTATCGAATGCCGTTTACAAATTTTTAATATCTCTAAAGACAACTAAGCTGTATAATTTATTTTTAAATTTTCTAAATTCGAGCGTCAGGTTCTCGCTGGTATATTGAAATACTACTTAAAGTTATAATAACTTTGTCTAATTTCACAGTTAAAGTAATTTATTTACTTTACGCGTTTTCAGTCTGTCAGCTATCATCAGAGTAGACCCATAAATGGCTATTAATAATTTTATTTACTGTAACAATTTTTTGTATAACAATGACAGGTTTTATTATACAGGATAAATTGCAAGTTTGTCTATTTTGATTTTATTAGTGAAAAACAGTTTATTTGTGCTCACTTTACGTATTTGACGAATTTTTATGTTTAATTTTATATACACACACACATATATATATATATATATATATATATATATATATATATATATATATATATATATATATATATATATATATATATATATATATATGCAAGCTGCCTAGTCATTCATCAACATATTACACTAACACATTCGCATGTTTGTGTCGATACAAGTATGTGTGCTGTTGTACATATTTATCATAATCGCTTGGTAATGGTATCGATGTCTACGTCACTCGCCGGCGACAGCGGGGACAGGAAGTAGAAATAGAAATATTGCTTCTGGTTATTCTGTGTTGCAAGATTTGTTTGATGACGCCAGACCATTTTTAGTTGATTTGACGTATAATATTGTTTATAATTTTGTGTACCATGACCGGCATTAAATATGAACTAAGTTTTTAATTCCATTTTACTGGACCGAGGCTGAACCGAGATCGACCCTAAGTATTCAGTGGGTTTATACGGTTTGTATTAAAAACAACTAAATTATTCTAATTTAAAATTTTATTTAACTAAAACATATCTATACAATATTTTGAATATTAAAGTACATAATATATAAAAATATAACAATTGATCATTCAATTAATGACTAATTTCCCTTATGAAAAAATGGACGGACATAATACTCACTTATGTCATGTATGAAATTTGAGCTTTTCGTGTATTTCTATAAACACATTAATTTTTTCAGTGATTAACCAGTTCCAGGCACTAATTATTTATTCGATACGCGTTTATAAAAAGAACTGTATTTTTCACTGAAAATGTCCCTAACTTGTTAAATACATCAAGTACGGTTTGTATATCAACGATACAAATTTCAAAATTTATAAAACAATAAAAAAGATGAAAATTTACATTTTTAAGCACAAACTGAAAATGAAATGTTATCCTTTAAAACAATTTTTACGTTGTAACTCGTGTTTCTTAGTATTTTCGATAATTTTCGACAGCACAAGTATTTTCTAATCATACGTATTTTATTATCACATATTTTGTAGCACTCAAAAGTTAAACAGTTTTGTGTTCATTGTAAAAAAAAATTATCGAAAATCACCAATTTTATTTTTGCTTACAATTTAAAAATGTTTGTTGTTATCACTTTAATAAATCTAAAATTTCAATTACAAATTCCCCCAAACATGAAAAATATTAATTTTTCCTTTAAAAAATAAATTAAAACTTACTTTTACATTTATCTATTTAAACATAAAAGCCAAAATTAAAGTTAACATTTTTCATGTTACTTTTGCACTTTTCCCTTTATTTACAACTATTTTGACTTTTGCAACTCAAAATAACGCACAGAACCATCCTGCTTATTGTCAGTTTTTTGAACAAGTCTTATTATTTAAAATTTTTAACATAGAAACAAAGGAAGGCACAAATTTACAATTTTTCGTAAACGCCCCACGTTGGGCGCCTTTTAAAATATAATAAAACTCTAAAGTTACCATTCACTAACAAAACATATTCACTACCACGTACAAACACCAGTTACCAAGTTGTACTTTATAGTTTTATTATCCTAAGGAAGAACAATTTGAAGAAATATTTTAACTATAATTATATTTTACATTCTGAAATAATATCTGATTTGTTCAAAGCAAATAAAACAGAATGGCAGAGAGGTCTACTTAAAGTAAAAATGAATCTACTATTAAAATTATAAGTCTGAAATTATTTTGTGATGTTATCCATTGGAATACCATTCTCTTTTTGTGGATGTCCATTTGATGTGGGCGCTGGGGTGTTGTAATGTGGTGTATTAAGCCGTAACGTGCTATGTGCATGAGCTGCCTTGACTAGTCGCCATACGGCTACTATTAATAGTAAT
This sequence comes from Brachynemurus nebulosus, assembly GCA_035578155.1. NCBI lineage: Eukaryota > Metazoa > Arthropoda > Insecta > Neuroptera > Myrmeleontidae > Brachynemurus > Brachynemurus nebulosus. Next base: position 664,736 of record JAPWDM010000055.1, on the reverse strand, counting down.
CCACCAATCACATAAAAACCACTCATTAATGACATTTTAGCAATCGGCGGAGCATTTGTCGCTAAATTTAATAGATTTGTAACTTCCTCTGGTAGACCATGAATAGCCTATAATAATAAACAGAAATATATATAAATTAAAAAAAATAAAGATTTAGTGAAAATTTTTTGAAATACCTCTTCGAACCACATTATAGGAAAGACAATATCTGGGAACGTTGCCACTTGTTTTATATCGATCACTTGACTTACAGCTAAATTGATTTGGATTCTTGCACGGGCCCTCAAGGACGTACCCATTTCCTAATGAATAAGTAAAATTTTAGTATGATTGCTTTTCTTTATACTTAAGTTGAAAACTAAAATATCAATTTTGGAAAATCCAGTATTTTATTTAAATCTATTTATTTAATATTCTTCGTTCAAATAAACTGAATAGTTCTTTGAGACTGAATAAAAATTTTACACGTCTATTATTTTCATTGATTTCAATATACTACAATTTCACATTCTAAATAAATATTTTTAACTTCCAAAATTAATTTTCAGAAAGCTTAAAAATATATTATAAAATTTTTGGCGCCCAACGTGGGGCGTAAGAATCTTACGTATCTTTCCAACGTACTTTACTTTATTTACAGAAAAATAAAAACAGAGGACACTACTGACTAGATTAGAGGGTATTGTTATATTTTTAAATCTAACTTATTCTGAACCAACATTTTGAAATTTTTACCAAAATAAATATTTTAAATTACTTACAGGTTGAATATCTAAATAAAGTTTATGTTTTTCTGGATCAGGGGGTGATATGCCTTCAACAGCAGTTCTAAGGTTGTCATCAGCCAAATAGAAATGCGGGAAGGATATCATGACAGGTGAATCTAGAGTGATTACAAGTAGTATTAGATTTTATTTTGTTTAAACAAATAGGTATTAAAAATGTAAAAATATAAATAGACAGATACCATATTGACATAAAGAAACATTCATAAGACCATTTGGCGCACATGGAGGCCCATACGGACAGAAACACTCATTTTCAGGATTTTTGTCAACACTTGCAAACACGTTTTCGGGTGGTGTGAATCGATAGCCGATAACATCACCTGCAGTCATAACAGTCTTTTCATATCTGTAAAACAAGGTAAATAATTAATTTTATTTATATTACCCATTTAGTCAGATAAGTGCTACCAACCTTAAAGGTAAACGTCTACATAAGTCTTTGTCATAAATGTAAAGGGTAGTATTTTTGGTGATATGAGGTGGGAAAAGTGCTCCATCAGATCCTAGAAGAGAATTACAAGCTTCTGTCTTCCAATGTGGAAGATGTGTATGGCCATTGTAAGTATTTATTAAACCGAATTTTGTTATGTCGGTGGCTCCGGTGAAAACAGTTACAATATCTGACGAGGTACCATTTTTCTAAAAAAATTAAACACGTACTTTTAAAGTCGCTCTCTTTATTACATTTTTTATGCTACTTACGCCATATAAAAGACCAAATTCTTCGTATGGTAATTTTTGTTCTTTGGGCACTACATCTTTGGCAAGTTTCAAAAGAGGATCTTCGTAACCCCAAAGTAATTGCCCTACGGAAACTTCCACAAATGGTTTAATTTTCAAAATATCCATTATACTAGCCATAGCTAGACGAAGGAATCGTGCAGCATGCTTTGATTGTGATGTAGCACTCAACATAGGAATATTTGGTACAACAACAACGTCGTCTTCAAAACCTGCTGAGTTTTCTTCGTCGAAAACATAAATTTTCCTTTGGTTGAACGATACTGTGCCATTTTCATTGAACACTATATTCGTCTTTTCCCAGCTCTCTCTGCAAAATTATTTAATAAAAAACTGAAATTAATTTTTAAAATGAAAATAAATAAAATTTTATCAGTTATTTACTTTTGTTATGCAATATAACATTTAAGAGATATTAAAATTTTTTATTCAATTTCATTAACTTGGTAAATAATGAAATAAAATATTTATAGCCCATGCAAGCAAAAATAATATTTTGAAAATGTTAAGTTAATATGGCTATAGAGAGATAATATGGCTGTTAAATCTGGCTCAGTAGACAAGCAAATAATCTTAGGATTAATCTCGCCAATCGACTTGAAGTTTTGCATACAGTTATAGAAGGAATGGGGATCTACCATGAAGAAACATCTCAATCCCGGGGGAAAATGTATTTGAAACAATGAAATAAGGACACTTGACTTAAAAAAATAATAAATGGGTGTTTGATTTCAAATATTCAATTTTGTTAACAGAAGGGGCGAAAAAGAGTATACGCTACTATTATTCCCATATTTAAGGAGTAAAACACCCCTTCAAAAATTCGCTGAAAAATCATATTTTGGTATTTTTCTCATACTAGCCCTTAAGCAATTTTGATGAAAAATGGTCAAACGATTTAAACCGAAGTTACAGCTATAGAATTTTTTTCATTGGAGTCACTTAATTTCTAAAGGGTTAAACACCCCTAAGAGTGGGTTTATTAAAAACTTTTTAGGGAGATCATAGCTCAAATTCTTTTAAATCCTGTAAAAAGGCTATACGTTATTAGTTACTAAATAATACGTGCTACTCACTGTAACGGTGCGGCGGAACTGGGGGGTTACGGGGGGCTGTATATAAGAACGAAATTTTTAACAAAAATTAAATATTTAGGATTTCTTCCATTATAAAATTTATAAAATATAGGAAAAATAAAGTTAATTGTTAATTCCTTGACTTTAAATAGATAGTTTTGAAACACTGAAGTAGCTTTATGAGAAAAAATTTAGGATTGCAATTTGTAATTAAATGTCAGCTATTATAAAATAGTGGAAGAAAATACAAGTAAAAATATAAATTACATTTTAATTATTATTTTGAGTAGAAGTTGAATAGTGGTACAGAAAACAGACGTTAAAATGCTTCAGTATGACTGTATTTGACAATGTAATTGTATCATTTTATAGAGGTATTAAAAAAGTATTAATTAGAACTATGAATGTTAATTTTCACAGTAATGATATTCTTCAAAGGAGTGTTTTAATCAGAGCGATTTCTTGTACCAAGAGCATCTTATAAAATATAATTCTTCACAACCCTCAATTTCGCATTTGAGAAACACTTGGAGAGCAAATGCAACTGAATTTTCAAATGTTTCTGGTCTTTTTCATGTATCCATTTTTGTACTATGAATAACAGAATAAGTTTTGATATAGAGGAGAAGAAAATTGGTTCAGCATCAATGATTGGAGCTTTATTACGTTGTTGAATGAAGAATGAAGACTGGTATCGTAATAAAGTAGCACTTATGCTATCGGAAAACCACTTGATGAAATTCTTTCATATTCGAAATCCATATACATCTTCTAGTATTTGTATCTCCCCCGTAGTCCTTTTATGTATTATCATGACTGTTATCTTGTCGTTTACTCATCTTTACTTTGTCGTTTGGTGTTAATTCGTTAACGGTACGTACTTGAAAAATCTCCACTCCACTAATTTACTAAAAGAACACTTTTTTACCGGCATTTGGCTAAAAATGCTCTTTTATCATTTTGAAACTTAATTTATCTTTTTACCTGTATTTTCTTCCACTATTTCTGATTTCATAATACATGACATTTAATTACAAACTGCAATCCTAGAGTTTTTCTCATAAAGTTACTTCAGTTTTCCAAAACTATCTATTTCAAGTTAAGGAATTACTAATTAACTTGATTGTTCCTATATTTTAGAAATTTTATAATAGGAAAAATCCTAAATATTTAATTTTTGTTAAAAATTTCATTCTTATATACAGCCCCCCATAATCCCCCAGTTACGCTGTGCCTTTACAGTGGATAACACGTATTATTTATTAACTAATAACTTGTAGCCTTTTTACAGAATTTTAAAGAATTTGTGCTATGATTTCACTAAAAAAATTTTAATAAACCCACTCTTAGGAGTGTTTAAGCCCTTAAAAATTAAGTGACCCCAGTGAAAAAATTCTATAATAATGTAACCTTAGTGTCTAAATCTTTTGACAACTTTCCATCAAAATTGCTTAAGGGTTGTATGAGAAAAATACCAAAATATGATTTTTCAGCAAATTTTTGAAGCGGTGTTTTACCCCCTAAATATGGGATTGGGCACGTACACTTATGCTTGTTACTTTGTCAGGTACTACAATATATCTTAAAATGAACGAAATCGCAGGGTAAATCGCAATCAACTTGTGCAATTTATTGAACTTCCCTCCAGACAGTTCAATAATTTGTAAAAGAAATTTGTACAGTAAATTGAATGTAGGAATTATACAATAATTCAATTGTTGTTTAATTTTAAATATTAAGTGATAAAGATGTTGCGAAGCAGTAAATAATTACTCTTTCAAATTAATAAGTCAAACTGATTCAATGAATAGCCATCAAATATGGCATTACAAAACAATTAATAAATTGAAACTTAAATAAATAAAGTCATATTGCGCAATAATATTTGCAAAGCCTACAGACGTTACAATATTCATTCATTGCACAATATATTTCAAACCGTTTTTGATCAGCACAATATATTGTACAACCCTTCAATATAACCTACAGACGATCAATAATATTGTGCCACCTCAGATTTTGTGCAATTTTATTGAGCGTGTAGGGGCCGATTAACATTCCTTGTTAGTCATTTAACCTATTCACTTAAAACACTGCATATGTATTGATAGCCGGAGAGACATAGAAGGACAGAGACGACTTTTTACTTCGAGGAAATATCTAATTTTTATGGAAAAGTATTTTTAAATTTGATGTTATAATTTCAAATACCACACGGCTGAAACCGTGGGTAAAAGCTAGTCAAGAAAGTATATCAAAAAGAATAAAGCAAGAAATTCAGTATAAAAGACCGCCTTTGGTGTCGTTTTAAAGTACAAGTATTAAACTTGTTCATATAAATATTTAAACAATATATGTATTTATTTCTTTTTACTATGAATGAATGAATCACAGGTGTATGCATATATTATATCAGGATCACTTTCTATGAAAACCGGAAATAAATTTTAGTACCGTTTCACAACGAGGTAGACTGTCTCGCCACAATTATGCGTAACTCATTAGTTGACTAACTTCATACACATATTCATTAAATACAGTTTTTTTCCAACTCCAGTTTTTAAAAAAATATCAAATCTTCTTGGTGGTTAGTATATTTTACTTATAGTTAAAACTTCCGGATACTTGAAACAGTAGCGTAACTAGAAATTAATCTTTTTACCTTAATCAAATATCAAATACATCACAGCAACTTATACATAGGTAGGTACTACTTTCTATATTATTTTATTTGTTCAAAAAATTCGTACTTCTTTTTAGGGTTTCAAAGAAACACTTCGGACTCGCGCCAACTGTAGCGTCAGCCAATGAAATAATTCCACAGTCCTGGAGATATTTGAGGGGTTATTCTTTATTGCGAATGCTGAGAGTTCTTTCCTTTCAATCGAAGTAGAAAATAAAACAATAGTGTTATGAGAAAAATTAAATTTTTGATGTCTCACCTAACATTATGTACCTTATGCATTTTATTTACTAAGTATTTTACTATTTTTTTGGTAAAACTGAAACTGGTTACTCTTTTAATCAAAGACATACATAATCTGTAACCCAGGGTAAGAAGTCCAATGAATATTTTCTGACAGCCAAGCGATTCCTTCTAAATTTTAATGTCAGGAGTGTTAACTTAACTCCAGAAGAGATATAAATGCAACATTATGGATAATATGTTATTAATTAATTACCAATTCCAAAATTTTAATACTAACGTAACATACAAAAATGAATTTCGAAATTCATTCAGTTTCTTTCTGCGATCTTCAACATGTAAATTAATAAATTTTTGGTTTTTGTATTCCGTAACTTGCAATCTGTTCAACCAGTTCAACTACGGTAGTAAATTACTGCTGCAGCAACTTTCATTTTTTTTTACTTCATTTCAATACTAATTTCACAAATTATGTAAGTAATGGAATAATTTGTATGATATATACGCATATACCATGTATACATACTCGTTAAATGTATCATAATAATTTCAATAGGAAACCTATTCATCTTAAATAATAGTAGAATTTAATTAGGTATACCTTGGACCATAGGATCGCAAAGGGTGGGCGAAGTGGGCGACCACCCTGAGCCTAGCGCCCTTTGGGCCTTCGGATGTGCAAAAAAACTGCTGGTAGAAGTTGACTAATGTGATTGTTAAGACGTATCTTTTTTTTTTGCTCGTCAACTAATTTTTAGGGAGAAAAATTTCAGAGAAGGGGGCCTCGCAAAAGTCATCTTGCCCACTTCGCATTTTAATCTTGCGTTGCTTTTGCCCTGGATTCTATTTGTACCAAACTACAACTTTGATAAATAAAATCAATTCTTAGAACAATATATGTGACTAATTTATTATTTCTGTACTTTTAAATATCTTTTCGTAGAACATGTATTAGTTGATCTTGTAGGAAATAAAAAAATTAAAAGGTATGTAACTACGTATAAAAAAGATTAGTTTTTGTTCTAATTTGCGTCACAATGTTGAACATTTGATAAAAATCAAAGTACAAAATAGAAAATTATAATTATGAAAATAAAAATAAATCATAATCAACAAATAAAAAAGAGAATATTATCAAACTCAAAGCTCAAGGGTAATTACATATTCGATCATTTCTTAATTTGTCTTCAGAGCGTAAGTTTTAGCCATCTTTTTTTCTTCATTATTTAAACATTTTTTTGGATTCGAATTCATCAGTAAAAAGTATAGGGTAGGGCGGGGTAAAAAAGAGACCTAAATTTTTATTAACTTCAAGTGTTAAATTTGAAGTTAATAAAAATTTATATCTCTTTTTTACTCCACCTGCGCGGGTGTCTTAGAGCACTAAATTCAAGAAATTTTTTCTTAACGTACAACTATGGAGTACGTGAACTATTTTTCAAGATATTCTTGTGCTAATTAAAAATTCTAATGATAATGAGGAATTTTAAACTGAATATTAAAATTGGAAAAACGTGACCAGAAAAATTAACTTCTCATATTTCTCAAAATTAAAGATGACATTAAAATGGATGGTAAATAGATGCAGGAAATAACATGATAACTTTGATTAAAAAATTACATCAATTATATGGAAAATGAAATATTTATTATTGTAGTCATTTCGAAGAAAATCATATAAGAAAATTTTTAATTTACATTACTTCAAAATTGCAAATTGCAAGAGATATTTTTTAGGTATTGTTAATTGCTCGATTATTTGTAACAGACCCACCGGCAGAGGCTGCAGAAATCGCCCAAAACCGTTTACATTCAAAGTGTACCGCAAAAAACCCGAGCAGTTTTTAATAATTGTGTTAATTTGTCAGTTCTATCTCCCAGAAAATGCTGCTGCCGAGCAATAAAAAAAAAAGAAAAATATTGTTGGCAAGAAGAAAAAAAAAAGAAAACCAGAAATTTTCACCGAAAATTTTATTTCTAAGCCGTCCAATTTGCGGAGAACCGCTCAATCTGGCAACGCTAATGATGAGACTTATAGCCGGTTCACGCGGTCTACACGGTCTACACTGCATAAAATTTTGTTTGCGCAAACTGTTTACGCAAACGAGACGTATGTACGTGAAGTTTGCGCAAAAAGTTATATAAGTTGCACAAATATCATGACAGAAAACAAGTTCTCGTAAAGATGCTGTCAACGATTGTTAATGGCATTAATTTTACTAAATAACTATACAACTTTTTATTCTCAAAATATTTAATTAATATTATTTAATTTTTAATTAAATCTTATAGGTAGGTATATTTGCTAATTTTTATATCTGCGACTGAATGTTGCTTATACGCTTTCTGAATGACTCGAAGAATCAAACGTAACTGAATAACTGATATTCACCAAACTAGTTTATAATAAAAAAAAAAAAAAGAAAATGGTAGGCCTTAACAATAATTATTACTGATTTAAAATAAAAATGTTAAAATTGTTGGTGATAAACTAGTTGAATAACCGGTTTATTAACAACGTTCATTTGAATAAAAAAAAATTATCAATATTTTTGCATAGACTGACTTTATTTGCTCTTTTTTTAACCTGTGTGTAGTTTTTTAATCCAAATTCATGTTAACCTACTACAAAATATTTTATTTTCGAAAGCATCAATAGTTATTTTAAATTTTCACATCGGGATCAACCCTTGCACGCAAAAGAGCCAGACATTTGGCTAATGGCTATTAAAATAATTTGTTTAACGGCAAAAAAGGCTATGGAAACAAGAGAGAAATGTAATACATTCCATAAGTCTTGGTAGGATCAAATTGTAAGTCATAAAAGGAAAAGGAAAAAGAAAAGTTAGTATTTTGAAATAACTAAAACCTGGATCAGAAATTTCATTCAAAACAGTAGAAAGTTAGACCGATATTTTATTCCACAAAAATGCATAAAAAATTATAAAACAAACATTAAGAAGTATTTTGTGATATTGCATTAGCTTATTTTGAATTAGGAATCTTATGAAACAAATATGTACAGTGGCATAAAAAAACTATGGCATAAAAATAGTTAAAGTATTATTGTTTTAAAGTTATTAACACAAAAATTTTAATTTTCTCAAAGGTTTCAAAACACAGAAATGTCCGATAACTGTCCGCTATTCGATCCGTACTATAGTGACCCTCACTTTTCTTTCTCTATCCACACTATAGTGCCGCTTTTAATGTGTTCTTGGTTCAGTAAAATCTTTCTTAATATAACTGACTGAGTGATAACGGAGAGAAGTGGCATTAAAAAAGTATTTAAACTATCGGTACAAATCATGATAAGACCGATGTTTTTGCGGTACAATATTCTCTGTGTCATCATGTATCTCCAAGACATCAATTAATAACCTTAATGTTTTTTCCGAGAATGTCGAGAGCGGCACTATATTGCGAAACGAGTCTTATATTTCTAGTAGCTTCAACTGCACTTTGAGTTTGAGAAGTTCACGTAGATTAATTATCCATACAAGAGGTTCTCTAAGTGTAAGTACCTGTCTGACCTTACTACACATATAAACAAGAATATCTATCGTCTGAAGAGAATACAGTGTAAAGGATGCAAAGTATCATACTGACATATGAAATAGGCCAATATGAATTACCGATCAGTAGACAGCCATTGGACATTTCACTTGTAACAACCTAATATTTAGGGAACTAGGCACGTTTTTAGCGAATTTCCAGAATGGAAATTCAGCTATTTTGTTTTTGTTTTAGTAATCAAAAGTGAGCCCTGTATAATTCATAAAAATTAAATAAAGGGTAATTACATAGTGAATCACAAAAGGTTAGCAAAAATTATATAAGTAGGTACAGCTTAGAGAAATCAATGGAGAAATATTTTTGTAAGACAAATGTCCTTGACTTTAACAACAAAATAAAATTCCACAAGAAAACAAAGTTGTCTAGTGCAAATTGTATTTGCGCAAATAGTATTCCGTACAATCAATTGTTTTATGGGTTTGATGTAGTAGCATATGTGGTTAGACCAAGTACAGTCTGTCACACAAGAGCGTCGGGTGGACTGTTTCAAGAGAAAACTATTAAGAAGCTCCATTACTGTAGTATTCGCTGAAGGGTAGGATAGACTACTACGCTTTATGTTTGAGACGCCAGTATTACTTTGTATTACGATAAGAACACAACATTTCCATAATGAGTGCATCATATGCAAAATGTTTCGAGACAAAGTTATTGTGTATTCACAGTAAAGACCTAAAATGACTTATAAAGCTGTTGCTAAATATATTCACAAGTCAGAAGACTTTGTATGGAAGTGGGTGTTGCGATGTAATGGTCAACAATTTTTCTAAGAAAGAAAAAACGCGAGGGTCTTCTGAAAAAGAAGGTAAAACCATTTTCAAGTTATTTCAACGAAAACCATTTTTAACATTGCGACAAGGACAACAGTTATTGGCTAAAAAGGAAGTTAATATTAACATAATAACTCTGAATAAGCGAAACAGAGCAAATATTTCTTAACGTAGTACGATGCTGAAATCTTTTCTCAAATCGGAGCATGTCAAAAAGTAACGCTTGTGGGCTATGAAAAATTTGAAACGTGATTGGAGTATTGTAATTTTTACTGACGAAGCGTGTTTTTACACATGGGTTATCGGCAGAGCAATACTGCCGATTTACACTTTTGCTCTATCTCTTACCGTTTTCGAGATATTTAAAAAATTAAATTTTTACCCCAATTTTTGTAGGGCGATTTCACCCCTTCAAACCGTTTTTCCGCCGATAAAAAAAAATACGTATCGCTTATTTTTTAGTGTTATACAACATATCTAAATTTCATCAAAATCGATAGGTACGGCCTCGGGCCCTTTACTTGTAAGTATGAAATATACAAATATAAAGTAACCTCTGTTTATTCGTCCTATTAATTTTCCTTCAATCTATACCTCATTCTTAATTTCCATTAATTTCCAGATTTTTCTGAGCGATTCTTTTGATAATCAAGGTGGGTGACAACAATTTCAAAGCCCCTTCCCAAAAAAGTGAATACAAAAAAATACATTATATAATGTTCTGTTGAACTTAGGTTTCATAACCTTTCTTTGATATTCACGGTTTCCCTTGAAAAAAATGTTTTTCACTTTTAGTTTTCAGGTTTCATCTTACCAATTACACCCAAAATCAAAATTCAATTTCAAATCTAGTCGAATTATTTGAGAAAATCGCTGTGTGACAGACGGACGAACAGCGAAGTGATTCAATATGTTTTGTTTTGCCATTTTTGGTACGGAGCACTAAAAAACGGTTTTAACCTTGAAATATTTTTTTTTAATTTGTTCTTTAACCTTAGTGTTGTTTTTATCTTCTTCAATTAGGTATATGAATAAAAAATTTCCAATCATATAACGCTTTTATTCTTAAAGACAATAGTTTTTATAACAATATATTCTGTAGTCATTGGTATGGAAGGATCTTATATTAATGAACACTTTATAAGGAAATTCAATAAGTGTCTTTAATCTTTGGACTTTTCCATGAAAACTGACTGCAATAAATTAATAAAATTATTTAATTAAGTATTTCCTAAATAGCTTTCAGAAGATCATTAAAAAACTGGAAAGAAGCACTTCTAACACGATTTTATATAAAATAATTTTAAAGCAAACTAACTGCTGCAAAAAGACTTTCAAACCACTTTATTTATCAGAGCCAGATATGTTAACAACCAGTAAGTGCTTAAAATGTTTAATAGTTAAGCCTTAAAAGTGATACTGAACCCGTTAAAAAATCCACTGAACAAATCCATTATACAGCTTACCTATAAATATATGGACCAAGTTCATCAAGAATTGGTTTCGCTCCACTATTTAGGAACTCGTCAGCATTTGTAACATTATAAATATATGCACTAAATACTGGTTCAACTGGCGGTTTGGACCACCATTTGAATGTGTCTGAACCAGGTCTTAATACTATTTCCTGTAAACAAAACAAAATATTACTTTTATTAATTTTCCATTCCAAACCAGTAAAGATTATGTCATACTTACATGATCTATAACTAAATTAACCCAACTAGCGAAAAATATTGTAATCGCCACACCAAATAATATTAAAACCACAGCCAATGCTATTACGAACCCTGTAACAAACAGAAAAATAATAATTAGTTTGGAATTTTAAAAACTTGAGGTGCTTGAACTAATTTTTATAAAGTAGTAAAAAAAAAAAACAATAATTTGCATTTGGCTATTTTTGTGGTTGCCGATGATTTACTTCTAAAAAATGTTTATCCTTAACAATTTGTGGTTTATAATGTACATGTATTTTTCAGTACCTAATTTATTTTACCAGCTATTACAATGAAATTGCTTATGTACTGTACAAAATACTATCTAGATAAGCTATATTTTACATACACTTGTGCAAAATTCTGTAATTTGCACACGCCTGTGTGCAAAAAACCACTACGCTTTTATTAATTTCTATATTGTATATTATACTAAAATCTGTACAAAATTTTTTCCATAATTGAATGTTGGTATTTGTTTTTAAAAAATTTCAAGTTCTACATGATTTTAGTGTATTGTATTCGTACAAAATTTATATTATTTATTGTCAATTTTATGTTAGTCGTAGATAAAGTTTGGTACGTAACTCGGTTATAAGTAGGTATCGGCCATTTTTCGGATCAAACAGCATTCGTGTTTTGTGTATTGTGTATTCAGATATATCGCACTTGATGTGCTTAATGTGAATAAAAACGAATAGATATTTTGATAAAATATATGTATATATATATATATATATATATATATATATATATATATATATATATATATATATATATATATAATATATATATGTATACAACTTACACATATTATCTATCTACCTGCCTGCATATACAAAACACGATTTTGTTTGATCTGAAAAATGTCCGATACCTAGTTATAAGGCACATATTACACACTCCCGCAACTACGTCCTCTCCACTGCGCAGGTCTTACGTAATTTTTTTTTGCTCGTGTGTTATATGCAACTTACAACCTCAATTACGTAATATTACTGCAACAATCTAACGTTCGATAGGAACATAACTCTATAAGTAATGTCTTAATCATGACCTTAGTAACGCGGACCCGAGACATTTTCTTTTTACTTGCGCCATTGCAGAAAATGAAAGGAATGGTGTAATAATATCCATGGAGCAAAATTGGCAGGAGGTTTCCATTGGCCGAAAAGGTGGAAATGAGGTGGAACTTGTAGGGAAATTCAGAAATTTTCTACGATTTCTTTTTAGCTGTCAATTAAAAGCAGAAAAGCTGTAAATAGCTGATAAAAAAAAGTCAAAAGGAAACGTCAAAACCCACAAAATGTGCTTGTTTTCGCATTACCGAGGCAATCGTTAGGCGACTGCTTATCTTGATTGTCACGCTGAGGTTTACCGCTCCTCAAAAAGGTCGGTAAAAAGAAAAATCACTACCTTCCACCTGCCATTGACTCATGGTCTATAATACTAGAAAGTCAACAACTGTATAGTGATTTCTATTAATAGATTAAGCTAAAATTGACACTTGAACAATTTGAATTATTTGATATTTGTTAATGTTACGCTTAAAGAATGAAAACGCTCATTGAACAAAGGTCATCTACATTACTACAATGCCTGGTAGTCGATCGATTTCGTTCTTCAATGAGCATTTTCATTCTTTGAGCGTAACATTAATATCAACAAATTAAAAATTCATTACACAAAATAATAAAAGTAATACATTTAAATCACTCCTAAATAAAATAATATATAAAACAATTAATAAGTAGAATAAAGCAATTTGAAAAAAGTAGTTTCATGAACTGCAAAATCTGAAAGTGTGAAATCGTTTATAAATAATGTTAGTTAACATAGCAAATGTTAAAAGACAAGACATGGGAGAAAGAAATGTACATACAGTATCTAAAGTATTATTAAATCGGTGTAACAGTAATACTTACATTTATATTTACATATTATACACATATTATGTGGATCATTATATTAATATGAATTTAATTATTTTTTATATTTAAAATTTTAATATTTTATTCTAAAATTGTTTGCAAAAAATTGGATAACTTTCTTTTTTTTAAAAAAAATGCAATATTCTTATACCGTTTGAGGAAAAAGTCTCCTTTGTTAAAATATTTAATTTTAATTAATCATCATTTTCACTTTTCAATCGACATTGTGTTGCACCGTAATAGATTATTCTGAGAGTCAAATTATTTCTTTGTAAACATTATACAATTATAAATTCATTAATATTATTATTTTTTATTTCAAACAATTTTAGTTAAAAAAAGTTTCAAAGTGCGTGTTAAACATGCATTAAGTCAGGATTTCGTAATCCATAGTTAGAGTTTTTCATAATAAATTATCGAAATAAAATATTTCTTGCTTTTATTCAATGTTAAAATTTGCTTTTAATTTGTTAATAATATGATTATCTGAACCTTCTGCTAATGATAGTACTGTCACATACAGAACATAGTACCACAGAGCATGTGTGACCTTGGGTATATGCCTATATATCATGGATTGTCTATAATTCGAGTAAAAGTGTGAGTAGTGTCAATAACTTAAAAGTCTAGTTATGTTTGTAATAGAAAAATAATAGATTTGCTTCTATTCTAACCTATTGCGAACTGACATGAGGGCGGGACTAAAAAAACATGGTTTATTACTGCGTGTAAGTATTACTGTCTAATATATATGCCACTTCATAACGACTGTCGTCGTCTTTCGGCTCCCACTTTCCACACTTTTCGATGTTGCCACTGATCCACGACCAGCCTCCGACATGTCACTGCATCTTCGACACCCTCGCTCCAGCTTTTTCGCAATGGCGCTTGCGCCATTTTATAGGTGTCCACTTGGATATTAAGTTGGGTAAACAATGTTCGTCCATTCTTTGCATATGCCCATACCAAAAAATTAACTGTTTTGTTTCAATTGCCTGTTCAATTGCCGAAACAAACAAACAAAAATCGCGTACCCTGTGTCACGCGATTTGTTAATTTTTTCTAACCCATGAAAAAAAATTACAAATATGTATATGCATTATGTGTGGTGCATTAATATTAATAAATATTGTTAACAATTACTTGAATAATTTAGCTATAAAAGTTATTCAAAGTTCACTTCTTTCAATTATCAGATATAAATAAAATTATAAATTAATTTATGTTAATTACAATTGCGGATAATTAATTTAACATGTGCGCACAGATATGGTTCAAGATTTAAACTTGAGAATTTTAATTATGCATTTTCCTTGAAATATACTTACTGAAACGTATTTTTCTTTTTTTTTTTGAAAATTATTTTTTAATATAAAAATAGGATAAAAATTAAAAATGTTAATACCGCAACATATAGGGACAATTATAGAAAAGAAAAACATTTTTATATAACGTAATAGGGTGCATTAGGTAGTAATTGATCAGCATCCAGTAACTGATCAATCCGGATTGTTTTATGTTATAATAAGGTCTGTATTGGTACTAAGAGAGTTTTTTCGTCACAGGAATATTTGTTGGCTATTACTATTGCCACATTTCAGCAGCTGACCTATCCAGACCTTTATTTTGAGTTGTCAGATTTTTTTTTATAGTGTTCCGTCAATTTTTTGTCACCACTATTAGCTTTCTCCATTTGTCAGGTAAGCTTTTATTTGTTGTGTACTTATTAGTTTTAAAGTAGAATAATAAAATACATGTCTAATTTTATGTTTAAACTGTACTCTTTCATAATTCGTGATTAGATTTAATATAAATTTAGTGTTTTTTAGTTAATACAGGCTGATCAATTACTGAAAATAAGGATGTGTGATTTTGCAGTAGTTGATCAATTTTATCAATTTGATCAATAGTGATGAGCAAATGCAAGACCAAGACCAAGACTTGGCAGTCTTGGTCTTGGTCTTGCTAGAGCAGTTCGAGTCTTGGTCTTGGTCTTGCAAAATACAGTCTTGGTATTGGTCTTGGTCTTGGTATTGCTAAAGAATCTTGCACTTTCTTTCTTTTTTTTATTAGCGAATTTTTTCCTTCTAAAATCAGAATTTTCTCTCTTTACGGTATTAATTATACTTTTAAACTATTTAAATAACTTAGGAAGAGTCTTGCTTTTTTCATGCTATTGTCTTCGTCTTGCTCACTTGAGTCTTGGTATTGGTCTTGCAAGACCAAGACAAGGCTGCAAGACCAAGATTAATTTTGCTCATCACTAACTGAAAATCCTAAAAACTTTCTTCATAACTGGACTTCTAATCCATCTACTCTTGTCTTTTATTACCCCATTTTAAATTTTCGCGGGGTAATAACTTTAACTTTATTTTTTAATAATTAAAAAAAAATTCGCGTCCATCTCAAATTTTTTTGTCATGTATCACGCTTGTCTCTGGCCCCTATAGATTGTACAAGATAACAACAAACGAATTTCAGAAACCAAGTTTTGAAACTTTTTTTTTAACCTAAGATATTTTAAGAACGGCTGTAAGTGTTTGTGAGTAAAAAGATTCTCTTATTATCCCAGCAGGGGTTAAAAGAGACAAGGATTTTTCGAAATATTAAAATTTTTTTTTTTTTTACCTTTGTCTAATAATTACAAAAAGAAGATAAGTATTTTTTTTTCCATAATGATTAGATTTGTAATTTAGAGTTAAATAAAGTTTGTCTCTTATTACCCCTTTTGTCTCTTCTTACCCTGATCTCTCTTATTATAAATTTTTATAATGCACTTCCTCAATATTATCGTTAAGCATAAATCAGTCGAATAGAGGAAAAAAATACTTAAATAAGTACTACAAAAATTTTTTTTCATAATTAATGTAAGAACCTCGAGGATTATTTTTTAACTAGGTTATTAGTGCTATAATCAAGTTTAATAATAAAGAAATTACTAATATTATGTAATAGGTACATGAGTATATGCAAATATACAAACTGAAAAGATCCAATCAACAAATATATTCAAAACATATTATTTTTTAAAATCTAAATAGGTTGGCTTCTTTCTTTTTGAATAAATTTGATTTTAGTTATCTATTTAGTGATAGTTTAAATCAATTCTCTTCTGCAAACTTAAAAATATTGGCAAAAGAATTACGTTAATTAATTAATTAGTCGTGCATGCTAATAATAAATACTACAACAATGCTAAACAATTTTTTTTATCACTTATTATTACACGAGAGGTTTGTATTTTTTTTTTCGAATAAATTTGGGTTTGTCTAACGAAAATTTATTGCCTAGCAATTTAACAAGAAGAACTGTCAACTAGCAAAAACGCGACAGCGAAGCTGAACGTCTTTGGGTTGACAGTTCTTCGAGTTAAATTACTTTTAGGCAAGAAATTTGAGTTGTAGAGAACACAAATTTATTCAGAAAAAATATAAAACACAAGTGTAATACGGTAAGATAATTTAACGAATAAAATAAATTAGTATAATTCATATTATTATTTAATACATTGTTACTATGGTTCTGAAATCAGTTAAATTTACCAATATGAATTTTTGTTTCGTTTTTATCGTGTTTGCCTACAGTGAAATGACCAATTAAATGTTTTGTACTATTTTTTTCGCTGTAAAAATTTGTCCTAAATTTTTTTCCATTGTAAAAATGAAAAAACTACAATATTCTTACGGAACTTGTCACTTGATACACATCAGTTAAATTATCATATATGGTTGAAAATAATGGATCATTTGACCAGGGCCGTAATAACTAGGTCTTCAGAGGCCCCGGGGCAGAAAGTACATTCGGAGCCTCTACGCCGCCCCGGGCGAAAACAAAAACAAAATTCCACCAAAACAAAAAGCGGCGTCCTTTTTTTTGCTGGTCAGTCGTTTGCTTGTTTGCTGCCCTAAGTTTACATACAGAAATACCGCTCTTAAAGGGTATAGCCGAGTAAGATAGGGAAAACAGCCCTTGACGCAAAATTGATTGTTTTTTATGGGAAATATTACTTCCTAGCCCCAGATACATTCCTGCTAAATTTCAACTCTCCGAGGCTAATAGTTAATGAATACACAAACAGACAAAAATTTTCAAAAAAAATTTTTTTGATGAAATTACTGAGCCGATTTATTTGAGTTCAATATATATTGTGTACCCACCTTAGGCAAAATAATAAATAAAAAATTAACGTTATATTCCTTTATTATGCTATTTTTTTTTAAATTTTTAAATTTTTTTTGGCACTTACGCGTTAGCGACACCTACCATTTTTTGTTCAATAATAATTATGTCTCTTACTACTCTATAACATATATTTTTACGGAAAAATTTTAGTTGGTAGAACATAGTAATATTTCAATACAAATGCATGTCATGTTCGGTACTACATATATTACTTATGTATAAAAAGGACCATAAAGTAAAGCATCTGGCTTATTTTTAAAACACAGTAGAACTCTAAGAAGTGCAATAAAATGTTCTCTTCCCTCCTGAGTTGAAGTTCTTGGAGTTCCTGTGACGGTCTAAAAAAATATATATTTTGACTTGTTATAAAAAATATGTTTTAACTTGTTAAAAAATAATTTTCAAGGTTAATTTTACCATGAATCTGAATATTTGAATGAAATCAATAAAATTATCTCAGCATACTTACTAATTAAAATGACATCTAACCCAACAAAAATTATAAGTTTTAGAAACTTTTTTTAAATAAAGATAATAATAATAACAGTAATACGTCTTAAATTGTTTTAATAATAATAAACATTAACTTTAATAAACTGGAACAAAAAACTTCAACAATGTATAGTAATAACAACAGTCCGGCTAAAACCTGTTGTAGTTATAAAAATATGTAGGTAAATTACATTTAGGTACATATAACTAACTTGAAGAAAGTAGTGTACATGTGTGTGCAATATGTAGGCTCGCCCCTCTCACTTGATGTTACTTCTTGAGGGGGTGCAGAATTCGTATGAGAGATATAACGTTAATTTTTTTTATTACTTTGGGTAAGGAGGGTACACAATATATATTAAACTCAAATAAATCGGCTCAATAATTTCGTCAAAAGAAATTTTTTTTTAAATTTTTATCTGTATATTCATAAACTATTAGCCTTGGAGGGTTGAAATTTGGCAGGAATGTGTTTGGGACAAAGAAGTAATATTTCCTATAAAAACAATCAATTTTGCGTCAAGGGCCGTTTTCCCTATTTTACCCGGCTTGCCAAAAAATTTAAAAATTTGGAATTTCTTGTGTTATCTTGGGGACCCCCTTTGGCTGGGGGCCCCGGGGCATTGCCCCGGCTGCCCCAGTCTAGTTACGGCCCTGCATTTAACTCAAATCAGGGAACTTTATTTTTCATTTTTAAAAATAATATTGAAAATCGTTAGAAAAAATTGATTTGATATTTGTTTTCGAAATTTGCGCGAAAACGTCCAATAGAATTTCGTTATGCTACATTCTCTGCAATTGCAACAGATATTTTGTAACTAAGAAAAAACACACTAAGGGACTAAAGTGTGATTTTTGATAATATTTAAATACTATACCAACTACATTAAACATCAATTTATGTAATCAATCAGTTGATTGATTGCATTAACACTGAAAGTGGTATACCCTTAGGTGAGTGATATACCCACAAATACGATTTTGAATACCTTTTGAACATAGAGATACAGTCTTGCGGGCCCGTTCACCTTTCACAACCTCTAACATTCAAAGAAGGTGGAAAACAAGATCCAATTTATATGAAGTAACAGTTCTGGCATTTTGATATATTATTAGGTATCATAAGATTATCTTATCTTAAGATTATTTCCTATCAATAGGAACACATCCTGGCTATGTTTCCTCTTCAGCAAGTTTCCAACATAACAATCGAAATTGTGACTAGCTTGGTGCAGCTAATATTTTAAATTATAAAAATATAAAAAAGAGAAAATTTTTAAAATGTTTCATAACTTAATTATAGGTTTTAAATTACAGTTTTCACATAATATTGGTTATTTTAAAATAAAATATTTAAATCGTTTTTTTTTTTTTACAAAGTACTTATCTAAATTTGGAAATAATCAATTAGATTCTATCGTGCACAATCAAGCAACGCAAATAATTATTTCGCATAATTGAAAGTTTATAAAAAAAAATAGCATATGGCATATATAATATTAATCGCATAGATTATAGTAGCTAGTAACGATGGGCATAATCGAATGAAGATTAATCGATCATTCGATTATTAAAATATCTCGAGATATCTTGAGATATAATAAAATCATTCGATTATTTTTCATTTGAATGGTTTTAAAAAAATATCTCGAGATATTAAATCATTCCATTATTTTTCAATCGAACAGTTTTAAAAATATCTCCGGATAAAACAAATTCGATTCTTTTAAATGATCCTACAAAATATCAGGTAATAATTATTTAGTGGGGCGTCATATCTATTGAAAACAGACAACAGTTTAAATCACTTAAATTAAAAAAAAAAGTTTTATGATAACTATGATTGGCGATATTTTGCATAAAATGAATAGCACAACCTAGCAGGGGTGCTTCCTTATTGATATGTCAATGGTCATGAGCGCTGTATGTGCACCGTCAAGTAAAAGCTAACTAACTATGACACAACGCTGTACTATGTCAACAATTGTATATATAAAGTGTATTAGTTGTCAAAATACTGTGCTAGTGGGGTGTTTCGTCATTATAGATTATGACCGTTAACGTGTTAAGGTGCCGACTATTAAAATGGAAAAACCGATAATACTGTAATTAGTAATGGTTTAATTTCTAATGGACATAAAAAATAGATTTTTGAAGATAATATGATAAACCACTTAAAAACAAAAGAACTGAAAGGTGGATTATGGTTGTATGGTTCATACAAGTAAATAAGATTGTATTATAGGTTTGAATTTGAAAATAAAAATAATAATAAAAGGATTCCGAAAAATTACAAAATTGAAATTTAATTTTTTATCGCATCTCAATAACTGAATAATATAACCGATAAAAATAATCGATAAATAATTGTTAGAAATAATCGAAAGAAAATAATTGATAATAATAATCGAATGAAACATAGTCGATAAAAATAATCGAATGATTAATCGATTATTAAAATCACTCGATTAAAAATAATCGATTATTGAAATCATTCGATTATTCCCATCACTAGTAGCTAGCTATTATGAAACCATGAACTACTTTCCATTTAGTTTTTGAGTCTGAATTTGAGTTCCTGATTAGAAATAAATTGCAACGCAATACAATCTTAGGATTATAATTCACTAATTTCGAATTAAATTAAATTAAATATTTGTTGGCTACTGGAAGCATTGATGGGTATCTTAAGAAAAAAAAATTTGAATGTTACAAATTTAGGCTATTAATACTAACGAAAGGCCATACCAGTCGCTATAAAATTGCTATTATTATAATTATCATAAACGGATCGATAATTTTTAGAATTACCAACCAATATAAGTAAATTTAATTCATACACTTACGTCATAAATATTTTTTTAATGAAAGAAATACGTAATACAATAATATAAAAAAAAATTACAAAAAAATGTGGGCAATTAAAAATAAAATATGTATACATGTCCTTAAACTTTGCTTCAAATAAAAAAAAAAAGAATTTGAAATTTATTTTTCCTCTTAAAAGATAGGTATTTGCAAAATGCGAGAAGCAAAAAGTTGTTTTATGTAAATATGGATACCATAATTATACCAGTGCAAAATCTAAGATGTCATTGGAGTCATAACTTCTCCGAGCGAAGGCAACTTTAAATTTTATTTCGATTTTTCAGGTTTTATCTTACAAGTAAAGGTCCCGACGCCGGACCTATCGATTTCGATGAAACTTAAATATATTGTAGAACACTAAAAACTAAGGGACACGTATTTTTTTTTATCTGCGGAAAAAACGGTTTGAAGGGGTGAAATCGCCCTCCAAAAATTGGGGTAAAAATTTAATTTTTCAAATATCTCGAAAACAGTAAGAGATAAAGCAAAAGTTTAAATTGGCGATATTGCTCTTTTTTAAAGAGCTATCTATTGATATGCAATTTGTTCATATTACATCAACAGGGGTGGTTGGGGGTTAAAATTTGGGGGTTTATTTTGCAAAAAGACGGTGAAAAATAAACAATATAAAAATTTTGTTTACAGATTTGAAATCTACGTCAAAAAATCTAATTGACTTATTTTTGCTCAATGCCCTAATATCAAGTCTAGGGGTAGTTAACTAGAGGGTGACTATGTCGAATAGTCGTACAATTTGGGTATTTCAAGACGTTCTTCTTCATGGAAAATAGCTTAAGACAATTAGAATAACGTAGAAATGAAATTTTCGAATTCAAAATTGAGTTTGAGCAACATTGGAGAGGGGGTGAGTCATCCTCTTAAATTACATACTAGTTTATATACACTAATTTTTGCTATTAACACACTAATAGTTGGTAAAATAATGTCACAATAAGTGGTTCTGAAGTTGGACTAGAAAATTACTTCGGCATTATCGAAACACATTTAAGGATATGTACACCATAAGGCTCAGATAAACTTCACATTACTAACGTCGTTTGCTTTTTAGTCAAGAAGGCCGTCTAAGGTTAAAATTTCAACTTTGTAACTGTTGACATTCAAAAGATAATGTAGAAAAATGGTTTTGACAATTTACCATTTAGCCCCAGTCGCCCCTAATTCATTTTACTAAAAAAGCAGAAAATATCAAAAATGGTAAAAAGTTATTGAACCTTGAACTGAGTAGAAAAAAAAATTATATGTATAGTTTATACTGTGGGAGTAAATACAAGAAATTTTGAAAAAAATATTTTCAAAAAAGACCGTATCTATACATGACTTGGTGGACTGTGTAACACCAACAGGTGACTGTATTCAGCATTTATTTATTTGTTTTCTTCATGTGAATAATTTGTTTATTTGTTAAAATTCACGGTGAATAAACTTTAAACGATTCATGCAGATAAAAGAAAAAACTACCAACTTGTGATAGTTTTACAATTTCAAATACAAGAGATTGTGAGTTTTGATTCTTTGATTTTAAACTGTTCTATTCCACTTTATGAATGGAACATCAATCATCAATCTTCTTTGTTAATTAATCGTATAATTGTTAGCTTAGTGGGAACATTGTAAATGAAATCTCACACTACTGGGGAAAAAATAAACAATAATTTTATTATGCATTATTCAATCAAGAGGAGAGAAAGTACATAACGATTAGCTAATTTATTTGTGTAGGTGACTTTTTATTAAATCTAACAATTTATAATGCATTTTGTCATGACTATCATCCACGATTACAATAATATGATTGCAAAAAAACCATAGTTTATTTTTAATCAAAAACCTGCTCTCTTCTTTTATTAGTGTTATATAAATAACAGAACAGAACATTGAGAAATTTCAAATCTATGAGTATCGAGTGCATTCATCTCTGTCTCATAATAATCTGTGTAACAATTTTTTTAGGAAACTAGAACTAGTGAACCAATTTTTGTGAAATTTATTGTAGTTAGTTTAAATATCGTTGAGATTAGATAGGCCACAAAATAAGAACTTACGAAATACTGAAAATAATTTCAAAATTGAAGATTCTTTCACATTTGACAGAGGTGTACGACAGGGCGAGGCTTTATCTGCCATTCTATTGGCCTAGGGGAGAGAAGGAAAAAAGAAGGGCTTAGAAGTTAATGCGAGTAAAATCAAGTACATATACGTAACAGCTGTTGAAGGAAGAGGAAACCACTCCACCAGCCTAACAACTAACTCATATTTATTTGAAAATGTTGTGAGTTTTGAGTGCTGAGGCATTTTAATCAACAACAATAACAAAGTGAAAAAATACATATTATCAACCTACTTTAAGGCTTACTTTGTTAATTTAAAGTTAATCAAGTCCCAGATACTGTTTCGCAAATCCTAGATAGTTTGCAAGACTTTGATTAAACCAGTAGTGATATATGACATTGAGGCATGGAATTTGGCAGTTAATGACTGTAATAAATTGAAAGTGTTTGAGAGAAAGGTAATACGAAAAATCTATGATCCTATCTGGGAAAGAAGGGAGTGGAGGATAAGAAAGAACAGTGAAATAAATTAAATCCTTGAAAATGAAGACACTGTTCGGTTTACTAAGTTACAAAGGTTGATGGCTAGATCACATTGAAAGAATCTGATGAGAACCCCTAAAATTATATAGAGGTCAAGAATGTATAACTTGCGAACTATGAACGTGCATTCCTACAGACCAACAGCCCAGGATCGAAATCAATGGAAATCAATAGTTGTAGAGTCCAAAGCCTAACGCGGGCTGTAGCGCCAGATTATGATGAATTTTAAAATATTTTAAACAAGACACTAATACATCATGGCGAAAGCGCCGTGTAAATTAATTGAAAAAATATAGATCCGTGTTTTTGTAGAGAAGTGATGGCTGTAGTTCATTCAACCCACAAAAGTGCAAGATGTGTCAGGAAATATGAAATAATTGAAGGAGGTAAATCTCTTCAAAAACCAGCCTATTTGATTAGCACTATTTTGGGAATCCCCTCAAAAACCAGCTCTATTTTACCAGTACCGTTTTGGGATATCTTCTGTTAAAATATGTGTCACTTCTTTTTGACTCTTCATGAACCTGAAATACGTTATTGAGCGCACTACCCTAAGTAATTTTATACATACAAAAAAGCGCAGACAGGCAGAAAAGTTTTTACGTCTGGCAAGTTAAACTTATACAGTGGATTTGAAATAGAATATAGATGATTATAATTAATGCTATATATTACATAAAGCTCTCTTAATTTAAATATCCTTACAGGCGTCACTCAAATTATTGACAATTTAACTTATGACCACTGATCGCAGTTTCCCTCAAGTTATAGACAAACCATACGTGTGTACGCATTGTCACAGTACCACACAGCACGTATGAACTTAGGTACTACTTGTCTATGAGACGACGATCTCTAATAGCAGGACGAAGGGAAGAGGAGAATTGACACGAACTGTTATGCTAAAAAGAGACAGATGGAATACATATTATGCTAAAAAGAGACAGATCACAATGAAGGCAACGACGGCGTCAGAGATCATCGTCTCATAGACAAGTTGTACATACATATAGTTTGTCTGTAAAGCGGGTTCTACACGATGCTACGAACGTTCCTTCCAACGTTCGATCGAACGTTTGAGGCAATTAAGTTCGATAGTTGGTGCGACGAATGTATCTGCTACACGGTGAATCGAATGTTTGATCCAATACGAATGATGATGTGTTGGTACTCAGTGGACGACGCTGTTATCTGTCTGATGTTATCTCTAATGTTATACACTGATGTTGTCTCTCTTCACATGAACGAGTCGTGCAGCTGCTGAGTCGAACCAACCAACGCAACCAACATTGACCTTCAAACGTTCGAAGCATCCCTTTGACTCGGTGCAAAAATACCGACATCGAACGGGACACGACCAAATGCGAACGTTTGACGCTCGACATTGGACACTCGTAGGTTCGAACAACGGCTACACGATGCTATGAACCATCCAACGTCGAATGTTGGAAGGTGTTCGTAGCATCGTGTAGCAGCGGCTTAAGTTGAGGTAAACTACGATCTGTGATAATAAGTTAAATTGTCAATAACTCGAGTGACGGCTGTACTTACAGTCTGAAAAATGTATAGTCACTGTAATTGAAGGTGAATAAAATCTGAAATAGTCCATTTATAAAATATTTTTCCTTATGTGTAATTTTTTCACCTGGTAGATACTATAATAATATATTTGTACCCCTTTCCCACAAAAAATATTTTTTCTTCTTTTCTTCTTTTTTCTTACTTTAATCTATTTGTCAGTCTTAAATGTAAATCCTATTTTTCTGTTCCCATGTTGCTTCTATTTGAAAAAAGGCACTCTTTTTTCCATATTTAGCCATTTTTGCTTAGCTATTAGTACATCACAAATAGATTAAAGTAAGAAAAAGAAGAAGAGAAGAAAACACATTTTTTGTGGGAAAGGGGTGCAAATATATTATTATTGTACAAATAGCCCACAGTTTCGCCTAGTGTCGATGCACACATACGTGTTTTTGCCAGTGCATGCACGCAGCGTGCACGCAACTGCGGTCGAAAGTACATTGAGCTAAATTGTGTGATGCACACATACTTGCGGTGCCGCGCGGCACCGCTGCGTACATTTTGTGCGGCAGTTCCCTACAGCACCACAGCGGTAACGCGACGGCAAATTGCCGTAACTGCGTTGCTGTAGTACATTGTTTTCAATTAGTCAATGCACACATACGTTTTTTTTTCACGCAGAAAATGTTGAAAAAAGGACCTTGAACTGTTGTTTATTTTAATTGATGGAATGTTGAATGTTAGAGGCTTATAGCTAATAATTCCAGTGGAGGTATAGAAATATATATTTGGATTTAAGTTCCTCCCTATTATTTACACAAAACTCATCAAATGGTTGAATCCTAATACATAAATTATTAAAAAAACTTTCATTTTGCATCTGAAAACGATTCATATTTAATATTTTGAAAATTCCATTCAAAATTTTAGTTTTAAATTTTTTTCTGTCATTTATAAAAATTATTGTACAACAAATTCTCGAGAATGATAACAAACAGCAACTGATTTGTTTATTAGTTTATCAGTTTTAACATACCAATTTCATGAATTTTGTAGTAATGTAGTAATATCCGTTTTAACATACCAATTTTATGAATTTTATTGTGTAACACAAAGTTTTAATTATATAATTGTAAAAAATTATTTATAAAATCTAAAAAAATAAATCATTTTTCGATTGTTTGGAATTGTATTTTAGACATTTTTTTTTTAATTTTATAATTTGTTTACAGTTTATTATTGTTTTGTGTTTTTGCTTATAGTATGTTCTCTGTTTTCTTAATAATGGTATTTTTCAAAAAATTTTCGTCTTTTGCTTTGTCGAAAAAAATCCTTTTTTTATTTACTCAACTATAATTTTGGATTGTATTACAGTTTCTCACGA
Source organism: Brachynemurus nebulosus (assembly GCA_035578155.1). Classification (NCBI taxonomy): domain Eukaryota; kingdom Metazoa; phylum Arthropoda; class Insecta; order Neuroptera; family Myrmeleontidae; genus Brachynemurus; species Brachynemurus nebulosus. The sequence goes on along the minus strand of JAPWDM010000055.1, from coordinate 638,151 downwards.
CATACTTTAATTTGGTAAACCTGATGACAATTTTTACTTCAAAAAAATCCCAACACTGGATTCCCGTGAAGAGATAGATAGAAGAGAAGTAAGAAATTTGTTTTATATAAATTTTCACATCAATTGAAAATATAAATACCCCTGTCGCAGCATCCTGCATAACATAGCGAATTTCCATTTACAAAAGTACGTTTTCTCGGAAACTAGTTGATATAGAGTAATTGTAAATAAAAAAAACCTTCTTTATGTGATTTTTCCGCCAAATTTTTTTCACGAAAAATGTCCAAAACCCCGTAAACGTTTTCACGAAATTTCTTAAAAATAAGATGTTTCGTTCTTGAGTTATCGTGCGGACACTTAGTAAACATATATATAAATGTGTCCGCACGATAACTCAAGAACGAAACATCTTATTTTTAAGAAATTTCGTGAAAACGTTTACGGGGTTTTGGACATTTTTCGTGAAAAAAATTTGGCGGAAAAATCACATAAAGAAGGTTTTTTTTATTTACAATTACTCTATATCAACTAGTTTCCGAGAAAACGTACTTTTGTAAATGGAAATTCGCTATGTTATGCAGGATGCTGCGACAGGGGTATTTAAATTTATGTTGGCTATTCGCACGAGGGTCTATTAGAAGGCTTTAAAATTTTTTTTTTGTTAGTTTAACTAGTTTAACGTCAGCTAACCTAGCTTGCACCGTTACAAACCAGAGGGCTCTGATACAAAAAATTAATGCACGTAATAAATTTTTTCATAGTTTTTCGCACTGTATTCTTTCCAGATTAAATTAAATGAATTTTTTAAAATATTTAATTTATTTTCAAATTATTTTAAGCGACCCTTTGATGAAAAATGACGAAATATTTATATTTTATACCCGGCAGAAAATGAATTGAGAGATACACAGAAACCCATTTTAAAATGGATCAGTCTAAGGCTGTATACACAATCAATGAAATAAGATTTAAGATTTAATATTTAAGATTTAATATTTAAAATTTAAGACTTAAGATTTAAGAAATAAGATTTAAGATTTAAGGAGTATGCCATCTAGTGACGTTGAATGAAACTGTTAACTTAACTGCTCATAAGTAAATGTATTTAGGTATTTTTGTACATCAGAATTCATGAAAAAGTAACGTTCGTGATGACTATTATGTCACTAAGGCTGTATACATAATCAATGAAATAAGATTTAAGATTTAATATTTAAGATTTAATATTTAAAATTTAAGACTTAAGATTTAAGAAATAAGATTTAAGATTTAAGAAGTATGCCACCTAGTGATGTTGAATGGAACTTTAACGTAACTGGTCATAGATATAAATATGTAGGTATTTTTTTACGTCAAAATTGGTGATTTTTTTCACTTAGCGACAAAATAGTCATCACGAACGTTACTTTTTCATGAATTCTGATGTACAAAAATACCTAAATACATTTACTTATGAGCAGTTAAGTTAACAGTTTCATTCAACGTCACTAGATGGCATACTCCTTAAATCTTAAATCTTAAGTCTTAAATTTTAAATATTAAATCTTAAATCTTATTTCATTGATTGTGTATACAGCCTAAGTGAAAAAAATCACGAATTTTGACGTAAAAAAATACCTACATATTTATATCTATGACCAGTTACGTTAAAGTTCCATTCAACGTCACTAGATGGCATACTCCTTAAATCTTAAATCTTATTTCTTAAATCTTAAATCTTAAATTTTAAATCTTAAATCTTATTTCTTAAATCTTAAATCTTATTTCATTGATTGTGTATACAGCCTAAGTCATTTTGAAGGTAAGATGGATATCTGTCAATTACATGTATCTTATGAACCATAAAGATTTGCTTCAAAAAATTGTATCCAAAATTCAATATCTACAGTAATTAAAAAAAATTTGTGCCGGTAACGACAAAATTATCACTCTCTTTACCCAATATCTCATTATATTATATACAGATAATCCATATGAAAAATATCTCCGTAATGCGGTGATTGTATACAACAAAACAAAAATAATAAAATTAATCTCCACTATAAGGACCCTTTCTAACATATCCAATACAGTGTGGATTACATACATGAGAAGTCAGTATGCAGTCATCGAGTATACAATTGAACTCGATGACTGCATTTAATAATGCATATACACATACTACCTACATAGATGCCTATAAAAAGAGTATTTTTCCATCTTTGTCGCAACGTCTTGTCGGGCAATTTAGTGCATTATAAATCATCATATTTAAAAAAAAGTAATATAGGGTAAACGGTATAGTTATTGGACGTTCACAGTTATTGGACAAGACACTCTCTTTTGAAGATTCTAAGGCATATAGACTAGTAAAGCAAACTGCCTGATTTTTTAGTTAAACAGAACCTTCTAGTATCTACAGAACTTGTGGATTGTGGAAATATACCAGAAATTAATAAATGAAATTTTTGTCCAATAACTGTATTTTTCTACACGCACAACTTTAATATTTTTTTTTTTTTTTCAGAGACTTACCAATATGTAATATGAAAGTTTTATATGGTACATTAAAATAGACAGGTCTTACTTTATTTATGAATTTTTTCGTTAAAAATAAAGCTACAACACGTACTTTTTCTGTACTTTGTTTTGAAAATTTTTCTTAACTGTCCAATAACTATACCATTTACCCTACATAGCTAATAACCAAGGGGTCAGACTAGAATGTCTATGTCTCTGTTCCACTTGTAATCAGTGGGTGACGTAAAATCTCTCCACTATGTTGTGTAGGTACACACTGTTTGCAATTGTGTTAGTTTGTTGTTTGCTTCTGTGTGCGTATTCACACACACTACTACAAAACACGTATTATGGGACAGACCAACCGGTCCAATTCAAGTAACAATGTCTAACAATGTATTACAATGCACTCTGCGTTTGGCGACGGACACCGACTCACTACATGCCTTAAGCTGTGACAGGCCTACAAATGGCTCCAAGCGAATTACACTTTTTTGATATTAGTTGGCTTCTAGTGTTCTATGCTAATAACCTTGTTTAGAACTTTATTGCTTATTGGTTTCAAGCAATAAACTAATTAACCTAGAATAATAATTCAAAAACCTTTTTTATGTGATTTTTTTCCGTCCGGAATTAAGATGTTTCGTTCTTGAGTTATCGTGCGGATATATATAGTGCGTTCGTAATATTTTGAAGTGTTAATGACCTGAAAATTATCATATCTAGTGTATTTCATTTTTTGAAGTGATACCTCCTCCGCTCAAAAAAATCGGATGGAGGGTCCAGAACTGTCAAATTCCTCCACTGACCTTTTTTTCTTATTTTCTCAAAAACTACCTAACCTAGAATAATAGTTCAAAAACCTTTTTTTTGTGATTTTTTTCCGTCTTTCCAATGGTGTAAAAAAATGTGGCAAAAACTTGTAAATTATAGCAAATTTTGGCAAAAAACTAATTTTTTGCAAGAACAAAAACCATGTTCCTGGCATCCGACGTGTCTGGCTGAAGAACTCATCCAAGATTTTTGGATTTCCAACGTTCTCACCAAATTTGGTAAACCTAGGACATTTCGTTCGAGAGTTATCGTGCGGACACATATATATATATATATATATATATATATATATATATATATATATATATATATATATATATATATATATATACATATATATATATATATAAATTTTAGTGAATATTATTTTCGGTTCCTAGGGACCTCAAAACAAATTTCTGCCATGGTCCCGAGTTCAGGTCGCGTCATGACAGTGGCTGTAATAGCTGAATTCCATTCTGGAAATTCGCTAAAATTATATTTTATGCATTACGTTGCCCAAACATATAACAACGCCACTAGTTTTGCAACTGCGACAACCGGTTAAACGTACGGCGCCGCTGCGTGCACGCAGCGTGAATAAACCGTATGTGTGCATCACATTTTGCGGTGCTGCTACGTGCACGCAGCGGTAAAAAAACGCATGTGTGCATCGGCACTTAATATTATAATCATTCACTGGTAGATACTGGCGACATTTTTTTGGACAAAATTTAACTGCTTTGTAGGTACTATTCTTTTTGGGGAATTTTAATGCTTCATCAAATTAAGTATTACATCTAGATCTTTATATCTATTAAAGTTTACGTTAAAAACATTTTATTCAGATCAAAGACGTGACAGTTCATTCCACCTAAAAATTGTCTCATAAAAACCATCCATTCAATGTCAAGCATAAAACAAACAGTATACGAAGCATAAAACAAACAGTATACGATTTTTTTTGTTTGAAACAGTCAAATTTTTTGAATTACATTCAAATGTTATTTTAATTAAAACAAAAAAGAAATTTTGTTGTAATTTATTATTGTACATAATTATTAATATTTTTTAAATAAAATATACTTGTTTATAATATCATAAAATTAAATTCACATCAATCGAGCTATAGCTTATTATTATTGTTGTTGTAAGGTTGTTTATATGTATACCTACCTACTTTCAATTTGATGAACCTACATTTTCTATTTTCTTAAAAAATTATTTTTTTATTAGTTTAAATATACTTGTTGAATAAAATTAAGTATTTGCATATGAACAGTGTTTAATATGATTAAATATATTATTGTAAATATAAAATTTATGAATAATGAATATACAGTTTAACTTCATGAAAGTCTATCATATGAGAACTTTTTTTATTGCTATTTTTTTAATATGATTGCAATCGTCATGAAAGATGAAGCTTCTCGTATAAAATTAAGAATGCACCAACTGAAATTTTATAATATGCAAGAGGGAAGTTATATAACCCTATACATTTTTATAAATCAAACATTATACGTCGTTAAAATCAAAGTTTAAACATCATATTTACATATGTCTAGCGGAGATGCAGCATATAGCAAAATATTAAAAATTTAATGAATTGACGGTGTTTCTGTAGAAATTTTCCAAAACGTTTTTCTTCCGACTGATAAAACTACTGACTACTGTGATAAAACTACCAAACTGTGCCCGCTGTAACGGGTGAGTGACGTAACACAGCAGCACACGAGCAAAACACATGATGTATGGACACGAATATACCAATGTGTTAGAATGATATGTTGATAATGAATGATGATATATGCAGTTCGCATACATATAGTATATACTATAATGGCCACCGTATGTTACCACTAGTCAACAATTAAATATAAATTTATTTATTTTAAGAAAGATATTCCTTTATTTTGAGAAATTTTTTAGTCAATAGAATTTTAACACTTAAATACGACACACTTCATATTTTTTTCTGTTTAAATTTCATGAGTTGATTAAAAAACATGATATTTATTATAACGTGAACACCACGACGGTCAGTAACAGACTAAATCAGTACTGATGTAAATTGCTACTTATTGCAACTTTCGGATTACACTTTTTTATATGTAGGCTTGATCTCTCTCATCTGTGTTGTAGCTATATATTTTAAAGTACTCCTATCGCAGCATCTGCATAACATAGCGAATTTCTAAAGATTGGACACTGGTGGGTCTCATATAACATCCATTTAAAATAGTTTAGCTCTCTAACAGTGAACAAATTTTCAAAATCGGGATGCTTTCTTGAAAAGTTAGTTCATTTTTATTTTGAAAAATGAAACGGATGTAAATATTATTATTGTAATGACAAAAACGATGAAGCATTTATCATAAAGAAATTTGGCAAATTTTTTAAGAATGTTTTAAAAAAGATTATCTTATGTAATTTTTTACACTCTTTTCGATGGTGTAAAAAATCGTTTTAAAAATTTTTGAAATCTGACCAATTTTTGCAAAAAACTATTAAAAATGGCGAGAAATGGCCAAAATTTTGGTTTCTAAATATCAGACGTATCTGACTGCCGAATTCATCCAAGTTTTTGGGATTTTTGACGTTCTCACCAAATTTTGTAAAAATTGAATGCTTCGTTTGAGAGTTATCGCGCAGACAGATTCTCGAGACCTCAAAACAGATTTCTGTCATAGTCCCGAGCTCAGGCCTTTCCATGACACCCGCTGTAATTAGCGAATTTCCAGAATGGAAATTCGCTTAAAAAGAAACATTCCATTTGAAAAATGAATAAATTGTTAAACATGTAAGTAGTTAACGACTTCCGTTACATAATGTATTTGTTTATTAATTATCCATCATCCAAACAACCATCACATATAAATAGGTTAATTAATTTTCAATTTCTTATAATATAATAAGCCAAACGGCGCATAACTAGCACTTCTATCAGTGTGTGTCTACCTACGTTAAACAAACCAATTTTACAGACAAAAATCAATTAAAGTAGAATTTTAAAGATTTGGCAATAAAATAATATGACGGTTTCATTAGGACCTATCAGTATTCAAAATACAAATGAAATAATGTTTGTTCAAATGTGATTGACGTCATCTGTTTACACATATATTATACGTATGAATATATATATATATATATATATATATATATATATATATATATATATATATATATATATATATATATATATATATAATTTTTTTTTTGGGCAAAAAATAATTTTATTTTCAAAACTTTTTGGATCGTGTATACACGTTTATCGTACATGTTTCACGTGAAAAACGTAATTGGCACTGTTGATAATACATAATTCCTAATATAGACGCGGGATATTCAAAATAAGCGCTTTTATCAAATATACCGAGATTCACGTGAATACATAATAATTATTAGCATTAGTAATTGAGATAATTTACCTTGGTGGGCATTGTATTAACACTTTGACGATCATGGACGTCATAAGATGTCAAGTGAAACCTTACTAACTCACACACCACGTCATATGACGTCCACAATATCATATCAAGTGTATTAGTGTAGGGTAGCCAGATGAATTTTTCAAAAGTCGCCAAATTTATAATAAAAAGTAGTCCAAACATCGGTCTTCACTTTTTGACCAACAAAAGAAAAAACGCTCGTTCTGTTTGGCGGGAAAAGTCGCCGAAGATCGATCACTTCTTTACACCCCCCCTACTCCATTTTCATTACATTTTCCTCAAATTTCATTAATTATGGTACTTTACTCTTAAGCCATATTTACATTTTTAAGCCTACCCTCAGTACAACCAGATATATCCAAATTTCTATGGATGCTTTTTAGCTTAATATAAACACACGTAACCAACTTTCAGGCGGACACTGCATAAGTATATACCGGGTGTTTCAAGTAACTAAGAACATATAAATTTTAACACAGAGAAAATTTTTTGTGATCAAGAGGTTCTTTATTTTTTATTAAATTTTAAATAATATCGCGTCAAAATAATGTTTAGAAGTAATTAAAAGACAATAGCAGTAAATTTATTAAGATAACTATAAGTAAATATTAATCTAATGTTGAAATATTTATTAACAAATAATAGTGCTTAGTAGAAAATTGGACACTTACTGTTTTGTTTTCAAATTTACCTTTTTGCAATTAAAGAAAATTTTAATAACTATGGATACCTATATACAAATGATACCCATAAAAAACAAGCATACTTTGATCACAACAATTTTTTCCCATGTTAAATTTTGTATGTTCTTACTTCGCTGAAACAGACTGTATGTCATATACCTAATTGTGAAATTAACAGGTTTTTGTTTAAAATTTAATAAATGTGTTGACAAAGTTTAATTAAAATTTCAAAAAATGGAAAAAATAACTTGTTTTTGTTTAGTCAAAAATTTATTCTCAAAAAGGGCGTAAGTAATACTTGAAAAAAGTTCGAAAAAATATGTAAAGGTAACCGATATTCATTGTTTTTAGCGAATTTTCAGAATGGAAATTCAGCTATTACAGCAGCTCTTATGGTAAGACCTGAGCCCAGGACTGTGACAGAAATTTTTTAATCTTAATATAGTATAGTTTATTATTAGTTCTACAAATTGTATAACACAACAATTACTAATTTTTCAGTTTTCACCTTCATACTGGACACCCAAACTTTGAAATGACCTTTTTCAAAACGGTATTTTCAGACCTACGCTTTTTTTCCATCCAGCTCCTCAATTAGTATAATACAGCTGAACTCTTTTTTGGTGGTGAATAGGGGGCGCATAAAAAAATCGCACAAAAAAAATATATTCAAAAATATCATAAGTAGGTATAAAAAGTAAAGTTCGGTCCAGATTGCACAAAAAAACTTTTTTTATGCGGTTGGTCGGGACCGCATAAAAAAAGTTTCATCGAAAAAACATCACTCAAAACGCTCAAAACTTAAAAATTTTCTTAGAAGTTGCTTTTATATACAAGATAAAGCATTAATTTACACGTAGAAACATTTTATTTCAATTTTATAATATTATGAAAATTTTGAAAAATACACCTATAACAAAATTAAATGATGCAATAACTTAATTCGCGCGTACTCTTTCTCAACCTCGTATATCAAAAACTGCATGTTTTAGGACAAACAAAAAACATTAAATATTGTATTTATATATATATATATATATATATATATATATATATATATATATATATATATATATATGCTTATCTATATATATATATGTAGGTAGCCAACATCAAAGGGTATAATTAGTATAAATCTTAAGTTCATAATGATTAAAACACAGATTCAAATACGTTTTTTTTGTGTCTCCAAAAATTGGGACTTTTCAGATACGAGGTTGAGAAAGAGTACGCGCGTTACGTTCTTATGCAATGTATTGATTAAATGCTTAAAAGCCGTTAAAAAGTATTTTTATCAAAGAAAGTTTCTGGAAAATTTATTTATGAGTTAGATCAAAGTTTTTTTTATCAATTTATTCTATTGAAACATTTGAATATAACTAAATTAGTTCCGTCTTTATTTTATTCAAATTTGAATTAAAAATTATGGTAAAGATAGGGTGTTTTACGGTACGTTAAAACGTTAAAAATCGATGGCTCTTGGAAAATGTTTAAGTAATGATTAATAAAATAAAATTAACAATTCATTCCTAAAAATGTTATTTGTTATCTGTAGATTACTACATAAATAGCTAGTTTTGTTAATGGCTTTTCTACTTTTCTTGAAATAGTTAAAACACTTCATTTGTATTCATTAACGAAAACATTTACATAATTAATAAAATAATATAGGTATTCAAATAATGATTTCAACAGGTAGTCGTTTATCAGATACCTGACTAATGTATTTTAAAAAAAATTACGAATAAACACAATATAATATAAAAATGTGGGTCAATCACATGTTTAAAATTGCAATTACAACATAGAAATCTACTTTGATTTTAAAAAAGAGACGTTCAAGTTAAATGTACAGTCAATGATGAGCAAAAAACTTTTTTTCAATAGGTACCTACTGCTAATTACGAATTTGATTTAAAATAAGCTCCTTGAATTACATCTGTCAAAAGGGATCATGGAAGGTAAGAAAAACATTAGAGAGTTAATGGAAACCAAGTCAAATTTCCGTTCACACTACAAAACAAAACAGTGGGAACGAATCCATGTGGGTAATAATTCAATAAATCTACATATACGTTTGATGGATTCAACTAAATATTCAAATTGACAATCGATACAAATTTTATAAACAATAATATTTTATTATACGCAATAATTTTAAATAATTTAATTAAAACATTTGTTTAAAAACAGACAAAAACTTTCACTTCTTTTACAGTTTTAAATAAACTCTAATGTACATATATTATAATTTATAATCATTGTTCTTTACGTTATTTTAAAAAAAAAATTAAAACAATAATGGTATATTTTTGATTATTTAATATTTTTTACTTTATGACTAATAGGCAAGACTTTGGTAAAAAAAATGTAGAAGCATAGAACACTAGAAGCCAACTAATATAAAAAAAGTGTAATTCGCTTGGAGTCATTTGTATACCAGTCACAGCTTAAGGCAGGTAGTCAGTCAGTGTCCGTCGCCGAACACACACTGCATTGTGTTAACAATGAACACCATTGTTACTTAAATTGGACAGCTTGGTCTGTCCCATAATACGTGTGTTGTGGTGGTATGTGTAAGTACGCACACAAAGGCAAACAACAAACTAACACAATTACAAGCGGTGTGTACCTACACGACATGGTGGGAGAGATTTTACGTCACAAACTCATTACAAGTGGAACAGAGACATAGACCACCTAGTTTGTCCCCTTGTGTAGAAGATTTAACTAAATCTGTTGAGGTGATAAAAGCAAATTAAAAATATTATATGCCTACATATTTTGAATTAATGGGTGATTTTATTACGATAGAAGGGTGTTCCTTTACATAGTAATAAAATACTGACAATTCAAAAGTTTGTGTGTAGACAATAGGAGTTGAAAAATGAGAAATTTAAATAAAGCCAGGCTTGCCCACTTTTCAAGTTTCCATCGTCTTTTATCAGAATTTGTTGTGGAGATATAGCCGATATAGGTGTGGTGATTCTAATCCTTTTGGTTGACTCCAAAAGTTACAAAACTAAGCTTTTTGATGAAAATTTTGGTTTATATTTGTTCTACTTAATTATATTTATGAAATGAAAGAAAAGGACAAATTACAGGCTCAAAATTCGTGTTGACCAGTATAATATGCACACTTTTTTTTTTAAAGTATGTGTACAAACATTAAAACTTACCCCAACATATAACAGAACGTTTTGTACCACTGGGACTGATATTTTCTTGATTTTCTTCTGTCATCACAATTAATAAACATAACACAATAGTAATAATTTAATAATTAATAAATTCCTTAAATTATTATTAGTAAATCACTTGTAATAACCGTAGCGTGCTATCATAACTTTACTAGTCATTTAAATTTTTAAATTCTGTTTTCTCTAATACTTATGACATAATGACGTCGATGATATTTTTCCATAATTCTTTTTCATCAATATATTTCAATAAAACATATACACCTTATTGGAAAATGTCGCTACTAATTCTGTAAGTCGTGTAACCCAATCATAATACTGTTCATTAAAATCCTTTTATGTTTTATTATTTTCATAAATTTCTGTTACAAAAATACATGTGTAAAAATTTATCTGAATTCAAAGGAGCAAAAATCAGTAGATTGCACGTTATAATAGCACCTCACTTTCACGGTATATATTATGTACGTTCATAATTTGACACAATTTTTATTCTTTTTCTTTTTTGTTTGACAGATCTTACATTAAAGGAAAAATCAAATATTTAAAAAAAATCAAGGCAATCTAGATTTTTTTAATGAAAATTTGTTCAAATGTATTTTCAAAATAAAATTTTTTCAGTAGTTGTAACAATTTTTATTTAGTATTACAACTGAATTTTTTTAAGGTACCTCATGCATAGGTACGACAAGTAACTTTCTGGATACCGGGATTTGACTGTACTTCTCGTAAGACTGCTCAAAATAATTAATAGACACTTTTCGAAAATTCTATATTTTGCTTCTCTTTCGTGATATGAAACACGGAAATTTTAAACGCGTTTTATAGATTTTTTAGCTTTATGAAAATTTGGACAAAGGGAAGTGCTAGAAATCTTAATTATTTAGTTGAAATACCTCCATTCAGTCGGCTAATTATTATAATAATTTGGACAAAGGAAAAATAAATGTTAATAATATATTTAGGTGACTAATTTTCAATTTAAAATTTATCGTGTGCCCGGATACTGGGAAAGCCCATTTAAAATTAATTATTGTCTTGTACAAAAAAAGATCATCCGTCTATGCTTAGATTCCAAACTTTGACGCTCAATATCTTCGAAACTAACAAAAACACCAATATTTTTTATTCTTAGAAAAGTGATTTTGGCTAGTTTTTGGAAATCATACCCTCACCTCATGGCCCCCATTTAGGATTTAAATTTTGACCAAATATCATAAGAATATAGTCAAAGTAGTTTTTGTCTGAAACGTTGCTGTAATCATTAAAATTTCACCCAACAGGTCCTATATCAGACCTAAAAGCCTATTATTTCGATGTATTCATTTTCTAAATTACACATAAATTTAAAGATTGTCTTACTTTCATTTTGAAAATTTTAATAATAGTTGAAAAATCTAATTTCCCTATCTATCAATTTGTTTAAGATTTTTAAAGATAGATAACTTTTATTGTATTTATTCTATAAAAGGAGAAAAATTAGAATAAAATTGTTTAAAGCGCAGTGTTTTTCAACTTGTGGGTCGCGACACCCTAGGGAGTCGCGAAGCCGTTTTAAGGGGGTCACAGTTACTTTAGCAATAAAACCACTCTAGTTCAATATATAATATTTAATAAAAAAAAAAGTTAATTAATGGTTACATTAATGTGATGGTTTCATACCTTCGCTTGATAAAATTTCAAAGCAAATAACTGCGGTTTATTTTCAATAACAGTAAATTAGAGTTTTAAATAATTGTCGTCATATAGACGCTTTTTCTTTGCTTTTGTTTCATTACTCTTATTGGAACTTGAAGCTGACGGTTGTGCATGTCTTTCCGGAAATTCATCCATTTTCAATAATTACAATGAGCACAGAATTTTGGATATTAAAAAATAAAAGACAGTGATCAAGTTCTAAATCAAGAACAAGTCAATTCAATAAATTTAAACATAATTCAAAGAATTCAAAAGTGCCAACCTTTACTCGCCTGATGCTCCATGCAGCGCTCATAACATCACGCTATATCTCACTCACACAAGTCACGCGCACGTTCATAGAAGCTACTATAAGTCGTCAACTTCGATGCCGATAGAAAAGTATGCCTGTTTAAAATCCTTTGTTACGTATATATTTAATTGACACCTAACTGAAAATAATCAATAATGATAAGCGGATTCGATACAACATAAAATCAAATAAAAATTAGAAATAGCAGAGACTAGTGATCGCGAAATATTTTTCTATACTAGGGGGTCGCGAAATATTTTTCCATACTAGGGGGGTCGCGCCATGAAAAAGGTTGAAGAACACTGGTTTAAAGGAATCAAAAATTCATATGTTCAAATCATATGTTCAAATTATAACTAAAAAATTTGACTTGAACACAATATAAATGCTTTTAAGTGACTAGTGAAGGTGAAACTGATTAACAATTTCTTGAAAAGTTCAATTAATTTTTCCTTTTATGTAATATATTGAATTATTCAAGGTGATTATCATTAAATTATTGAATGTAGCTTAGGTAATAACAACATATTGTGTGAATATAAAGATAATTAATTTTATTAATTTTTTAATATTTATCTTCGAATTCAACGGCATAGATACAAGGTGGTAGATTTAAATAAAAGTTCCTAACGAAATCACCTAACCGAATCGACAATATAAAATTCATTTAAATACTTATATGTAAAAATACGTTGTTCTTGAAATTTATGTTGCTAGAGAATCCAAGTTAGAATCCAGAGTTGACTGCACATTCAGAATAAATGTAAAATTTCAGGAGAATAATTTCAGGAGAATATGGAAAAATAGGAGAAAGCTATAAGAGATGGCAGAAATTTTTTGCGAAAACTCGACTTGCAGCCTTGTTTGACAAACTTATGATTCGTGAAAAAAAAAAACACTCATTTTGCTCGTGTTGCATGCAATAAAGTTAACTTTTTTATTCAGAATTGCAAAAAATTAAATTTTCATCAGTCCCTCCCGCATTTCTTTAAATTAGGGTTTTTTTCTATATCTCCTACCATACATTTTCAGCCATAATTCCGGAAATATTATTAAGGTCATTACTATGTCCTTAAACATACCTACATTTTTGTAAATTTTCATTTTTTTCTTCTGTATTCTTTTTCTTCTCCAGTAACTATATGAACTTTTAAGTTTAATAGTAAAAAAACTATTGTGAGGTTAAATTGTGGAAAATTTGGTGAAATATTTGAACAACGGTAAGAATTTTTCAGTCAAAACATAGGGTGATATGACCGGAAAGAAGTTGGCGCCGAAAGTTGGAAAATCTTTCTGTTTTTTATATGGCAAAATTGCTCCCAAATTGCTCCTTTGGAATCAGTAATTGCTCCACCTGGAACTTAATTACTTAATTAGTTATTTACAAACAAAAACTTTTTTGTTTGACTATTTCTATTATCAAAATCTTGTCAAATAATGCATTTTTATACAATTACTTTATATCAAAAAATTACTCCCAATTTGCTCCATCTAATTTAAAAGTTAGTTATTAATTTCTCTGAATAATAATTAAAATATATTAAAATAAAAAATATTATGAATTAGGTTATGTATTATTAAAACGTATAGGCAATCCATTATACCTTTAAGTCGTTTGCATATATTTAAGGATAATTGAGTTTTTACAAGTTAAATAACATAAAAAAACAAAATATTTTAATAATTACTCAAAAAAATTAAGATTTAGCTTTTAAATTAAATAGAGCAAACTGGGAGCAATTTATTGACGTAAAGAAATTATATACAAAAGTATTATTTTGGGAGATTTTGATAACTTAAATAACGGAAAAAAAATTTTTTTCTTTATAAATAACTAATTAAATAATTAAGTTTCAGGTGGAGCAATTACTGATTTCAAAGGAGCAATTTGGGAGCAATTTAACCATATAAAAAACAAAAAGATTTTTCAACTTTCGGCGCTCACTTCTTTCCGGTGGAGATATGAAATATTCTCAATCACCAAGCAGTTCACTACCTCTTGTGCCAGCTATTGTCGGTTTCGTCAAATAAAAATACTACATAATATAATTTTTATAAAACATTACACTAAAGATAACTTAAGTTTGATTTATTTTTATTGCAATATAATTTAACATGAAACGATGATTGATCAGTCAATGCTCTTGAAAAAACTAGTTCATAAAGTATCTTGTGAATTTCTCCTTTCGGAAGTTTAATACTTTCAACAACTTCCTATATATAAAATCAATGCACAATCACGCACATAATAAAAGATCATTTTATTGTAAGGACAATTTCACAAGTCAAAAGACAAGTGAAAAAATAAAAAAAAGACCTTGCCATTGTCACACACTGTGACTGTATGCTTATATACAGGCTGTCCCGTTCGGATGTATACATACAATTTACATGTTAATTGATAACATTGGATTCTCATAAGGAAAAAGTTGTCACAAGAGTGCTTTGAACAAAATGATAATACCAATTTAATATTACAGCTACTGTTATTATCGCTTTAACAATAATAATGCAGTAAAAAAAGAAATGAATGTCGCAATTTTCAAGCAATTCATATTTTCACATAAATATTTGTGTCATATTTTGTAAATTCAAAAGACATATTTTAATTTTTTTTGGAAATAAATATTAAAATAATAAAAATACGGAAAGAATACTCTATTAAAAAAATAGTGCAGATAATTTAGTGGAAAAAAATTAATTTATAAAAGAAAATTTCCAAAAATATAAATACGTTTATCCAAAGCACTCTTGTGACAACTTTTTCCTTTTGGGAATCCAATGTTATCAATTAATATGTAAATTGTATGTATACATCCGACCAGGAGACCCAGTATATACAAGGTGCCTAAAGAAAAAAGACGTAAACTAAAACTTGATTTCATGAAAGCCAGAGAAGGTTAAATTAACTACCTACGTTTATGAATAAGATTTTTAATCTTATGAATTAAAGAATTTTAAAGACTGATGACTGATTTTTGGATGGTATTTTTCAGTATTTTATATAAATAAAGTGTCAAAATTTGAACTAATTTTGTATAGTTCGTGATATTAAAATTTTAACAATTAATTTTTCTATACGCAGTTAATGGGGGGAGGGGGGGATCCAAAAGGCAAAAGCATATTGAAAATCAATCCTCAGCCCAACTATAAGCCTTTATTGAAAACATTTAAAGAATAAGATCAATCATTTTTGATGTGGAATTTAGATGTTTTGGTAATTTTATTTTAAAAAACTGAAAAATATATCGAAATGTATATCAGGCATACTAAAAATTAGTTGAACGTCAATTTTTTATTATAAAATCTTATTTAAATTATAAAATTAGATTTTTTCAGGTAATTTCAAGATTTCAAAAACAAAAATTTAACGATTAAAAAATTTTAAATTGTGATAATAAACTGATAAGATTTCCTAGGGATTTAGTAGTTTTCTAATCAATAACGCGACAACTTCCTTAATCAATGTTACATCATTTTATTGTAATTTTATTGTAAGTGATTTTTTTACAAGACACCTGTATCACCTATATAAAATGGCTACACGTTGTTCTTGACATTGTGCTTTCATTGAATATGAATGTATCACGTTTTTAATATTAATTACAGTGAATTCTTACTTTTAGCGAATTTCCGAATGGAAAATTGAACTATTACAGCCGCTGTCATGGTGACAATAAAAGTTTGTTTTGAGGTCCCTAAATCCAGAAATAAAACTAAAATTTTTAAAATTAAAAGACAATTTTTACTTGGCTAATACCACTATATTTAAAGTTTTTAAATATCTGTGACATGTTTCGGACTCATATGGCCATTAACGAACAGTCACATGGGTCCGAAACATGTCAAAGATATTTAAAAACTTTAAATAAAGTGGTATTAGCCAAGTAAAAATTATCTTTTAATTTTAAAATCGAATACCATAAAGTAACGCTCAAATCTATCAAATATACTAAAATTTTTATATATCTGTGGCCGCAAGCCAAAGTATCTTAAGTCTAAAATTTATATTTTTCAGAAGTCGAGTTTTTATGTTTGATAGGGCCTATAAAAGTAACTTAAACTACTGTTTTTCGGCTGTAAATTTTTTCCTATTTAAGTTGAGTAAAACGTAGGTCAACTTGACATTGTGTCGTAATGTTCTAATGAACAGTGTGCAATAATCAATAGAAATCTGTTTTTTTACTTAAATTGACTTAAGATACTTTGGCTTGTGGCCACAGATATATTTTATATAAACGAACGAAACATCCTAATTTTACAAAATTTAGTGAAAACGTTAGAAATCTCACCAGTTCCGTTCGATTCCCAAAACCCAAATTTTTTTTTGCGAAAATTTATCAAAATTCAGAAGTTTATCGGAATTTTTTTATACCATGGCAAACAGTGGAAGACAGGTTTTTAAACCATTAACTATAATTGATTTTTGAACAATTATCTTATGGAAGCTGCGTTTTCAAGAAAAATGATTTTTGTTATGCTATCTCTTATTACATGTTATCAGATACAATAATTAATTTTATTTTTTGTGTTATTTTAGGGTTCCAAAGAAAAATCTCGAAACCCTTATAGTTACATAAAAGTTTGCATGTATTACGGGTGCAGATTTCAATTAATAAATACCAAAAAAAAACTTTGATTGGAAAGTGGAGATAGATATTTTTTTCTTACGTATCACATCGTGTAAGAAGTTATTCGAAAAAGCTTTTAAAATGAAGTTGAGATTTCTTTTACTCGCTATGTTATACAGGATGCTGTGATATTTGTAATATAAATTTTCTTCGGGAAACTTGTTAATAACGTCACCTTGAATTAATAAGTAAAATAATTCAATAATATAAAAAAATTACCTGTTTTTTTTTTTTTTTTGGTAAAAATTCCAGAATTTTTAAATAAAAAGAAGTGTGTGTTTCTTGTAGATTGCCTTAAGACAAAAATTGTTGTTGATATAGACTATTAATACAATTACATTGTAGAAATAAAAGTGTGTTTTTTAATTAACAGATTTATTAATAAAAAATTGTTTTCTTACTTATCTGATTTTAATAAATTTTTTGTTCGACTTGATCGAATAATTAGGTTGCGTAATAAATATATAAAATACATGAATAGTTTCACTGTACTCAATTCTGGTTAATATAAATGTACTAAAAATTAATTAATTATAGATATTTGTTTTGTAAATTATTGTTGTATATTTTAATTTATTATTGTTTTACCAAATTACCGAATCGCTTTTGACTTTGTGTAAGGAAAGTAAATGGAATTGATGTCTTTGAAATCACACGGAATCAACTATAAATAATTTACAAGAAATTTGATTTGAATCATGACTTTATGACAGTTTTAAAAATAATCGAAAGAGTGAAGAGAAATATTCTTTATCGGCATTGCACCGAATGTTTTCAGTTCACGGACAAGCAATAGTATACATTTAAACTTTAAATATATGAAAAAAATTGCAAGGCTATTTGTCACCAACATAGTAAACAATTAAATATTGCTTCACACAAGAATTGCAAGTGTATATCCTGAAGAGATAGATTTGGTTGCCTACCTTGAAACATTGGTGTCTAAAAGTGATTGTCAAATATTTATTTTTCTTTATTTCCTGCGTACTAATAATATGAGACATAAAAATACTAAACTGTTATCGTACTTAAAAATTATCTTTTTTCTTTTTTTAAAAAAATTACTGCACCATTATTTAATAGAGTGCATTACATAATTTATATGTTATTGTGTAATTTGAAATGTTGGTAATATTACCTATTCTAATTATTAATTAATATTACTGCATATCACTCTGGTAAGGGGAGCCATCTAAAAACTCATAGTTTTAAATTTGGACAGTTCTTCTGTTTTTAAAGTGTATAAATGTTGTATAGCTGTTTGAAGCTATACGCTCTATACGCCATTAGAAATTCACTTGTTTTTGTAGACTAGACATGGGTAAAGTGATCCATATATAAATAAAATCAATTTTCAGGGCTTTCCCCGAATTACAACACAAAAGAAAACATCAATTAATAGTAGGGTAAAAGCCCCTATAGCCGAACGTGTTCATCAATACTCGAACAGTTTTGATATTTTATATATGACTGAAGTTATTTCTGGGGCTTTTACGTTACTTCTAATAAAATTAAGTATAGCATATTAAAATTAACTGATCTAAATCCGATAGTTTACAAGTAACGAATATAATCCAAAATTTCAATTGCCGTTATAAAAACCGATTTGGATGTTTGAAATTTCTATTAATTAATAAGACTCATCAGCTACTATCATACCACGGAAAAAAATCCCAGTCGCTCTCAAAATTAATGTGCTGACGAACTAAGGAGAGTTTCGAAATTAATGAAATTAAATTTTACTATATACTGGGGTAAGTACATTTTTAAAACTGGTCGAAGCAAACTTATTCATAAACAAGTCGTTAGATGCAAGTTGTGCTGTCAGTTGCTATAATGATCTAATTAGATTACCGTACTCTATCTCTGTGCTAAATTTCAAATTTTCATATCGAATAGTTTCAGAGAAAATGGCCTGTGACAGACACATGATTTTAAAAAGAAGTAGAAGGTACTTTATGGAATTCAGAGGTCATGTTATCACGTTTCCAAGATTAGCGTCACCAATGTTAACTAATGCACACAGTCACTGTCTAGTGTTAATTAATATTAGTTGATTTTTAAATTTTTTCTTTTTTTTGTAATTAGTCATTAAACTTATTAATATTAAAATAATATGTTGGTATTGATTTTTTACTTATGTAGTTATATATATTTTATTTGAATGTCACGTTCAATTATTCGATATGATTCATATTAAAATTCTGTCCTTATGATTTTTATTGTTCTTTTATATTTTGCTATTTTATTATTTATAAGCTCACTTCACAGCGACATGATTCATTTGAATTTTCTCTATTTTAATAATTGTGAATAATGCGAAATAGGTTTATAAAGAAAAGGCGCACTCGGACAACACAAGTCTGTGGTTTCATATTTGAATTTTTCTGTTTTGAATTTAAAAAAGATGGGACTACAAAAACCGAAGTGTTTTGTCATTCAACAAAAATTTAACCCTGTTATTTTATTATTTGTTTACAATTTTCGTTAAATTTTTCGAAAATAATTTTTTCAATACAAAATTTTAGAAGTTAGAAATTACACCGATGTACAATATCCCGTAAATTTTAAAGGTCTACTCATTTTATAAATACCTTCAGATAAATGCATTGTTAATACAGTAATCGAAGTTTGATGGATCCATAAAAAATGACAACTTTATAAAAAAATGGGTTCCAAGGCACAATTATTATTGCTTTAATAAAAAATATATACCTAATTACTCTATGCTAGAAAACTAATGTTTCAAAAATGACTTGCGCATTTTGTTTAGAATGTAGAATAAAAACCATATTAACTTTCCATAGGCTCAGTTTGGCACATCGGTATATTTCAAATATGCTACAAGAAATCATTAGTCAATTAAAAAGAAGCAAGTTTATTTTGCTCTATAAAAATTTTGCACAGCTTCTTTCACTTAAAGATTGTTTAAAAACATTATTATCCCATGATATAGTAGTCGTACGGTCAAGAGCAGGTCTCTTCATACTCTTCATGCTCCAAACAGTCCCGGATCTACGATTTTTTAGCACCAGGACAGAAACTTGAAAATGGTCATAAATTGTCAAAAAACTCATAAGTATATAAGTCCTTTATAAAACTCCAATTTTTCCCGTTGCGACAATGATAAAAATTGAGGGTTTTGTAAAAGATCAATATAGGTAAAAGTTGATTTTTTATTTTAATAAATCTACTCCGAAAGCACTACAAGTTGTACAAATTTCAAATATTTATCACCAGCCGCATCAGAGATATAGGGGCGCAAAATTCCAAAATTTGGAAAAAAGTCAGTTTTCGGAAGTCTGTAATAATTAAAGGATACAAGTTTTACAATTGAAATAGTGTGTATTTGTTTCATAATGGGTAGTTGTACCCGTATACAGCTATTCTCATAAAAAATACTAAGCGAGGTTTACTATAAAAAAAAATATTCAAAAAGTGAATTTTGCTACATTTTGATATCCAACTTTAGGTAAAGTTTTCTTATGGAAGGGACGAAAATAGGTTAAATATGGACATCACTTAAAATAAAGAGACATTTATTACCTTTAAAATAGTTTTTATTTCAACCTTTTAGGATGAACAGTTTATGAAATATGTGCATTGACATAAATGGCTGTAAATACAAAAATCAGCGCAAATTGGAAAACAAAAATGGCTATTACGGTTTTTTAAGAATTGTTCTCAATACTTCAAATGTACCTAATAGAAACAACTGGAAGAATATTAATTTTTTCTAAAATGGTCGAGCAACCAACTTTTTTTTTAGACCATTTGATATAGACCGATCTAGTATGATTTTGGCGCCCTCTGAAACTGCCGCCCGGGGCAGGCGCCCCGGTTTCGGGTCTGGCTCCAAATATCATAAAATACCAACTTACACACAAGATAATACATCATACTTGTATACACACAAGATAACTCATCAACGTCACCCTTGCATCAAGTTTGCAAAGTTGCAAATCATTAAAGAGATGATACAACCCAAGTATCTACCCACCCAATGTACTGTAAAATAGAAAGTTGTAAATATGTACCTACTTCATTAATATTTTAAGAAATGTTATTATATAATGTTTGAAAAAGTTAGCAAAAAATCAAAATAATAATTTGACGTTTTCTCCAGTAAACTTACTGAAAGATACTTATTGAACTTACATAACAAAAATACTTTTGTATAGGTGAAAAATAAAAAAATGTTGTCAGAAAGTTGATTATGTGACGAGTTTGAGTGAGAGACGATGATTTTGCTGAGACCCAAAGATTGCCTTGTCTATTCTACAATATTACAATTAATAAAATAGTTTTCACTTTAATTTTCTGAAAGTTATCGTCAAATTATTAATCATTATCCCATTGAGCACTACAAAAGTTTTTAAAAACATCTGTAAAGCAAAATGAAAAGCCTAGACGTCGCTATGGGCTATACATACGAAAAATTAAGCCATATGTCCCTTTAGATGGCTATGATTTCTTGGACAATATCAACAGCGGATATAAAAACCGTGGAGAACTTTAGGATTTTGCGGACAATATTAATAATGGTCCCTAAGGATCCCCACGAAGCTTCCAGGATTAGTGGAAGTTTTTAATCCGCAAAATATATAGAAGTATTACGTAACATCAACGCTAATTTTTTATTTTCAGTGCGGAAAAAACTAAAAGACTGTAAACAAGTTATATTCTCATACTAAATTATCATAAAATTTATTAACTAGTTTTTTCGGTTATAATACCGGTTCAATTAATGTCTTATTATTTAAATTTACATTAAAATGTTTCAAAATATTTTATGATCATTTAAAATTTTTTTTTTCGCAATTAAAGACAAAAAACTGTTAATTAATTGACCCTTTGATCGTCAATGCTACCAAACATTTTTAATCTAATTCATGGGCAATGGGCACTCAATTAATGTTTAAAATGATGATTCTCAAGATAATTTTTTGCCTAAATAAAAATTTTATCCCTAAATGTATCTGTTGGTATCAAAATTCAAGGTCTTAATATTTTAAATCAAAACATACTTTATGATTATTATTTTTGAATTATTAAAATCCCCTAAAAAATATGCATAGAAAAAAAGCCAAAAAATTGTTAATTATATTAATTACTAGAATAAATTAATTTTATTCTTTTTTTTTTGTAAATAAAAAGTAGTAATTCTCGTTTCGCTAAAACTTAATTTCAATGCTAATACATACTAATACTTCGGACTTAAATACGTTTTGGTTAGTTTAGTAGTTTATTGACGAAGGTGAACTAGTCAGTCAGTTCAGTGATTAAATATTTATAAACTTGGTTTGAACTATATACCATTTTGATTAATTACATCTTTAAAAAAGTAGCAAAAACACAAGATTGTCACATTATCAGCCTATAAAGACTGAGTTTCAGTTTTGAGAGTACATAATTAATATATTTTAAAGAAGAAAACATCTGTTGTGGAAAATCAAAATAGATTTAAATTTATTGGTTTCAATATAAGAAATTAAATAAAATATTGCTTGTACGTCAACTTATGGCAGTTTTAAAAGGGCCCGAAAGAGTAAAGAGAAATAAATGTCTTACTTTATGTACCAAGTTGACACAAAGACAAATTCTAACTGAATTGCTAACTGCAGAAAGGAGACAAGTCACTATTTTCTAATTTTACACGAATCGAAAAAAATGTATTAATAATGTATAAATACTATATTTTCTGTTTCTCTTTATTATTTTATTTTTTATTTTTTTTAACAAAAATCCAAATACATAAAGAATTTTTATTCATTATTTATTACAGATCAAATATATTACCATTTGACTGTCTTTTAAAGTGAATTTAATTTTTGAAGATATCTCCTTTCTGCAATTAAAGGGCGACATGTTTCTTTTCTGAGGTAAAGTAGAAAATTATGCAAACATTTTTCAGGTTTCTTTTTTGAAAAATTATTTTTGAAAAATGTATTCTTTTTAGTCGAATTTATCTCCCCTTAGATCCGGGCCTGGTACTAATGCGTTCTGTTTATTACTCATGCATTCCTACTTATCCAGTGAATGAACACTTTGGATTCATTTTATAGGTTGAAGTGAGGGATAATTTCGAAATGGTTCAATTGACAAGCGAAATTTTGTTAGTTGCTAAAACTTAATACGAGTTTAGTAGTTTTTACTAAAAATTAATACCAGTCTTTCTATATAGATATCATATTATCATATAATGAATGATATCTAAACGTCTGTTGAATGTTGTTGTTACGTAAAAAGCTTCTAGAAAAACAATTCAATATACACATTCGCATTAAAATTTAGAAGTCGCATTAAACAAAAACCTATATAAAAAATTAGTACAATGTAACCAAAATATATTTGATTATAAAATCACTAGAGGAAAAATCAATAAAAAAATTTTGCCCCAGGTTTCTGATTGCTAAACTATGGTCGGGAGTTCAAAATTCCAAGGTTTTATATTATTAAATCAAAATAAGAATTTATTTATGTATAGAAATAATTTTTTTTGATAGAATTTTTTTTAATCAAAGATATAAAAATAATTAACTTTTAGATTGTTTAAATGTCAGCAAATCCTTTTTTTTCGTATTATTCAAATACATACTTAATTTAATAAAGAAAAAAATTACTAGAGATACTTAAATAAAAAAGCACGTATTAATGATTTGAAAAGTAGATTCATTAATTTTCGTGAAATTGCAATCATCAGTTAAACGTAATTGAAACTTTGATGATGATACCATCTAAAGTTCAAAGAATTTTTTTGCACAGATATAATATTCGTGATTAAAATTACAATGGAATTACAAGAAAATTTCAAAAAAAAAATGTAAGTTTAATTAAATTTTTTGCCTGAATTGAATAATGAGGATATCCTTCGAGTGTTTGATGTAACTATCCTGGAAGACAAATGTAAAATTTTCATTAAGGAAGAAGTTATGTTACAAAAATGCTTTTGACAAAATAACATTAATATTGTACCTATTTAATGTAGTAATTACAGTAATTCGATATTTGACAAATTTTTAAAAATTGTTTTAAATTGTTCATATGCATCTAATATAACATAAAAAATTATTTTTTAAGAAAATTTATTTATAATATATAAAATAATGTCTTTTTACCTTAGTTTAAAACTTTCCGCTAATAAACACACGTATGGTTTCTGCTTACGTCACAGCTTAGTATTGTAAAAAAATAAACAAGTGATTCTTAATTCTTAATTATTACAAAAAGTAATATTCTTAAAACATTCGTAACATTCACAATTCGTAATTCGTATATTATTATTTGAACTATATTGTTATAATAAAATGATGCACTCTTGACAAACTGGGTTCTAAATTTTAGATGTGTCTGCCGTGGCCTCTCTACGAATTTGCGTGAATCTGTGATAATATGAAATCCATATATAGTGTGGCCATTTTTTCTCAAGAGAAAATTTCCCTGCTTTTTCCCGGTTTTCCAGAACCGGAAGTAACCACTATTAAGACTATTTTTTTTTATTTTAAATTTTCAATATACCTACCTATTTTGTTTTTTTTAATTGTAAAATTATTAAAAGAAATAAAAATTTAATGATTTTTTGAATTCCTTTTAACGTTAGCATTAAAAATGTAAAAAAAATAAATTCCCTTGATAAAAAATTTAATTTTTTTTTTTTTTTTTTTTGAGACAATCAAAAGTGTAATCAAATCGTTAATACTGACACTATCACTGGCACTCAAAATCCTAAATAGGCCCAAATTTTTAGATTTTTTTTATTCAATATACTATATTCCCCTATTATATAGTGAAAAATAAAATACAGTGAATATGGAATATATATGTGAAACCACTGTGCTAGCATGGGACCTCCGTTTGTATACCATAATTTATTTACTACGAGTAAAGACTGACAATGAGAGAATCCCTTAAACGTTATCACTAGTAACTAGAGATGTCGATTTTAAATCGATTAATCGAAAATCGATTAATCGAAGCCTAAAAAAACGATTCTTTTTTCGATTTTTTTCATTTGAATCGATTAATGAATCGATCATTAAAAGTAAGAGATCGATAACCGATTTTTTCCAAAAATAACTTCATTTTAATAGTAATTGTACAAAGAAACATGTGTTAAAATGAAACACCAAAAACTCTTGTTAATTTTACTCGTTATATCAACGAACCCCTCCTATGGCTCTATATAAGGCAGACCATTAATACAAAAGGATGGAAGAGACCACCTATCTGTGCAAACGACGATCCCTTTCCCACAAAAGCGACTTATTCGAAAAACATTTTTTTGTCAATTTGTTTGAAATTTTTGAATAAGCTTGGTCCAATTCGTGGTATTCGTCCTACATATTCAATTGCCTTATTTTTTATAATTATAATTGAAAAGTTAACTCATTCATCGCCTTTACAAATATAATGCAAGGCGTTCTTACACGATATTACCGATATTACCTATGTACTATCAAGTAAGTCCCTTAAACAAAAATTATCAGCTAATTTTATTAAACTTTTCAAAATTTCGATTTTTTAGATCGATCTCACAGAATCGATTTCTTTTAGCCAATTTTTTTTTTTAATCGATTTTTTTGATTTCGACTTAAATCGATCCAAAAATCGATCTTTTTTTTGGAGAATCGACATCTCTACTCGTAACTGCTAAATCTTAAGATACTTGAGATTCGCCTGACACGCAGAGCAGGTTGTCAGTATATCTGACTTGACGATTTGTATTGTTTGTTAAGAATGTAACAATTTTACGAAACTCATTTAATTTTTATTAATTATTAATTTGTTATTATTATAAATGTTTTCAACTATCTAGTGTGATATGCCGCGGGCGAAAACTAGTTGTTGGATAAAAATTACATTCACATTATTGAAAAACATTTAATTTTCACTAAATGATAAACACTCAAGAAATATTTGTTCTTGGAACACGATAAACACATTGATGAACACATTACAAGACATGTGACATTAACAATAAATTATTCAGAAATTGATAAAAATTGTATGAAATTATAAGATTCCATTATGTATACATAGAACTGATTGTGAGTAATTATTAACTTGCCTTACTCCATTAATTTCTCTGCAATTTTCCGCAATAACTTTACTGATTTTAAAATCTGTAGTCTCGCATACCAAAGTTTGAAATGTAATTTTTAAATTTAATCAGAGATATTAGGCTTAAATGCTTAAATGATACTTTAAATTTTGGACCACTGTTTCTTTTAAATATATTTTCAGTATTATAGGCCGAATCATCTCAAAATGATCTGACTTCATTAACAAATAAGGCAAAATTAAGCGAACAACCTTAAATTATTGTAGTTACTTTAATATAAAAGTAATAAAAAGGAGAAGGGACAGAAATGCGGGGCTCAGAACTATAGTGGTGTAAGTCAATTTTTTTAAAGATTGGAGATATTGTGAAATTATACGTATGTCATAAGTCATTACTTATACAATAAAGCCGGTAGAAACCATTACTTTACTTTAGCTCCGTATACTTACTATGCTTCACTCAAACTTTAACGTTAAATGACTTAAAACAACATATTTTGACTTACACCACTATAGTTCTGAGCCCCTCAAATCGAAGTAGTTTAATTTTGCTATATTTGTTGCATTTGATTAGTGACGTCAGACCATTTTTTCTTGATTTATTCTATACTATCCTAAGGAATATTTTTTTAAAAATATTTAAATTATGTAAGAATAATTTTATTGCAAGCGTTTTAGTTTTGTTCCGCGGAAAATTCAGAAAAGAAGTTAATAACACAGTTATAAGACTTCCACGTCCCATTTATATTTGAAAACTACTGCAAGTTGGAGGTTGGATTGGATGCCGAAAAAAATCATTCCACTCAAAGATTACTCCCAGAAATAAGAAAATATTCCCAAAAATAGAACTCCCAGAAATAAGAAAATACCTGTACTCTTGTCGAATTACGGGATTGGTTAGAAACTATAAAGAATACAAAAGCATTTAAGGGTTCCGAAGAATAAAAATACTTCTTCGGAACCCTAAAATATTTAAAAAAAATGGACATAAAACAGACACATAAATGCAATAAGCAAAGTGCAACAAATGAATTAACACATTAACGTCAAGTTAAATCTGTGGAAACAATTCCGTAAGAAGTGTATTAATTGACAAAATAGTGTACTACTTAAGCGTCTTGTCACTATAAATTATGATAGTCAACCATCATTAAAAACCATCGATAGACCCTCCCATCACATAGGGCTAGCCAGACAAAGCCTCTGGCCACCAAACCCTGACCAGTATCTATAATTAATTGTACATTATTATTTTGCCACTTTATTTTTAGATCTACATAGTTATTTAACTATCAATTATAAACAATTGATTACCAAGCCAAATAATTAAAAGATCATAAAAATTGTACAAATTACTTATTTTATGTTCAAAATTTATTGTAAATTTTTATATTTTATTTTCTAACTACCAGAAATAATTTATTTAAAATTAAAAGCCAACTATTTGTAATAATAATGACACTAAATTACCAATTTACGTAATACTTACAAGAAAAAGGTTTATATTAACTATTTAACATCATTGGATTAATTACCTACTGTTTCATTACAAAAACTAAAGGATAGAAATATATGACGCCTCGTGTAATAAAATTATCATCACAGTCTGCGAAAAATTTTTCTTACAAAAATGGCTTTTCATTTTATGACTAATTTGAAAAGAACAAGTGAGCTGGGACAGGTCAATCACATAAGACGTACTTGAAGGCCCACGTATATATAATATATACGTACCATTAACAATTGTAATTTTTACGTAATTGTTTATTTAACACCTTTGTTTTATTTACCGCAATCAAGAAAATGCATGTACAGTCAAAGTTCAGTTCTCACGTTCTAGTAATAATTCAGTTTAACAAAAAACGTGATATTATCAAAAATGTTTATTATAAAAATAATGCAATTGTAATATCTTTTATTTATTGTTTCCAATTTTTATTAAAAGGAAACGTAATAATTTCTAAATAAGTCGAGGTGGAATTTATGTAATATTTGCGGGAGGAATTTTTTTATTTTTATATGAAGATGAAAAATGTAACAAAAATAATTATAAATAACCTATAATACAATAACAATTACACAAGAATGAGTGGATACAAGCCGCCAGTGCAACAGTTTTGCAGTAGCTTTTTATCCACCAAACGACTTAAGTTGTTCGAATATCGTCTTAAGCGGGTTCTACACGATGCTACGAACGTTCCTTCCAACGTTCGATCGAACGTTTGAGGCAATTAAGTTCGATAGTTGGTGCGACGAATGTGTCTGCTACACGGTGAATCGAATGTTTGATCCAATACGAATGATGTGTTGGTACTCAGTGGACGACGCTGTTATCTGTCTGATGTTATCTCTAATGTTATACACTGATGTTGTCTCTCTTCATATGAACGAGTCGTGCAGCTGCTGAGTCGAACCAACCAACGCAACCAACATTGACCTTCAAACGTTCGAAGCATCCCTTTGACTCGGTGCAAGAATACCGACATCGAACGGGACACGACCAAATGCGAACGTTTGACGCTCGACATTGGACACTCGTAGGTTCGAACAACGGCTACACGATGCTATGAACCATCCAACGTCGAATGTTGGAAGGTGTTCGTAGCATCGTGTAGCAGCGGCTTTACAATATAAGTTATCTCAACCAGTTATTTAACATATAGCTTTGATTAGACAAAAATAAAAAGCTGCTCTTCGTTATCCTATTTGTCTATATTCTCTACACCAGCGTTTCACAACTCTTTTCAGTCACGGCCCGGTAAATTTTTATAATAATAATTAATAATTTTGTGATAATTTTGTGCGGACCAGTCGATAATATAATTCAAATAAATAGCGACACTTTCTTAAGCATTTTAGAAATGTTTAGAATCAATTCTTTAATTTTAAATAGAATTCCTTTAGCTTGGAATAATTTTCGTTAGAAGTTGAAATAACATTAGAGCCTCCAATAAGAAATGTCTTTTTTCAACCACCTGGTCAGCTATGTAATTCCGATAAATACTGACACGTTCTTAAGCATTAGAGAAATGTTTAAAGGCCGTTCTTTAAACTTACATAGAATTCGCCGTTAATTGGAATAACATTCGGTCGTGTAATATTAAATGTCGTTTTCCAACCACTTGGTCTACCAGATAATTCAGATAATTATCGACATTTTCTTAAGCTTTAGAGAAATATTTTTAAAAACCTTACTTTAGTCTCAAATAGAATTATTGTATCCTGGAATCATTTCCGCCATTAAATGGAATAACATTTAATCGTGTAATATGAAATGTTTTCGGATCATTTAGTCAACCATATGTTCCCACCAAGTTAACCTCATCATTTGACTTTTTCAAACGAAAAGAGTATGCCGTATTATGCTACTCATGTGCCGTAAATAAAAAAGCTTAATCCCAATAATTTCTTTTTTTTTACAGTCAAAAACTATTTTTGAACCTAAAAATGCCCCGCCGTTTCCTTTTTTTAAAACAAAAAAGGTTTTGCTGTTTTGTGCTAGACGTGCACTATCATGGACGGAAAATAAAAAAGAAAAAAAAACTAAATTCTATAACATGCGATTTTTATCACCAAAAAACTTTTTTCTATAAAACTAGCTTCGCCATTTTCTTACTTTTAAAATATCAAAAAAAAATTATAAATATTTTTGTAATTCATTTTAATTCGGTAAAATGAAAAAAAGATATATGGGAAATAGACACAAAATTTTTAATAAATGATTAAATCAGTTTTTGAAATGTCAATAAAATTTGAAGACAAATTTGGTGGTAATAAAAATAATAAAAATATTTCATGCAAAAAAATTTTAATATTAAGAATTACTACACTATATTTTTAGGCTAATTTTACTTCCCGCACGGTTATTGCTTGGTTATCATGAATATAAACAAACATTCGGGAGACGTAACTTACTAACCATTTTCAACAGTTTTGATAAGTACATGAAAATACACGATCGTGTAAAAAAATAATTAACTAACTAAATTAAGAACTGCATTAATTCAATAATGACCGCGTAATGACCAGTTATGCAATGTGTAACAAATCTCTTTTAAAAAAATACATATTTAGTCGTTTTTATAACGTGCATAGTGCAAACATATTTGTCAATACGCAACTAGGTATACAAGTTCTTATATTTAAATATGAGAATTACAACATGTATATAAACAGAATGGTGGAAATAATGAAGAATTCCACTTTGAGTTAGTTCGTTGTTGCCATTGTGAATATAGTAATTTTATTTCAGAAAAATGTAGGTTATTCAACAATATGATGTGTTTTTTTATTTTTTATTTGTTATTGCATGTGCATGACTTAAACGTAAATAATAATATACCAGGATGTTCATTCTGTTTTTAGACTCTGTAGCGCAAAAAAAAGAAATACAAAAAATATGTTTTGTAGCCAAGCAATCAATTTTATTAAATAATATATTTATACTGGGTGGAATTTTTAATTATTATTTATTTATAGTAATTAATTACTTATGCTTGAATTACGTAGCACGTGATTATGGTACACGCCAAAACATAATAGAACAAGCAGTTAGGAAAGAAAAGTGCTGGATTAGGGATGATGGATATTAGAAAAACATCGATGTTGACATCGATGTTAACATCGATTCAAGAGTATCGATATACGATATATATCGAAAGAAAAACATTGATGTTTATGTAACAAAATAAACAACCATTACAATCTATTATTTTATTTATTAAAAATTAACATTAACTTAATATATAGGTTTGGATTAATATTATTAACAAATTATATTTTAACAGATTCATTAGTTGAGGAATGTGTAACCTTTGAGCCATTGCGCCAGAGGTTGCAGCTCCCCAATAGTGTAGCCGACGCATTAAGTTATGATGCTGTCTCTGAAAGAAGGATGATTGAATTTCTCCGAAATTCGCATCTTCTTCAGAGACTTTAGGGGCATTACATCTCTTAATTTTACAAAGCCGTCTCTTGATTCTCCCCCGACAGTATATATTTTATTTTCAGCGTTTTTTTTTAATTTATGTGTTCAAATGATTTTGTGAGTGTCCTAATTTATTTATTTATTAACGATACCCTGTTCCAGCTGGTCTGGCAGGGTACTTTTAGTCTCTCGTTATGCCACTAAGGGCCTTTTACACCCTTAGTGGTACTTTGTTATTTATACAAGTTTTGTTGTTTTTGTTATTGTTTTTTATCGATGTACCACCGACGGCCTTTTACACCCTAGGTGGTACATCAATTGTTGTTTTTTATCTGTGATATTTTGTTATGCCGCTGTAGGCCTGTTGTTATGGCTCTACAGCGGTATTGTTTTAACCCCTTATTGCGTCACTGGTGGGCCTGTGGCTCCCCAGTGACGTAATAAGTTTTTTCTGTGATATACTTGTGATATATATTTCTAGTCATTTTACCAGTGTTTGTCTAGTCAGGTTTCTCCACTCCGAGGCCCTTCACACCTCGGAGGGAGTCCCAGCGATGGTTTTCAGGCCTTGGTGACCGGACGCTCTGTCTAGTACTTATCGTACCGTCACCAAGGACTGTCCGCTCTTTTTAAGCCCTGGGATGGCAGGGCTCATCGTTGGATTTTATATGTGTATGTTTGTCCGTTGTCTAGTGCATTTATGTGTCCCTGTCTTTACGTGTTGTTTTTATTTATATTGTGTTTGGCGGCGCATGCCCTTCGTTGGCGATGCCGCCGGGTGCTGCTGACCGCGCCATCCACCGGCAGCAGTACCCCAATTTTATTTTAAAAAAAAACAGATTCATATTATTAACAAGAGTAATTTTAATATATTAAATAAAAGCAAAAAAATATTTTACTTATTCCTAGTAGTGATGAGCAAATGCAAAACCAAGACCAAGACTTGGCAGTCTTGGTCTTGGTCTTGTTCTTGCATTAAGAATCTTGGTCTTGGTCTTGCTAGAGCAGTTTGAGTCTTGGTCTTGGTCTTGCAAAATACAGTCTTGGTATTGGTCTTGGCCTTGGTATTGCTAAAGAATCTTGCACTTTCTTGCATTTTTTTATTAGCGAATTTTTTCCTTCTAAAATCAGAATTTTCTCTCTTTACGGTATTAATTATACTTTTAAACTATTTAAATAATTTGGCAAGAGTCTTGCTTTTTTCTTGCTATTGTCTTGGTCTTGCTCACCTGAGTCTTGGTATTGGTCTTGCAGCCATAACTATAGTCTTGGTCTTGGTCTTGCAAAAAATGCAAGACCAAGACAAGACTGCAAGACCAAGACTAATTTTGCTTATCACTTATTCCTAGAAATATTAAAAAGAATTCTAGCTACTCTGAATTTCCAAATGCTGACTTAATGCGTGTCTAACATGCACTTTCCGAATTATTATCTATGATATCTTAACCAAAATTTAGGTGAACAATTGGTATATTTGATACGACAAAATATAATATACATATAAGCATATTATTTACCCACTAACATTCACAGTTATTTATAAATACATTTATATTTTCCCTGCAATAAAATTATATATTATTGTGTTTTGCGTAAACAAAATTCTCACAGTGGTTACATTCTCTAAATATGAACAATATGTAATATACTTAAGATTATCTAATTAATAAAAAGACCATTAAAAAAGTATTAAATAACCTGTCTGAATCAATTCGTTCAAAAATCAAAAAAAGATTAATAATTAATAATATTATATAACATCTATTTCATTATATTCAATACATGTAACATATATACAATTTATATAATTCTCAGACAAAATTTAAAAGGTATTATTTGTGCAGGCGCCTACACATTTAAACTTCTCGAATGGGGTTTGTAAGGGATTTAATCATGTTTATTACGTAAATACGAAGATATGTTGTCTGAATAAAAGTAGCACTAAAACGATGTATAAAATAAATTTAAGTTTTAAAGAGAAACATAAAAGAAATATATTTGCCAATCCGTTTTAATTTTCCAGTGGAGTCTCAACTAATTCGTCAGGGTATAACGTAAATCAGTAGTATTTTGAGCAAACAATTTGAATACAGTTTCTAATTCTTTTGACGGTGTACACTGTACGGTTTCTACTTGGCCAATAGCATTCGATGTAGTTTCACCACTAATGATCGATGACGATGGTTGTTGCTCGTTTACTTCAATACTTTTTCTGTATGGTCCGAAATCATTGATTTAGAGAAACGTCTATCTTTTATTAAAGTTATATCATCAATTATCATTTTTCCCTATTATTTAGCGCTATCGTAAAAACAATGTTATCTTCTTGACGTATTGCTGGTTTCAGTTCTGCTAAACCAGTGTTTTTCAACCTGTGGGTCGCGACCCCCTGGGGGGTCGCAGTTACTTTAACAATAAAATCACTCTAGTTCAATGTATAATATTTAATAAAGAAAAGGTTAATTAAAGATTACATTAATGTGATGGTTTCATACTTTCGCTTGATAAAGTTTCAAAACAAATAACTGCGGTTTATTTTCAATAACAGTAAATCCGAGTTTTAAATAATTGTCGTCATATAGACCCTTTTTTAAAAGCTTTTATTTAACTTGATATGTTAGTATGTTGGTTTAGATCAAATCTTGGAATCAAAATTTAGACAGGTTCTGATTGAGCTAGAGGTTTCAAATTTTGCATACGTGTCTAACCTTGATGACAATGCAATATTGTATAATTAGTTTTTTCCTAAATTGCTCCAAACCAAAATTGTTGATTTTTAGTCCTATGCAACTTTCTGACATTTCGAATTGTCAAATATTGTCCATTGATTTTACATTGCAATTTTTTGTTTCTATAGTTATGTCTGATTAGGGTAAATTAACCGATTAAAATATAGGTAAAAAAAAACTTTTTTTTTTTAAATTAATTATAATCAGACTAAAGAGTAGAAAATAAAATAAAGTAAAAAAATGCTTTTTAAGAAAAAGCTTTTATTTAAAAATGGGCTAAAAAAATAAAATAACTACTGAGTGAAGTTTGAAGCAATATGCAACATAATTTTATAAAAGCTTGAGGCGTTTAATTAAGTTTGGTAAGTACTGAAAAGTAAAATAGCTACACTTATATTCAAAACAGAAATAATTAATGATAACGCCTCAAGCTTTTATAAATTATGTTGCATATTGCTTCAAACTTCACTCAGTAGTTATTTAATTTTTTTAGCCCATTTTTAAATAAAAGCTTTTTCTTAAAAAACATTTTTTTACTTTATTTTATTTTGCTTTTGTTTCAATGCTTTCATTGGAACTTGAAATTGACGGTTGTGCATGTCTTTCCAGAAACTCATACATTTTCAATAATTACAATGAGCACAGAATTTTGGATATTAAACAATAAAAGACAGTGAGCAACTACTAAACAAACAACAAGTCAATTCAATAAATTCAAACACAATTCAAAGCGAATTTACAATTCAAAGAATACAAAAATTCCATCTTTTACTTGCCTAATGCTCCATGCAGCGCTCATCACGTTGCGCTATGTCTCGCTCACACAAGTCACGCGCGCGTTTAGAAGCTATTATAGGTCGTCAACTTCGATGTCAGTATAAAGATATGCCTGTTTAAAATCCTTTGTTACGTATATATATATAATTGACACCTAACTGAAAATAATCAATAATGTTACACGGATTCGATATTTATAACATAAAATAAAAGTTAGAAATAGCAGAGGGTAGGGGTCGCGAAATATTTTTCTATACTAGGGGGTTGCGAAACATTTTTCAATATTAGAGGGTTTGCGCCATGAAAAAGGTTGAAAAACACTGTGCTAAAGCAAATAAATCTTAGGGTTGTGTTGAAATAACCAAGTATCTCTCACAGGCGACAGCTGCTTCAGATAACTGCATAAGAAGAAATATCTATGGAAAATTCTTTGTTATTGATGGGCAGTGATTTGAATTCAACCAGTTTTCATCTGTCTACCAGTTTTACCATCCATGACCGCGGTCTACATGTTACTAGAGGGTCTAACTAATTATGGCGTCTTGTAATATAACATAGTGAGCACACTTTATTTTGTAAAGAAACATTTTTGAAATCAAGCTCCAGTTTGTACATATATTTTTGTATACTTAATCGTACTCAACTTATTCGGCTACACAGGGTTCAATAGCCGTTATGAAGATAGTATATACAGAATATTAACTGAAGAATGTGGCAACACCAGTTGTCAAAAACTTTGTAATTAATCGTACTTAATTAAAAATATGCAAATGAAAAAATTCAAAAATTATTTTTACAATGTAATTTGTTGAAATTTTTTAGATTTTCGCGAATTATGAAATCTAAGTAATATGTACAGCCTACCTAATCATTTAAATACATACTGATTATTTTTTTATTTTTATTTTTTTTCAAAATGTTTGAAACTGAAAAACTGAAAACAGTTTGCAGTATGTTTCTTCCTTTAAAACTAGCGCAGGTAGACAAAACTACTTAAGTCCAAAATATCAACTTTACAGTAGAGAGTAAAAACTAAAATGAAATGCAGGCAACATCAGCTTATTTAAATTATCTTCAAGTTTACATGACATTTTGTAAATTTTTTTAAATCAATTACTTTCTTAACATGTAACACAGTAAATTATAAAAAAAATAACTTTAAGCCTTAAACTAAAATTTTTTAAGACATCTTTGTGGATTTAACATATAAAAAACAACAATATATTTCATTATTAAAAACATTTGTGGACTTAACTAATTTTTGGCGGATAGTTGTTGCCATAAAAATAGATTTCCAATTTAATTAAACTATGTACTTATTTATTATTTTATTAAGAATTTTAAGACCTTAACTTCTTTTGTTAGTTTCTGAAAAAAATTGTTTTGATAACAAGTGCATAAAAAATGGTGTTAGGGATGGAATTGAATTTTGCCCTTTTGGAAATAAGTGTATGAGATAGACTCTTTTGGTTCTTATTATAAAATCAAAAAAAATCAAAAATGGACTTAAGTACTTTTGTCTACCTGCGCTAGAAAAAATATCTAACAATAAGTGAAGCGAATTTAATTACCAAAGTCGATATTTTCATAGTTTTATCTTAGAAGACTGTTAATTCTAGTCTTAAATAGCTATGAAATTCTACTTAGGGAACGTCCACACGATAACTCTCCAATGAAATTTGGCGAAAATGTTGTAAGTGCCAAATCCTTGGAGGAGTTCGTTAGCCAGACACGTTCGATGCCCAAAACATGGCTTTTTGGGCATTTTTCTTGAAAAACATAAATTTTTTGTCAAATTTTTCCCAAGTTTAAACGTTTTTGCGACATTTTTTTACACCATTAGAAAGAGGAGAACAAGTCACATAAAAAGGTTTTGAACTACTATTCTATGTAAACTGGTTTTCGAGAAAAATTAATTTTTGTAGACGGAAATTGGTTATGTTATGCAGGATGCTACGACAGGGGGGTACTTAATTGTATGCAATTAACCAAACTTTCAAGTAAATAAAAAATTAAAATATTAAAATTTATAAAGAATTTGTCTACGAAAATTAATTGTAATACAATTAAAAAACACATCCAAGTGAATGACATACATTTGTAATAATTTTTCTTTTTTGCTGAATTAAGTAACTTACTCATTTTTATGTAACATCAACAAAACAAAACAAAATATAAATAATAATAATAATAATAATAATAAATTATTTGTGGCTTACCACCACCATTTATTAATTGTTATTTTTATGTTTATTTTTTTTTTACGTAGACCTACCTACATACATACCTTCATTTTACTATTAATTTTTTTCTTTTTTTAGCGAATTTCGAAAACTCGAAATTCAGCTATTACAATAGGTGTCATGACGCAATCTGAGTCCGGGACTATGGCAGAAATCTGTTTTGAGGTCCCTAGAATACGAAAATGATATTCACTAAAATTTATATATATATATATATATATTTATGTGTTCCCACGATAACTCTCGAACGAAACGTCTAACGCTTATGAAATTTTGTGTGCGGACTGGATTCTGAATTGGCTTGGCTAAGTTCGTTAGCCAGACACGTCGGATGCCCAGAAGTAGGTTTTCTGGCCATTTTTTATCATTCGAACCTATTATAAGGCAGTTCAATTTTTACTTCGTTGAAAAGGAAAAAAAAAATTATGAAGAAAATATTCTTATAATTTTCTTTCTATTTTAAGTATTTTTCGAGAAAATGTAAATTTTCACTTTTATTCTTTCTTTGTTAGTCTAATAAGTAATTTATATTTATATCTCAGTTCTTTATTAAGTATAAAAATATTTCACTTTTTTATTAAAGAATTTTGTGAGAACAAGTGAAAACTATTCACATATATGTGATATAACACACATACATATATAGAGTTTTGTTTCTCATTTATTGCATTATAATTAGCATGGTTCTATCCCATGTTAAAAAATGTAAATTAAACAGATTTTCTAAGCTAATGTAATGAAGAATTTTTTTTTTTTTTATTGAATTTTTAAGTAAACAAGAAATTGAAGATTATGTTATGATATAAATATTATTAAATATGAAACAAAAGAAAATATGTACAATGTACATATGTATGTACGGAAAAATATTTTGAATCGATTTTGAAAATTTTTCCACTAATAATTAATAATGTTAAAAAATTAAACCATTTCAAATGGATTTAAGGTATTTTATGTGAGGTCAAGGTTTTCGGGACCTAAAAAGGCCAGAAATTAATTAACCAATCGATTTTAAAAATTTTTTCACAGTTAGTAAGTTAAAGTATTTGAATTAATTAATTAAATGATGTCCGCAAGAAGCTTACGGACTGCCATAAGTTATATGAGATCCTTAGAACCCTTTTCTTACTGTTAGAGTACTAGA